>JAMXBD010001640.1:0-322664 GCA_024138025.1 Combretum micranthum | reverse complement strand
ATTCATAACCTTTCGAATTCTTTAACCTAACTCCTTTTATCAGTAAGTAAGGCAGCAACTTCTCATGATTCTTACAGCTTAAAGCATCAGCAACATCATTTACTTTCCCTAGGCAATAGTTGATTCCAAGATCATAGCACTTGATCAACTCTAGCCACCTTCTTTGTTTCATGTTTAACTCCTTTTGAGTAACAGATACTTGAGGTTCTTATGGTCCATATAAATCTTATACCTTTACCCATAGAGGTAATGTCTCCAAAGCTTTAGGGCAAACACGATAGCAGCCAACTCTAAGTCATGTGTAAACTCCTAGATTTTTCGATAATATAGTAAACCCTAAAGAACGGAAGTCAAACCAGAACCCTAAAGTTAACCTAGTTCTATTTAGTCTAGTGAATCTAGATCCGGTAATCTCGTGTTCTTAAACCCTAGACAACGAAATTAAGATAATGTGGAAGATGATTTGTAATAATATAGGAAAGCTTAAAAATATCATATTCACAATTTTCTAGTGTCTTTTAGATCCGAATGGGATTAGTTTTCGAAAACTGTGCCTCGATACCGGATAGTGAAAATATTCTGTTTACACTGATAGACTCGTAAACATATAAGGTTTTCAAAAATATCATAGTGAAAATATTTCTGTTTTACCGATAGACTTGTAAACATATAAGGTTTTCAAAATATCAATTTTTCAAAATATCAGGTTTAGAATTTTTCGGTAACTAAAAATATAGATATAGGCCGTTTACGTGTATTTTCTTTACTACTGGTATTTTAATTGTCTAATCTACTATTCATGATACTATTTTTACTATTCATTACTGTCACGTCCCGAAAGGTACCCTAAACGTGGCACCACTATAATATCAAAACTTAAGAATGACTACCTTTCATGCAAAAGCTTTAGTATTACATGTAAGGCGTCTAGCACAGTAATAGAAGACGCTTTTGGGAAGCATAGTTTAAGCAAGTAAAGATGAACATACAAAATCTAGAAATAAAATATATTATCTCATTAATAACCAAGATCTATTACATGATTTCTTAGGGGCATACCCTGCTAATTCAAGGATTGTAATAGTCTTTACAACATTCAAAAACTACATTAAAGATTTCAAGGAATTCTAATCTAAGTCTTCAAGTAGATTTCTCCCAAAAACTTCAATGGAAAACTTACACGGATGTAGGGAGTCCCCGGGCACAAAAATAGGTATTCTTGAGAATACAAATACCTATAGGGGTGTAGGCTTATGGGCTTAGTGAATAAATCCCAAAATTCATACTCAAAGTAAATTATTAACCAAGTTTATATTCAAACATATGGAATGCAACAACCACGTGAGCATACAAGACATGTGACTTTCCGGGAATCATATGTTGAATGAATTACGCCCTTCATTCGGGGCTGGGTATTCAGGCCAATTACAGCACAAACTTTTAAAACTTATATAGATCTTGCCGGCTCCTATACGCCATAAAACTTGTAGTTATTACAGGCTTCTACTAGCCACCAATTTACGTAGTTCTTACTGGCTCTACTCGCCACTTACATGATATACCGATTATGTCTACCACCACTATTATACACTTGTCCCACCAATTGTATAGTAGTGAATGAAATGTGACTCAACATATGAAATGCATGCATAATTTCTTAATTAAAGCTAGTAGTTAAATTTATCTTCTTTCAAGTGAGCAACCAATTTCACACACTTCAAGATAATAATGTATAAACAACTTTATTACAGACAAATCAAGTTTCGATATACTTAATATTCTTTCAACATGTTATCATACAACTTCCATTTGATTTTGCCTAAATTCTAGTGCAACTAATTTTACAAGCACAATCATAAGGATGAAAAATAAGGGGAATAAACTCACTCAGCCATGATGATACCTTTCTTGAAATGGATGAGTCGTTCGGCATTTCCACTAATCATAGTAATCTTCAGGATACGAACAATCCTCCTCGAGATTATCTAATCAAGAAGAATACCCAAAATGAATATTTTATGAAGTTTCTCTTCTTGAAGATTCTAATTTTTCTTAAAATCGCGGTAAAATCGTATAAAAGGAAATTCCAACTTAAAATGGCCATAACTTGGTCATTTTAACTCGGAATTTCACATATAATATACCGTTTTCTATCTACTCGAAAAAATCTGCACATTTCTAAACTTATTTCCATAAAACTAAGTTGCTTGGGTCTCGAAAAGGCAGTGACTAGATTTACCACGAATTTGTAAAAACTTGATTTCTTCCTTTTATCAAAAGCTCACTTGAAGATATAGATTTTTCAAATATTTTTGTAAGCTTTTTGAAAGGTATAAACATATATGTATTGATTCATAACAATCTATGAAGTAAATGAAGTTGTCTCAATTTATGAAAAAGTAAAGTCTTGAATGATTTTGAACTTGAGAATTTTTAAAATATTCATTTTACTTTAAGAAGATTTTTAGTTACTTGAAATGAGTGTTTCTTTTTCTAAATTTAATTTCTTGTAATAGTTCTAAATTTCTAAAGAATGATTTTTATTTTTCTAAGCTTAGATTCCAACAACTTTTAAAAGTAATAATAATTCATAAAAGAATATTTTTATTTCTTGTGATTATTCCAAAAGAATTTCTAGTACTTGATGAAAAATAAGCTTTTATAAAACCTTTTGTTTATTTAAGAAAAATCATTTCTAGGCATGTTTATGAGTTTTTAAGAAACTTAATCTGTTCATTTATTTCTTAAAAAAGAATCTTTAGTTTAAGAAAACACTTCCTCCTTTATTTTTGTTGAAACAAAAATCATTATGTTCATGCATGAATATGAATCATAAAATTATGGAGATGTAAAGAAACATAATAAATTGAAAGAATAAGCAATTAAAGGAATAAATTAAGTATTGGGACCTTAGCTTCATCAAGGTACCCGGGACTAAGAAAAGACTAGTCCCTAAAAGAAAAGAAAATGTTTTAACTTGATGAGGACAAGTCTAAGACTAGAAAGACCAGTCTTAAAAACAACTTGAAATTAAATAAATTACAATGAAGTAAATAAATTGCAAGACAATGAGCTTATATGCTCTAAATAATATATATAGCCATATTGATATATTAGATAATTATGAACATAAAAGAAACATAAAGGAGTTTAGATTATGAACAAGAACAAAGTATGAAACCTATTGTTGCTTTCTTAACCTTCATGGTTTTAGAAAACACACTAAGTTCATACTAAGAAGATGAACATAGGAGATTCTTGAAGAAATAATACCTAAAGGAGATGAACTAAAGAGAGATTCTTGGAAGAGAATTCTTGAGGAATTTTTAGAGAGTAACTTTAGTAATGAAGAAGTGTGAAAGAAGTGAAAGTGTGAAGGGGTATTTATAGGAAATGTGGGAGATAACTTGTGTTAATTAAATAAGTGAAAAATAAAACAAATTGAGGCATGGGAAAGCGATGGCTGACCCAAATCCAAGGGTAATGGGGAGAGAAAAAATTTATTTTTTTGTTATTTTGTTAATTAAAAGTAAGAAATGAGAGATGTGAAGTTGTATTGGAAATGAAAATGTGTAAAAAATAGGTGTATGGGTTGTAAGAGTAGGTTGTAAGAAAAAGTAGAGATAGATGAATAGTATAGAATAGTAGAAAATAGTGTATGTAAATGTAGACATGACAATTAAATGCCAGTAGTAAGAAAATACGTGTATAAATGCGATATCTGATATTTTTAGCTATCGAAAAATTATGAAATTGATATCTTTGAAAATCTTATATTTTTACGAGTCTAACAGTATATTCGGAATACTTTTCCTATTCTAAGCTCCGGGACACATTTTTCTAGAACTGTGTCCGATCGGGTTCTAAGGACACTCGAATTTTGCAAAACTGATATTTTTATACAACCTATAGCTATTACTAACCATTATAGCTAATTATTCACACTTCGTTTTCTAGGCTAGAGAAAACGGCAATGTCGAACTTAAGCGGTTACGGTAAACTAGGGTTTTGTTAACCCTTACAATTTACCTTCCCCATATAATTTTAATCACATCACACTTTATACATTACTTCTTTTTATTACAAAACAACAAAATTAATCAAATTTCCTCTTTCTTCCCAAGCCTCACTGTCCACTATCTCTCTCTCTTCATTCTCATTTTATTTAACATCTAATTTCCACTCCAAAACTCTATAAATACCTCTTTCTCCCTTCATTATTTCACACAACTCATTTCTTACTAAAACTCTACCAAAATTTCTCTACAAACGCACTCTCTCAAATTCTCTCCTCTTTTCTCTCCATAAAACCATTTCCCATATATTACTACAACCCATTCTTTTCCTCTTCAACAAACACATAACCTTAGGTAAAAATTCTTTACATATACTCAGCATATTCATATAACTTAGCATAAGCTTAGTGTATGTTTCTTAGACTCATGAGAGTTAAAGAAGCAACAATATGTCCATGTTTTATTTTTGTTTATGTTCATATTTTCCATTATGTTATTATTGTTATTATGTTGTTGTTATTATTGGTATCATTATTTGCTCTAATCTAACTTCTATATAGTATTATGTAAATTATGTATATATATTTCTTTAAAGTATATAAGCTCACATGTTATTTATTTATTTCTATGATTTGCAATTTATTTATTTATTTCATGCTATTATCAAGACTAGTCTTTCTAGTATTAAACTTGTCCTTATCAAGTCAAAACAATTTTCTTTCTTCTCTTTTTTTTTTTTTTTGGGACTAGCCTATTCTTACTCTCGGGATACCTTGATGAAGTTAAGGTTCTCAATACTTGACTTTACTATTATGCTCTTATTAATTTATTTTATTTTATTATGTTATTTTAATTATATTTCACATGACTACATATTCATGTTCATGCATGGGCATATTGATATTGTCTCAACAAAAATATAAAGAAAATATTTTTATGAACTCTTTTCAAAATAAATTTTGGTTAATTAAAGAAAGGATTTTGATTAAAAGCTAAGAGTTTTACCTTCAGAAACCCTTCCTAAAAATTTAAGTAAACTCATAACAAGTCTTAGCAATAATGGTACATTACAGTTTCATCAAAGAATACATAAAGTAGAATTTTCAAATACTCTCTTTTCAAACCAATGAAATAAGAAAGTTTCTTTAAACTTAATGTTACTAATTCTTCTTCTAACAAAAGTTTTCTTAAACTCATTTGTAAAGTTTTCATCAACATACTAAGGTTAGATAAGTTTTACAAAATCATGAAAGAATAAATCTTTTTAAAGATGAATCTTACTTAGGAAATAAAATTAGAAGAACACTATTATTTTAAAATGGAACTAAATTTAGGAGAAACTAAGCACAAGTGAACTTTAAGAAAGTTTTATCATTATCAAGAAAACATTTAGAAACTACATTTTTAACTCCTAAAAATGAAGTTATAGAAACAAAATTATCTTGGAAAATATTAATGGTTTTCAAAAGATAGATAACATTAAAAGAGGAATATATTTATTTATAATAAATTCAAAAATTTTTCCAACAAAGCTAAAATAAAAATTTCTAAAACATTACTTTTCCAACTTTTAGAACACCTTGTTTTACAAAAATCATTATTGGGACAACTTCACTAAATTCATGCCTATGATAAGAGTCAATATATATATGTTCAAAATATTTTCCAACTATACAAATATCTATATTTTGTACAAGAATTTTTGGATGAAGAAAAGCTTGAAAATTTGCGTTCTTGAAAACTTGAATTTCGTAACAGTTTTGTACGTCACTGTTCTAAGACTCAAATGAATTCTTTTGATAAAAATAACCTTAGAAATGGATAGATCTTTTCAAGTAGGTAGAAATCGGTATATAATATGCGAAATTCCAAGTTAAAATGAACAAGTTATGGCCATTTTAAGTTAGAATTTCTATTCATGCGAATTTTGACGAATTCAATAAGATAGAATTAGAGAACTTGAGTAAATCTTGGATGAAATACTCATTTTGGGTATTTCTTTTGTTTAGGTGTTGATGACCAAGTTCTTCTCTTTCCCGAGGTTTACTTCGACTCATAGAAAATCACTACGGATGAGTGACTTTCCTTTGCATTTATGTATTTACGCATGTGCTTGTAGGATAGAGCACTAGATGTTAGAAAAAGATAAAAATTGACATGCATGCGGGATATCATGTGATCAATGAACGATAAGTACATTGGAACTCAATCTGTGATTATTATAATTGTTTCTATGTATATTGTGTAAATCCCCGAAATTTTTGGATCCAAATTATAGTTTAAACCCTAATCGGAAGTCAACCGGATTTCCCAGAGTCAACCAAACCCTAGTTTACCGTAACCGCTCAAGTCCGGCATTGCCGTTTTCTCAAGCCCTAGAAAACGAAGTTGGGAAAATTAGTTGTACTAGTTCGTAATAGCTATAGGTTTTATAAAAATATCAGTTTTTCAAAATTCGAGTGTCCTTTGAACCCGATCGGACATAGTTCTTGAAAAACGTGTCCGGAAGCCCGAAATAGGAAAAATATTCCGAATATACCATTAGACTCGTAAAAATATGAGATTTCCAAAAATATTAATTTCGTAATTTTTCGGTAGCTAGAAATATTAGATATCGCTTTTATACGCGTATTTTCTTACTACCGGTATTTAATTGTCATGTCTACTTTTACATTACACTATTTTCTACTATTCTACACTATTCATCTATCTCTACTTTTTCTTACAACCTATTCTTACAAACCATACACCTATTTCTTACACATTTTCATTTCCAATACAACTTCACATCTTTCATTTCTTACTTTTAATTAACAAAATAACAAAATTTTAATTTTTTCTCTTCCCCATGCACACAAATTGGCGCCGGCCCCCTCTCTCTCTATGCTCAATTTGTTTCATTTTCCAATTATTCAATTAACACAAATTATCTCCCACATTTTCCTATAAATACCCCCTCATACTTTCACTTCTTTCACACCTCTTCTTCTTTAAAGTTACTCTACAAAAATTTCTCTCAAGAATTCTTTCAAGAAGTCTCCTTAGTTTAGCTTCCTTTAGGTGAGAATTTTCTCAAGATTTCTTCATGTTCATCTACTTAGTATGAGCTTAGTGTGTATTTTCTAAGACCATGAAGGTTAAGAAAGCAACATTAGGTTCATGCTTTGTTTTTGTTCATAATCATAATTCCTCTATGTTCATTTATGTTTCTTTTATGTTCATTACTATCTAACATATCTATATATCTATATATATTATTTAGAGCATATAAGCTCATTGTCTTGCAATTTCTTTATTTTCATGCAATTTAATTACTTCAATGCAATTTATTTATTTCAAAGTTGTTTTTAAGACTAGTCATTCTAGTCTTAGACTTGTCCTCATCAAGTCAAAACAATTTCTCTTTCTTTTCTTTCGGGACTAGTCTTCTCTTAGTCCCGGGGTACCTTGATGAAGCTAAGGTCCCAATACTTGATTTACTTTATTATTTACTTAAGCTTTCAAGTTATTATTTTATTTTATATTTCTATAGCTTATGATTCATATTCATGCATGAACATAATGTTTTTGTCTCGACAAAAATAAATGAGAAAGTGTTTTCTTGAATTAAAGATTCTTTCTAAAAGAAATAAATATGGAAAATGGATTTCTTGAAAACCCATGAACATGTATAGGAATGATTTTTTCTTACATAAACAAAAGGTTTTATGAAAACTTACCTTTCATAAAGAAGTAGAAATTCTTTTGGAATCATTACAAGAAATAAAAATGTCATTTTACTACTTTTGAAATCCAAGTTTAGAAAATAAAACCACACTTTAGGAAATTAAAGTAATTACAAGAGATTTCATAGAATATTCATCTTAATAACTAAAAGATCTTTCAAAAGTAAAAATAAATATTCAATAGAATCTCAAGTTCAAAGTCTTTTAAAACCTTACTTTTATAAGTTGAGACAATTTCATTTACTTCATACATATGTTATGAGTCATTACAAATATATATATACCTTTCAAAAGTTTACAAAAATAATTGAAATATTTATCTTTTCAAATGAGCTTTGTTTACAAAGGGGAAAACAAGTGTTTACAAATTCGTGGAAAATCTGGTCGCTGTCTTTTCGGAACCCAATGACCTAGTTTTACGAAAATAAGTTTAGAAATGCGTAAATCTTTCTAAGTAGGTAGAAAACGGTTATTATACGCAAAATTCCGAGTTAAAATGAGCAAGATATAGCCATTTTAAGTTGGAATTTCCCCTTATACGATTTTACCGCCATTTTAAGTTGAAATTCCAAACCAGTTTAAGCCTTAAGAAAACACAACCCTTGTAAGTTGCAACCAGTAAGAAAACAGAGTTAACCTGCTTTTTGATAATGGAACTAAAAGAAAAACATGCGTACATAAAAGACTATACAACTAACCTTAGGTAACATTGGAAATGAGTCTCGTAGGCGCCATCAAAGGATCGAAAGCAAAGATATTCTTCCAAGAAATCAAAAGCGGGAAGAAGACGAAACCAATCCTGGATTCCCTTAAATCTCAACGGAAGGATCGAGAAAAGAAGTAAGGAGCCACGATGAGAAGAAAACGTCGCATTCACCCAAGACGTAATGACTTAGTTATTAAATCGCAATCAATTAAAAGATGTAGTAAAGTGTTTAAAAGATAACAAGTAACCTAATGATTTCTTAATAATATAACCCCTTTGTTTTATTTTTATGGCATTTATATTATCTCTTTTGTAAGCAAAATTCATGATTTTAATTTCTTATTTTGTGATTTCCTTGTAATGTGTATTTGAATTTCTTAATTTCTTATTAAGCTCCTATTAATTCCTATTTTGCAAATTTATTTCCATAAGTTTTTGTAAGCCCTTGGTTTTTAAAGTAATCATAAGCCTCAACCCTAAGCGGGGAAGTCAACCGGAAACCTTAAGTCAACGGATCTCAAATTTAACCCTACAGTTTAGATTCGGAAATTCCTTGTTCGTAAATCGAGAAGTCTAAAATTAAGTAAAGTGTGTAGAATAGTTTGTAATAATATTTGATTTCTTAAAAATATCATATTGGTTTATTTTCGATTTATTTTGAACCCGATTGGATATTGTTTCTAGAAAGTGTGTCCCAGGGCTCGGAAAATTAAAAATATATCTTTAATATTTTTAGACTCGTATTTTCATAAGGATTCCAAACAATCGAGTTTATAATTTTTGGAATCTAAAATATCAGTTATAACTTATATAAGCATATTTTGGCCCTATCTGTAACATATTTGTTGAAGTACTAAAATAATTCAATTAATTATTTAATTTTATTTATGAAAATTCTGCTACTTATTTAAAAATATTTTTCTTAATTTTATTTTATATATTTTCCTAATAAAAAGCACTTTTTCAACCCATACTTCAAGTATACTCCAATTGTCACTTATACACATTATTCAAGTTTTCTTTCACTCATTTTGCACTCTATTTTCAATGCATGGCAGCTGACCATAATCTCCAAAATAGTCACTTTTCTTTTATTTTAATAATTTATTTAATGATTTAAAGTCTCATTTAGTTAGCACATTAAGTGACACAAGTTACACTTTCAAAAATTTAAGTTACAAATTAACTCTCTCTCTTTCTCCTCCTTAGATTCATGTGCAGCCCTCCAAATCTTCCATTGTTTATTTTTTTTCTTTCAATTAATTAACACACATTAATACACTTTTCTCTCTCTATTTAATGCATTTTATGCGCACCATTTCTCTCTTTGCAAACCCTACCTCATTTACTCTCTTTTTCCTCTCTTTATTCCTTTCTTTCCCTTATTCTTGCAAGAGAATACAAGCTGCCCCCATTTCCATTTCTTGCTTCCACACTCCATTCTTGAAGATTCTTTGAGTAAATCTTCTTCTTAAGCTTCCACAGACACTATAGGTTGATTATATGGAGGTTTCATGCATCAAAGGACTTTCCATAATGCCTAAGGCTGGAGATGATGATGCCAAAACTTTGAAAAACTTCTCTTGTTGATGATCTATAATAATATTGCTATATTTGTTGTCTTTAAGACTTTATTACCTTCATATTTGTATTATATTTTGTAGATCTAATTTATATGAAGCTTTGGTTATGTTTATATTTAGATCTATAGGTTTAGAGCTTACTACCATGTATTTCTCTTATAGTTATGCTCATATTATGTGTAGATCTTATATTTGAACTTGAATAAAAATAGTGAAATTCGTATCTTGACAAAAAATATATTTAAAAACCCTCTTCCAAGTCTCAATATGGGAGTTTTAGTTGAAAAAATGAAGGTTTCATGGATGTATATCATCAAGACTTCTTTTTACAAGAATCAAAGGTGATTTTCAAAATAAAAATCTCATTTTTGAATTTAGGCCAAGGCATGGTTTAAAAACATGTATTACAACTCAAAAATGAAGATTTTATTCAAGAAATGGGAGGCTCTTAAGATAGGATATGTAAAGGATGATTTTTCATAAGTGTTGATGGATTTTATTAGAAGATATGTTCAAAAACAATTTATGAAAATTCGGATTTAAGCCAAAACCCATTTTTAAAACCTATTATCTAACACCAAAATGAAGATTTAGACAAAAATATAAAGGGCTCTTGGTATAGATATTCTAAGGATTGGATTTTCATAAGTTTAGATGAGTTTTCCTAAAAGATATTTCTAAAATAGAGAGTTTTGCAAAAGACAAATCTAGGTCTTATTTTCATTCTAAAACTCAAGGAAGAAATTTGGATTTTGGAAGAGATGAATTTTGAAAACCTTATTTTAGACTCCAAAACAAGAGTTTTATGTGGAAAATGGAATGCTTTGATAATAGATGACATAAGAAATTATTTTCATTGAGTCATGTTAGTTTTAGCAAAAGATTTTTTTCAAAACAAGAAAATGAGTTTCAACTCAAAATTTCGGTTTTTACAAAAGTAGATTCTTAGAATTTTCATTTGGATAATATATTGATGATCATATAAGTACTTAATTCTTTATCTTTGGCTAGAAGTTCTCTTTACAAGTGTAGAACCTATATAAGTTGATCTAAAAAGATTAAATGGAACAAAAGTAACAATTTTCAATAATTACTCAAAATTGGAATTTTTCGTAACCTTGCTGTATAGTAGCTTTTCGATCCTCAAATGACCTTGTATGTTTGATTTAACTTAGGAAATGGATATATCTTTCAAATTAGATAGAAATCGGTATATAATATGTACAATTCCGAGTTAAAATGAGTTAGATATAACCATTTTAAGTTAGGTCTTCAACTTAGGCGAAAAATTGACGAATTTAGTAAATAGAATTATTAAGTTTATTAGAACTTTATGAGAAATAATCATTGAGTGTATTCCTTGTACTTAGGTGATTTGAAGGATGGATTTCCACTCCCCGATGACTACTATGACTAGTGGATTTCTCTCCATGGCTGAGTGAGTTCATTTCTTAAATAGTTATGCTCATGTATGTGCTTGTAACCGTAGAGGCATTAGAATTAGGACAAGATAAAATTGATTATATGAATATGATTGCTACATGGGTGAATTGATTATAAGAATACCGAAATGAGCTTGTGGTAATTATTTGTATGACATAGTATAGATTTAATCTGTCTGAAATTTCTATGATCACCCATAAATTGTTAAATTAATATGTCATGATCTTATAATCAAATTAACCAGACATACCATATGTGAGTCATATTGCATAGGTTATTATACCTTTGTGGGAAGAAGGCATAATAATTTAGCAACGAGGGGCCTGTAAACTCGAATGTTGGCATATAGGCCGGAATTGAAAATGTGTGTAAGTGGGCACCTATATCAACCACAGTAAAATTTAAAAGTGTGTGGCTGAGCACCTGTATCAACCACAATAAGAAGTGAGAAGAATTTAAATGTTGGTCGTATGGGCCTGAAACACCTAACCCCGAATGGAGGGCGTAAATCTATTCAACACCGGTCTTATGTATTGTATGCTCATGTGTTTATGTATTTCATATGGTTGCTAATAACTTGTTTGTTATATACTGTTGTTGAGTATTAAATATTTGAAAATGAATCTCGCTAAGCCTGTTAGCTTACACCCCGATAGTTTTGTTGTGGTGTTCCCATTTTTTGTTGTTCCGAGAGAACACTTTTCACAGGGTTATCTTTTGGATGAAGGAGCTTTTGAAGAAGTCAGGACCTAGCTAGAGGCGTGGAATTCTAAGAAAATCTCTTTAACATAAACCCTAATGTTTGTAATATGGTTTTAAACTGGATAGACTTCTATTATTTTGGTGGGGGTATGCCACATTGACTTTTGTAAAGACTTAACTTGTTTATCTTGTTGTAATTTCTATTCTTAATACTATTGTATGCCTTCTTAAGACTATTCGATTTAAAGTGTGATCCTAAAAATTATGCAAGTATAACTTACACCCGATATGTAAATTTATGGGACGACTAAGGATGTCATACTTAAGTTTAAATATTGAGTGTGGTGGAATGTCGCGTTTTTGGTACCTTTTGGAGCATGACATTTTTGTATTTTAATTTCTAGTCCTTATATTTGAGATTTTCGTGATTTCTATAAATATTAGTATAGAGCGTATAATAGAAAATTAAAATCTAAACAATAAAACAACCGTCCAAGAAGACGTAGGAATAGAGAGCAACGAGATTCCAATAAAATACCAGTTAAACAAGGAGTACCTCTACAAAACCAACAGGAGAATGACCCTGCTTTTGCCTCAAACCAGTAAAATGACTTTGTTGTTGCCCTTGGATAGATGAACTAGTTATTGACTATTTTGATTCAGCAACAAAATCAAAATATTCCAGCTCCTTATTCACCTTAGAATGCTTCTGAAGCCATGATAGAAGCACCCGATGAGCAGTCACATGCCGCACCATTTCCACTACCGCCACTGCCAAGATCACATCGAAACTTGCTCCCTAACTTCATTAAAAGTAACAGCTACTTCGATGGAGCCTTAGGAAAACCAGATGAGGCTGAACATTGGTTGGCCCAAGTTGAGAGATCGTTTGATGCTTATGAGGTGCCCCACCAATTAAGAGTCAGTTATGGGACGTGCCTATTGAAATTTAATGCACAAGTATGGTGGGAATCGAAGAAGCGAGAATTGTCTGCTCCAGTTACTTGGGATATGTTTCGAGAAGAGTTCTTGGAGAACTATTTTCTAGGGAGTCTTAGAGTTTGGTATAGTGCTGACTTCTTGCATATTTCTCAAAGGGGGAGAACCATCGAGTGGTATGAAACAGAGTTCAATCGCTTGCTACAGTATGCTCCTGAGTCCTATAAGCATAGCGAGGAGTTGAAAAGACAAGTTTTCTTGAGTGGACTAGATGCGGACCTGTAAACCCCCGAATATTCAATAATCCTAAAAAAATAATTATAAAAGTTTAAGTATCAAAATTTAATCCCAAAAATTGACTCAAGATAAAAACCAAATTCTAGACCGATTCAAACACCTAAAACGAAACCTTAAAACTCGAACCAAGTTAAAACTTAATTCCAAATGAGAACAAAAATGAATTTTCTCAATCTTGAGAAAACAAGAACCCTTGAAACAAAATATAAAGTCTAACTACCGCTTTAATCAACGTCCATACATCAATTAAATTACCTAACCGTTTTCTAACACGCAAATCAAGACAATATATCCAAATAACGATCAACAGCAAAATCTTAAAACCTTCGATAAATTTCAGAAATCACAAATTTCAAATTCTCACCAAAAGTCAAACTGAGTCAACTCATAACCCTAGACTCGGTTAAACGATTCCGAGAACTAAAAACTATTAAATAATCACAAATAAAATAAAATATAAATTTCAAGCTAAAATTCTAAAACGATCAAGACTCGAAAATTATACGATCTTACAAATATCTCGACGAAAACGGAACCCTAAAAATCAACAAGCCTATAACGAACCCTAGTGTTTAAGATCCGGCAATCCCGCGTTTTCAAACCCTATAAAATAAAATTAAGTTAATGACCTAGAATAGTTCGTAATAACATAGGATAACATAAAAATATCAGATTCGCGAATTTCAAGTGACCTTCGGACCCAAACGGGATCGGTTCTCGAAAAGTGTGTCCCGGAGCTTGGAATACTAAAAATATTCCGTTTATACCAATAAACTCGTAAAAATACAAGGATTCCAAAAATATCAGTTTTAGAATTTTTCGGTAGTTAAAAATTACAAATATCGCATTATTACGCGTATTTTTATTACTACTGGTACTTTAATTGTCTAGTCTACTATTCATAGTACTTTTCTACTATTCATTACTATTTCACTATCTCTACTTTTTCTTACACCTATTTCTTACACCTACATATCTATTTTCTTACTTTTTTCATTTCCAATACAACTTTAATCACATCAAACTTTACACATTACTTCTTTATTACACAAACAAATAAAACAAATAAATTTCTCTCTCCTCACATGCCCAAAACTGGCGCCTATCTCCCTCCCATGCATCTAATTATTTTTCTTTTTCAATTTATTTTATTACATCTAAAATTCACTCCAAAAATTCTATAAATACCCCTTCCTCTTTCATTCTTTCACACAATTCATTTCACTACCAAAACTCTCTCAAAATCTCTCCACAAATTCTCTCCTCAAGAATTCTCTCTACCAAAACTCTCTTTCACCAAATATCCACAAGAATTTCTCTTCATACAATACAACTACCATCTCTCCATAACCACATAACCATACATTCACTACCATCTTCATACCACACAAATACCTTAGGTAAAAATTTCTTTCAACCATTTATTATTCATGTCATGTAACTTACATGACTATGGTGTTGTTTTGAAACTCACATGAGTAGTAAAAGCAACAACATATTCATGTTTTGTTCTTGTACATAAGCTTCCTATTTTATTATGTTGTTATTATTATTGTTATTATTTGCTTCTAATCTAACTTATATTATGTATATATATTTATTTAGAGCATATAAGCTCATTTGTTATTTCTTTACATTCAAGTTATGCAATTTATTTATTTTATGCGATTATTAAGACTAGTCTTTCTAGTCTTAGACTTGTCCATATCAAGTCAAAACAATCTTTTTATTTATTTTTCTTAATCTTTCGGGACTAGTCCATTCTTAGTCCCGGGATGCCTTGATGAAGCTAAGGCTCCAATACTTGATCGGGATTCCTTGATGAAGCTAAGGTTCCCAATGCTTGATATTTTATTTTCTTGCTCATTATTATTTCTAGTATTTTCTTATGTTCCTATTATTTTATATGCTCATAATACTTGCAATTACATAATGTTAATGTCTCAACTAATCTAAAAATAGAATTTTACTTTATTAAATAAACTCAAAGCTAGAATTTTGATTAAGTGATTTATCACAAAATCATGAAGTTACTATCAACAACCTAGAAATAGAGTAATACAAGTTTTCTCAAGTTTTCTTAAATAACAAAGATAGTTTTACCAAGAGAACAAATAAATAAATATTTTCTTTGTATTTTAAAGTAATCTAAGTTTTAGAAAAATAAATCGTTAATATTAAAAGTTTAAGACTTAAACTCTTTTCTAACTAAGAAACAAACTAGTTTTCAAAGTTAGTATAAAAAAAATCAACTCATGAACCCACTTAGGAAAAGTAATGGTTTTTAAATTCTAAAAGAAAGAACTATTTTCAAAAGAGTATATAAAGTAAGATTAACAATAATAGATTTTATCAATAAAAGATGATTCTTTTCAAAAGAGATGAAAGAACAAGTTTTGAAAAGTAAAAGCCTATATTTTAGAAAAGGAATATAAGAAAACAAGACTCATTTTCTAAGACCATCCTAAATAAAAATTATGAAAAGGTTTTCAACAACTTAATATACTTTTGATAAATTGATCTTTATCACTAGAAGTGAAATTTATGAAAGACTAAGGATTAAAGGAAAATTTGCTTGTTTTGGAAAAAGGAATGAAGAAAATAAAATAAGATTACACTCATTTATAACAACCTAAGAAAAATATAAAGTTTCTTTAAATACTTGAAAGGAAGTTTTCAAAGCTAAAGTTTAAATGAATTGTGTTATGAAATAAATTGTTGAGACACTACCATTAGGATTTTTGCATATAAAGTGAGCTTGCCTATATATTCGAAGTGTTTATCAAATATATTATATACATATATTGTTACAAAAGGATTTTCTTTAAAAAAGTTGAGTTAGAAAATGGATTTTTGCAAAAGTTTTAAAAATTCGTTTTAAATCTGTACCTGACGTTTTCGGAACCCAAATGACCTTTTATGACCAAGATAAGTTTAGAAATGGATAGAACTTTTCGAATAGGTAGAAAACGGTATATCATATGCGAAATTCCGAGTTAAAATGAGCAAGTTATGGCCATTTTAAGTTGGAATTTCTTCTTATACGATTTTACCGCGATTTTAAGTAAAGTTTAGAATCTCCAAGAATAGAAATTCATGAAAGACTTATCCCGGGTATTTCTTTTGTCTAGGTGACGAAGGACACGAGAATACCTACCCGAGGATTTCTACGACTAAGAAGATAGCGAAATGGACGAGTGAGTTATTCCTTCTAATTTCGTTACCTTGCTTGTGCTTGTAATGTAGTAGCATTAGTATACTAAGAAAAGATAAAAACGAATATATTTGGGGATTTCGGGATTATGCGTATATATATGATTCTATGTTTATGCGTGAATTGAGAATTAAGAATATCGCAACTTCGATCTGCTTGTTTAAATAATTTTGTTTACTTACTTGTATGATTGTTTATTGTTGCTAAATTGATTGATCGCCCCTAATAAACCTTAATAAGGTTTGACCTAAGAACAATAAAACGTTCACGCATAGCATCCATCGAGTCACATCTATTTCGGAAGGCTGCTACTCCTACGCGTAGAGTTGGATTGGCTGTGATCGTGCGGTGCCACGGGCCATGTTCCTTCCTGGAGAATCCAAATCGCTCGGGGAAAGCGACTCTAGGTTCGGAGCCGAGCCAACCGAACGCTGTGGGTGAGGACCTGGGGACTAGCAGTAGAAGGTCGAGGACCTTCAACCCCGATTCCCTAACCTTTGATACGGAGGGGTAAATCCGTTCTATATATGGTTTCCGGATGACTATATATATTCGCGTAATCATGTGATTGTTGCATTGTATGCATAGCATATGTGTGATTAAATAAATAAACTTGTTTGAAAATATGGTGCGAATGAAAAGGAATATCTCACTAAGCTAGTTGTAGCTTATACCCCTATAGATTTTGTTGAAACAGGTATATTCGTGGATTAAATTTGAGGATCATGACATTAAGGAAGTCATGGACGGATGATTAAGGATATGGAATCATACGATGAAGAAATTTTGTAAGGTTCTTTATATGTGCTAACCTATATGATTAGGGACGTATATTTATTTGAAGATAATAGAAGAATATGCCCTTAAGAATTGAAATGTGATATGCTTATGTTTTATATTAAGTATTCTCTTTGCCTTGTTACTTATTTATTATCAATATAAATTACGCTACTCCGATGCGTCCCCTTGGTTGTGATGTACGCCTTGTACATAATATGGAAGCCTTTGCATGACTAAGGTAGTCATTCCTAAGCTTTAGTATTGTGTACGGCGGACTGCCACGTTTAGGGTACCCCTCGGGGCGTGACAGGACCTAAGGACTCGTTTGGTGGAGTTTGATATCAGAAGTTTTAAGGAGCTAGTAGAAAAGCCTCGAATTATAGAAAGAGCCAAAAAGATGAAAACAAAAGCTACGGAAAAGAAAGTGTTTGTGTTTGGAAGGAAGCCTTATGAAAGACTGAGTTCGCGATTAAAAAATAAGAGGTTTAAGACCTTTAGAAGTTTCAAAGGAAATAGAAGCAATAAAAGGGAAGTGATCAAGGTGTATATCACATGCTGGAAGTGTCGAGGCAAGCAGTATCCAAAGTGTTGCCCGCAATTGCAAAACAAATGTTATTTTTGCGGAAGCCCGAATCATAAAACCCTGGAGTGTCCCAAGAAGAACACTAGTGTTTGCTATGTGTGTAAGTGGCCAGGGCACCTTGCAAATGAATGCTCGAAGAGGCAAAATGCTCTAATGAGACCATCCAACACCTCGGGAGGATCTGCCCTTGTCAGAACCAACAATGGCAATGGAAATGGGAACCGCTATAGCACATCAATACATGGAATGAGAGTTTACAACCTAGAAGGCCAGTGGATGTGTGAGGAAGTCGATGATGAGGCGGGAGGATGTGAGTTTGCTGCCTTGGAGGGAGACGGAGGCTATGATCATGGACTCATTACAGGTTAGCATTAACCTTAAGCTATCATTTTGATTGTTTATAATATCTTTTTACATTATCGAATCTGTAACAATAGAATCTCTTATATCTCTTTAGCCTAAGGCTTTAGAAAAGTTAGATAAGTGTAGTATGGTTAGTAGCTAGTGCGTATTGAACGCAGGAAGTATTCGAGTAGCTAGTGAGACCGCTTATGCCTTATTTGATACTGGAGTCACCCGTTCGTTTCTCACCTCCAACCTTGCTAAGAAGATTGGTTTACCTGTAGTCACCACCGCTACCAGCTTCAAGGTAAAGACACCTATAGGTAGCATCGTAACCACCCGAGAGATGTTAAAGGAATGTTCTTTAGAGATCCAAGGACACCATACGACAAGTGACTTGATTATGTTGGAGATGAGCAAGTATAAGGTGATTCTTGGCATGAGTTGGTTGACCCGTGTAAAGCTACGGTAGATTGTCGGAGAAGAAGGTGAATTTTAAGGATATGAATGAGAACGATATTGAGCTTAAAGGAGAATCCGTTGTCATAAGAAGGTAAGGATTAAGTTCGCTTGAGTTAGTGACGAATGAGGAGGAGATCGATCGACAAATCAATACTATAGAAGAAGAAAATGAAGGACCAAAAGGGAAGGATATACCTATAGTGAATGAGTTTCCTATTGTTTTTCCAGAGGAATTACCTGGATTGCCACCAAAGAGGGAGATTGGTTTTGAGATTAGCTTGCTACCAAATACCGAGCCAATATCGAAAGCTCCATATGCATGGTATTGGTAGAGTTGAAGGAAATCAAGAAACAATTACAAGAGCTTCTAGATCGAGGGTTTATTCGCCCATATGTATTGCCATGGGGAGCACCATTCTTGTTCGTTAAGAAAAAGGATGGGTCTATGAGGTTATTTATTGATTATCGGGAGTTGAATAAGGTTACAATCAATAATAGGTATCCATTACCCCATATTAATGACCTCTTTGATCAGTTGCAAGGAGCAAGTGTGTTTTCTTGCATCAATTTGAGGTATGGATACCATCAGTTAAGAGTAAAGCAGGAAGATGTACCAAAGACTACTTTTTGGACTCATTATGGACATTACAAGTTCTTAGTAATGTCTTTTTCTTTGACAAATGCACCTGCTGCTTTCATGGACCTGATGAATTGAGTCTATAAGCCCTTGTTGGATAAGTGCGTTATAGTTTTTACCGACGATATTTTGGTCTACTCGAACTACATGAGAGCAACATGAGGAACACCTTCATATGGCACTTCGGACGTTAAGAGAACATAAGTTGTATGCCAAATTGTCAAAGTGTGACTTTTGATTGGATAAGATATCTTTTTTAGGACATGTCCGTTTCAGGAGATGGATATCGATTGATCCTGAAAAGATTAAAGCAGTGATGGAGTCGAAGTAACTCGAAGACAGTAACTGAAATAAAAAGTTTTTCTTGGTCTAGCTAGCTATTATTGAAAGTTCGTAAAGAATTTCTCAACTATAGCCAAGACATTAACACAACTTACTCAAAAGAATGAGAAGTTTTATCTGGATCGATAAAAGAGAAAAGAGTTTCCAAGAGCTCAAGCAAAATCATGTATTCGCACCAATACTTGTTTTGCCAAACCCTGAGAAGCCTTACCGGTGCATAGTGACGCATCAAAAATGGTCTTGGTGTGCTGATACAAGAAGGAAAAGTGATGCTTATGCTTCGCGACAGTAAGACTTGCATAAGCAAAAATATTCGACACTGACTTGGAGCTAGCTGTTGTTGTTTCGTACTCAAGATATGGAGGCATCACTTGTGTGGACAAAGATGTGAAATATATACAATCACAAGAGCCTCAAGTACCTATTCACTTAGAAGGAGTTGAAATGTAACAACGCAGAAGGGTTGAGCTCATAAAGGACTATGATCTTAGGATCAATTATTTTCCAGGAAAAGTTAATGCCGTCACTGATGCCTTAAGTTGAAAGAATCACAAGAAATTAACGTTTGTTGACAACCAAAAGGATGGTAGAGAATTCGAAAGGTTGAGTATTGAGGTTCATCGTAACAGATATGGAGGTTTGAAATATCTAACTTGGTGATGGAACAACCTTGAGGAATGGATTAAAGAAGCTCAATGGTTGATGAAGTTCAACAAAGATCAAACAGAAGTGTAAGTGGAGAAGTATACTACTTCACCATAGATAAAGAGGATGTAGTGAGGATGAAAGGAATGCTATGTTGTGCTAGATGTGAGGAAATGAAGGGAAATCATGAGTGAACTCATAACTCAGGATCACCGTACACTCAGGACTAAGACGCATCAAGATCTTAAAAGCTACTTTTGGTAGAATGCATGAAACGGGATGTAGCTCATTATATGACGAAGTAACCCGACTTATCAACAAGTAAAGGTGGAACACCAAGGCTAGGAGGATTGCTAAAGCCTGTGCCGATACCCGAGTGGAAGTGGGATCAAATCTCGATGGATTTGGTATGTGGATTACCAAGAACATCGACAGGATATGATGCTATATGGGTCATGTAGATCGCTTGACCAAATCGGCTCACTTCATACAATCGACATGATGTTCTCGTTGGATAAACTAGCCAAGCTATACATAAAGGAAATAGTACGTTTGCATCGAGTACCTACCGGCATTGTATCAAATCGAGACCCCATATTTGTATCTAAGTTTTGGATGAGTTTACAAAAGTGTATGGAGACAAAGTTGCATTTTAGCACAGCTTATCACCCCAAACCGATGGACAATCGGAATGGACAATCCAAACCTTGGGGACATGTTGCGTGCTTGTGTTATGGAATTCAAAGGGAGTTGGGATGCTCATTTGCCACTCATAGAGTTTGCCTAGAACAACAGCTACCACTCTACCATATAAATGCCACCATATGACGCTTTGTACGGACGATGTTGTAGGTCGCCTCTATTTTGGGATGATGTGGAAAAGCTTGCTATTGGACCGGATTTAGTGCAAGATGCAACAGACAAAGTAAGAATAATCAGACAACGAATGAAAGAGGCCCAAGATAGACAGAATAGTTAGGCAGATCAGAAAAGGCGAGTTGTCAAATTTCAATTGGGAAACCATGTGTACTTAAAGGTAAATCCGATCAAGAGTATACATCGAGTACGCTCACAAGGAAAATTGAGCCCATGATACATCGAACCTTTCGAAGTGCTTGAACGAGTGGGAGATTTAGCTATCGCTTCACCTTGCGCCAAACCTATCAGGAGTACACAATGTGTTCATGTGTCCGTCTTGCATATGTCATGCCCCAAAGGATATCCTAAACGTAATAGTCTGCCGCATGCTAAACGAGACTTAAGAATCCTACCACCGTCATTCAAAAGTCTTATATTAGTATGCAAGGCGTTCCTTACGACAATAGAATACATAAACAATTGGAGATAGATAGTTCAACCTGATATGATAAGCATAAAAATATAAACCACATATATCTCAGGATCAGTTACAAAGCATTAGGGGCATTCCCCTACTACACAAAGTCTTAGGTATATCTTGTAGGGTAAGCCCGATCATTTTATGATTCACTACTAAAGTATATACAAAACTATTCATAAGCTTCTAAGGAGACAACTCTAGTTTCGCATTACTTGATTTGGCTACGTCCGGGGATGCAGCCATATGTACGGAATTGCATTAGAAAGAAACTGTGGATATAAGCTACGCTAGCCTAGTGAGTTTCACTTCCAAAATTAAATGCTCAACAAGTAATATATCAGGCAAGTTATATTAATACCATACGAAATGCACAAGCATGTGAGCATACAACATAAGACTTTCCGAAAATCTTATGTTGAATGGATTTATGCTTCCATTCAGGTTAGGTGTCTTAGGCCCATACGACCATAGATTTTTAATTTTTCATTTAAACAGGTGCCCACCTATACATATTTTCAATTCCATCCATTACGCCTAACATTCGAGTTTACAGGCCCCTCGTTGCCCAGTTATTATGCCTTCTTCCCATATAAGATATAATAACCTATGCAATGTGATCACATATGATACATGGTCAATTTGATTATAAGTTCATGGCATATTAATTTATAATTTAAGGTGGATCATGGATATTGCAGACACTCTAAGACTATACTAAATCATATAAATATTTACAACAATCCCATTCGATATTCTTATAATTGATTCACACCAAATAAAATTCACATACACAATCCAATTTTATCTTGCTGTAAAGCTATTCCATCATCATTACAAACACATTCATAAGCATATAATTTAAAGATAGTGAACTCACTCGGCCATGGTCTTCGATTTCTAATGGTAGTGATCAGAAACACGAATTTCCCCCAATTCAAAATCACCTAAACGAAAGAAATACCCCTATAGTATTTCATACCATAACTAATTCCAAAAATTTCAATTAAAACTCTTTAAATCTATAATTTTCATGGTAATTGGAATTCCAACTTAAAACGATCATAACTTAGTCATTTTAACTCGAATTTCACAAATAAGCTATCTATTTCTATCCAATTCGAAAGATCTATCTATTTATGATGTTATTACTAAATTTTGAAAACGTTAGTGTAAGCCTCGAAAAATTTCAGTAAATAATTCCAAAATGAACTTCGAAAATAAACCTTAAAATGACTCCAAATTAAAACCGAATTTCCACTAGTCCTAAATCACGAACGACTCCAGAAATTTCTTAATAAGGAAAATAAGAATCCTTAAAAACAAAATAAGAACTCAACATACTTCAAATCCAAGA
The DNA here is from genome assembly GCA_024138025.1 of Combretum micranthum. Taxonomy (NCBI): domain Eukaryota; kingdom Viridiplantae; phylum Streptophyta; class Magnoliopsida; order Myrtales; family Combretaceae; genus Combretum; species Combretum micranthum. The sequence continues at coordinate 299,555 of JAMXBD010001640.1, read as the reverse complement.
CCATTACATATGACAAATTTCATGTTTAACTCCGACTTCTAAAATCGGGTAATATAAAACCCAAAAACAAATTATTAAAAAGTAAACAACAATTAACTTTCGATAATGAAACCCAATTCAAGAATTCCGAAAACGTTAAAAGATATTAAATACTTACAAAAATAACATTTAAGATAAATTTCTCAAATCAAATATGTTGTATAAACAAATAAATATCAGTTCCCAAATTGACAAAGATCTAAACCAGAAAATCACCCGAAAACCCTAAGTGGAATACAGTAGTTTAAGTCCGACAATCCAACGCCGTTAACCCTAGAGGCCAAGGTGTAGTTTAAGTGTGTAGAATAGCTCGTAATAATATAAGTTTGCTAAAAATATTAGATTGGTAAATTTTTGACCTATTTCGAACCGTTCGGATACAGACTTCGAAAAGCATGTCCTGACACTCAAGATATCCAAAATATACCATTAATACCGTCAGACTCGTAATTCATAAGATTTTCAAATATATCAGTTATATAATTTTTCGGGTTATAAAAGTTATAGTTATAACCTTTTTATCCGTATTTCATTATTGCCGGTAATTAATTAGTCTTTTGCACTATTCACTTTTATTTCATTACATGATTTTATTATTCTTATAAAACCTTATAATTTTAGATAAATATTTTATATATTATAGAAAATTTTGTTTTTCTAAAATTTAGTTAGTTTCGGGCTTTTACGGGATCAGATTCTGTTTAAGACCCCATACTAAAAATAAAATAAATTAATTTAATGATTATAAAATATTTGAAAAATATTTTTATTTTCATAAAATAATTTTTTAGAATTTTTCGAGTTATAAAAATATCATTTATAACTCATATTCGTGTATTTTGATCATACCGGTAACATATTTGTTGAAATACTAAAATGATTCAAATAATTATTTAATTTTATTTATGAAAATTCTGCCACTTATTTAAAAATATTTTTTCTAATTTTATTTTATATTTTTCTTAATAAAAATTACTTTTTCCAACCCGTACTTCAAGTACACCTTTCACATATCACTTCATTTTCACTTCGATCTTTCTACACTCTATATCCCACACTTCATGGCAGATTTTCCCTTCTTTTTGCTGCCCTGTCGTTTAATTTACTCCTAATTTGACTAAAATAATATATTATACTTCTTCTTAAAGAAGCAACACATACACATTAATTACACATTTCAATTTCAAGCCAAAATTCAAACAATTTCCCCTCTCTCTCTTCTCTCCAATTCATGTGCAGCTCTCCCTCTCCTTGGCTGCCCTTGTTTATTTTTTTTTTCATTTAATACACTCCTTCTCTCTCTCTCTTTCATTTACACCTTTTTCCCTTTACCATTCCTTATCTTTTTCTCTCTCTTTTTCCTCCCTTCCTTTCTTCATTTTGTTCTGGTTCTTGCAAGAACACAAGCTTCCCCTATTCCATCTTTGAGCTCCTGTAAACCCCTAAATTTTCGAAATTGGTTTAGCATAAAACCTAAACTGGAAGGCAAACGAAACCCTAAAGGTCAACTCAACCCTAGTTTACCGTATCCATCTAAATCCGGCATTGCCGTTTTCTTTAGCCCTGAAAAACGAAGTTAGGATAATTAGCTAAAATAGTTCGTAATAACCATAGGTTTTATAAAAGTTTTAGTTTCGTGAAATTCGGGTGTCCTTCGAACCCGATCGGACATAGTTCTCGAAAAACGTGTCCGGAAGCCTGGACTAGTAAAAATATTCCGAATACACCGTTAGACTCGTAAAAGTATAAGTTTTCTAAAAATATCAGTTTCGTAATTTTTCGGTAAGTAAAAATAACAGATATAGCTATTATACACGTATTTTCTTACTACCGATACTTTAATTGTCATATCTACTTCACATTACACTATTCATTACTATTCTACACTATTCTTTTATCTCTACTTTTCTTACACCTATTCTTACACTCTACATAACCTATAATCTTAACTTTTTACCTTTCCCATAACCTTATATCACATCTACCTTACATATTACATCTTTTATCTTTCAAAAAGTCAAAAAAAAAACAAACTCCCCTTTGATGTACATGGCTGGCGCCCCCCCTTGCCCATCTCCTCAATTTTTGTTTCAATTTTACTTTATTTTAATCACACAAAAATCACTCCTCAAAATCCTATAAATAGCCCCCTCCTCTTTCACTTCTTTCACACCTCTCTTCTCTAAAGTTACTCTAATAAAATTTCTCTCAAAATTTCTCTCAAGAAGTTCTCTTTAGTGCATCTCCTTTAGGTAAAAGTTCTCAAAAAGTTTCCTTGTTCATCTACTTAGTATGAACTTAGTGTGTGTTTTCTAAAACCATGAAGGTTAAGAAAGCAACAATAGGTTCATACTTTGTTTTGTTTATAATCATAATTCCTTATGTTCATGTTTCCTTTAATTCATTTATGTATCTTTTATGTTCATTTATGTCTCTTTTATGTTCATAACTATCTACTATACCATATAGCTATATATACATTTAGAGCATATAAGCTCATAATCTTGCAATTTATTACTTTTCATGCAATTTATTTACTTCAATGCAATTTATTTATTTTAAGTTGTTTTTAAAACTAGTCTCTAGTCTTAGACTTGTCCTCATCAAGTCAAAACAAGCTTTTCCTTCTTTCATTTCATTTTATTATGGGACTAGTTTACTTCTTAGTCCCGGAGCCTTGAAAAAGCTAAGACTCCAATACTTGACTTTTATTATGATTTATGTTATTTTGGTTATTATATTATTATTATTCTCATAATCATGTTCATTTAGATTGTTGTCCATAATTTTATTTAAACAAAGAGAAGAATTTGTCACTTAGAAATAAGTTTATGTAAAGTATAAAATCAACACAAATAAACTCATTCCTTTTCAACAAGAACTCACTATAATTTTATAAACTACTTTTACTTTAAAAAGCACTTAGATCCTTAATATTCACCTTGTTTTTCAAAAGAAATATTTTGTTAACAAAAATGGTTCTTTTCATAAAGAAAGAAAATAAGATGGATGACTAAGAAATTTTAAGTAAAGACCATGAAAACAAATAGGCAAAGAAAATTTATGATTTAAAAATAAAAAGTTATTCTTTTCAAGTTACAAGAGAAGTTAATAAGATTATAGAAATTAGTTTTTCTACAAAAAGTCCTTAATTGCTCCACATTGTTTTTATGAAGAAAACAAATTTTCATGCATGGATTATTTTGAAAATGAGAAAAAGAATGAGAAATATCAAGTAAGGAATTTTTGCAAAACAAGTAAACAAAGGAATTTAACAAGAAAAATGAAGAATAACATATTTCCTAGAAAAACTTCAAATATAGTATTAATGTAACTTAGAAAGTAGAAAAATTTTATTTTCAAAAGTTACTTGAAAGAGATAAATAAAACCAATATAAAATGTTTTTAGAAAACAAAGAAAGCAAGGTATTCATTTCAAAGAAATTACAAAAAAAAAAAAAAATTCCGAAAAGCTTCAACCTGACATTGTTTTACCTAAGAAAAATAATTTGGACAACAAGACACTTGAGCATGCCTAAATATGAGTTATATAGTTATAAAAGAGATTTTTCAATTATATAGATAACTAAGTATTTATCAAACAAATTTTGATTTCTTGAACCAAAGTTGTTTTTACTTGAAAATCCGGTGGTGAATTTTGTCGCTACTTTTTTCGGAGCCTATATGGCTTTGTTTGTTGGAAATAATTTTGAAAATGGGTAGATCTTTTCGAGTAGGTAGAAATCGGTATATTACATGCGCGATTCCGAGTTAAAATGACCAAGTTATGGCCATTTTAAGTTGGAACATTCCTTCATACGAACTTTAACGTTCTTTGACATTGTTTTGTCAAAATTCAAGAAAATCATCAAGAAAAACTCATTTTGGGTATTTTCTTCGGCTAGGTGACCCCGATGAAGGATTCCTTTACCACGAGAACTACAACGATTAAGTGGAGTGTGTGAACGACTCATCCGCTTAGAGGAATAGACGACAATGGCATCGTGAGTTATTCCCCGTTATTTTTCATACTCTTGATTGTGCTTGTAAAAAATTAGTTGCACTAGAATTTAAGAAAAATCAAAAAGAAGTGTATGATAATATGTTGAAAGAATACTAAGTATATCGAAACCCGATTTGTTTGTAATAAAGTTGTATGTGAATTAATATCTTGAAATGTTGAAATTGATTGATCACTTGAAAGAATTTAAACGTAACTACTAGACTTTAATTAAAGAAATTATTCATGCACTTCATATGTGAGTCACATTGCATTCACTACTATACAATTGTGGGACAAGCGTATAATAGTGGTGGTAGACATAACTGGTATATCATGTCAATGCGAGTAGGAGCCAGTAAGAACTACTTAATTTGATGGCTATAGGAGCCTGTAATAACTACAAGTATTTGATGGCTAGTAGGAGCCTGTAATAACTACAAGTTTTTTATGGCTAGTAGGAGCCTGTAATAACTACAAGTTTTTATGGCGTATAGGAGCCGTAAGATCTATAAAAGTGATTTTAAAAGTTGTGGCTGTAATTGGCCTGAATACCCACCTCGAATGAAGGCGTAAATTCATTCAACATATGATTCCCGGAAAGTCATATGTCTTGTATGCTCACGTGGTTGTTGCATTTCATATGTTTGAATAATAAACTTGATTTATAATTTTCCTCGAGTATGAATTTTGGGAATTACTCACTAATCCTAGTAGCTTATACCCCGATAGATATCTTTTGTAGTTCCCTTACTTATGGTTAAGGCCACGTGGACCATGCGGGCAGGTAATCCCTTTTGAACATTAGAAATCTGGTTAAAGCGTAGCTCAGTATTAGCATGTTAATATGTATTTAATAGATTAGTAATTCAGGAGTTGCTCATAAGTATGTAAAGCCTTTGCCATGAACAAAAATTATTGTGAATCCTCTTTTCTTAATGTGTTTTTATATCTCCTTAAGCTTCATAATTCCATGTATGGTCCTCTAAAGTTGTGGAGTACGCCTTACACTTGATATAAAAGCTTTTGGAATGGCTAAGGTTATCATACTTAAGCTTTAATATTGAGTGTGGCGGACTGTCACGTTTAGGGTACCCATTGGGGCGTGACAGCTCCCACACATATTTCTTCAAGATTTTTGAATAAAACTCTTGTCTAAAGCTTCCATAGGTGATATAGGTAAAGTATAGTGAGAGTTTCATGCATCAAATGACATTCCATAAGCTTAAAGCTAAGGATGATGATGCCAAAATGAAACACTCCTCTTCTCTATGATTATTATCTTGTATCATTCCTATTTTCGTGTTAAAAGTAGTTATATTTGTAGATCTAACTTTTTGTAGTTTTGATTTTCGTTTATGCCTTAGATCTTGTTATTTGAGTTGATTATTATTTTGTTATTGCTAATGATTTATGCATATATTATCATTCACATAACTATCTTAGTGTTCATGAATTTATAACTAGTATAGTAAGCTAGATCTAGTGTTTTGAGTTCATAAATACATTAGACTTTTGTTTTATGTTCATAAACAACTTGTAGTACATGATGATAGTAGGAAAGTTTTAGAAAGCTCAAATCTATTTTATTTTCAACAAAAATCATTTTGAAAATTCGGATGAAAAATGAACCATATTTAGAAAAGTTATTTTCAACTTCAAAATGTGTATTTTTCATTTAAAATGAAGAGCTTAGGGAATAGATAACATGAATGAATGATTTTGATGAGTAAAGTTTAGATCTATGAGTTTATAGTTTACTACCATGGATTTCTTTTATATTTATGTCCATATTGAGAATAGATCTTGGTTTTGAACTTAAACAAAAAGGTGAAATTCGTATTTAGCTAAGACCCTTATTTAAAAATCACTTTCCAAGTGTCAAAATGAAATTTTTACTTGAGATAATGAAGGCTTAATGTATGTATATCATCAAGACTTCTTTTTACAAGAATCAAAGGTGATTTTCAAAAGTTATTTTCAAAATAAAAATCTCATTTTCGGATTTAAACCAAGGCATATTTTAAAAACATATTTTCCAACTAAAAAATGAAGTTTTTATTCAAGATATGAAAGGCTCTTAAGGTAGGATATGTAAGGAATGGATTTTCATAAGTTTAGATAGATTTTATCAAAAGATATGTCCACAAATAAATTTTGTAAATTCGGATCTCAACCAGGATCAATTTTGAAAACCCGTTTATCAACTCCAAAACTCATGTTTTATATGAAAAATGAAGGGTGTAGGTAATAGGTATTATTAAGTAGTGATTTTTACAAGTTGAAATGAGTTTTGATGAGATTAAGGTGTAAAACAAGAAGTAGAATCAAGATGGAAAATTTGGAGTTAGTACTCAACTTATAAAATTCGTAACTTTGGATGATGTCCATGAAAACACCTATTATCCAAGTTCAAAATAAAAGTTTTATGTATTAAATGAAGTCCTTAAGTAGCAGGTATAGTAAAGTCTTATATTTTAATGCATTACACAAGTTTTTCCCAAAGGAATTATTCAAAAAGTGGATTTCTAAAAATTTGGATTTTTGAGTAAATCCTATTTGAAAACATATTTGCAAAGTGTAAAATGCAAATTTTATGAAAAAGTGAAGTCCTTAGTGGTTATGTATGGTTCAGCCTTAATTTTCTAAGTATCAAATTATTTTTATTTAAAGGAATCACTGAAAAACTAATTTTACAAAATTCGGATTTTGGAATCAACCCTACTTGAAAACATGTTTACAAAGTGCAAAATGGAAATTTTTATGTAGAAATGAAGGTTATAAGTAATAGATATAATGAAGACTTAATTTTAACAAGGATAATTATATTTTCTTTAGAAATAAATCCAAAACAAATGGAAATGAACAAAGTTAGGAAACTAGTTTTCTTAAAAGTAAATAGCCATGGAGTTTTCAAATAAAAAGTTTCTAAAATTCCTTTTAGTAAATATTGTCAAAAGCATGCATGCATCAAGCTCATAACATGCCATTCATGTTAGGAAATCATTCATATTGCATGTATAGCTAATCTATATAATAGAAACATTACAAATATTTACAAAACTATTTTCGAAATTGAAATTGCTACTGTTCTAATATGATCCAACTTTTTTGAAGCTTCAAAGTTTTCAAAACTTAAATATAATATTATAAATAGATATATCTTTCGAAGTAGATAGAAATCGATATATAATTTGCGAAATTTTGAGTTAAAAAAAACCAAGTTATGGCCGTTTTAAGTTGGAATTCTTGCTTAGGACGAGAATTACGAATTTGATAGTTTGTATAAAATCGTTTGGATTAGTTTGAGTTGAAATACTTATTAGAGTATTTCTTCCTTTTTAGATAACCTCAAAATCGACGATTCCCTACCACTGAATTACTTTTACTGAAAGACCGACGATTGAATGGCCGAGTGAGTTTTCTTCTTATTTTATTACCTTGTTTGTGCTTGTAGGTAGTTGCATTAGAATTATAGGAACAAGATAAAAAAAAAATCGATATGAATGGGGATGGGATATATGATGAGACTATGATGAATGTATGCTAAAGAATACTAAAGCATATCGAAACCATGATTCGATTGGATAACTGCACTGTTTATATTATTTATGTTATGTGTATGATATTAGTTGGTCACTCTAAAGAATGTATAAATATTTAATCTAAGCAAAAATTAATTTTGTCATGCATCGCATCGGACATGTTACATTTGGTAGAGTGCTACTCCTACGCAGGTCTATCGGTATGGTTCGATGACTAGTTTGGATAACAAGACCGGTATCAAAGCTCACTCATGGGAACTAAGGCACATCGGGGATGCATTCCATGTGTGAGCCTAGCCAAGTCGAGTGCTAAGAGCCGAGAGCTTGGGGACTAGCAGTGGTTGTGGAGACTTCAATACCATCCCTAACCCAAGATATGGAGGGCGTAAATCCGTTCTGTTTATGGGTTCCGGATACCCATACATAATTGTTTGCTCATGTGTTTGTTCATGCATGGTATATGGATGATTATAACTTGCTTGTTATGGTACAGAATTAAGGGAATTCTCACTAAGCTAGTGTAGCTTATACCCCAATAGATGTTTAAATGAACAGGTTATCTCAAGAATGCTAAGTGGGAACTGAAATGGTTGAAGCGAAGAATGACTTTGGGATTCCGGCAAGAAATAAGGACGCTTGAAGTTATTAGCTAGGTTTTATGTTTTGGCTTGTAATAGTTTTATGTAGTGGAATCTTTGATGAATGTAATTGAAGTATAATGCTTTTTATTTGGAGTATAGTAAATTGAAATTCCTTTACATTGTTACTCAAGTTATATCAACATAAAATGTATCACTTCGATGAGTCTCCTCCATGTGTTAGACGCCTTGTACATAGTATGGAAACCTTCGTGTGACTTAGGTGGTCATTCTTAGGCTTTAATATTGTGTACGGTGGACTGCCACGTTTAGGGTACCCTTCGGGCCGTGACATTTAGGTCTCGGAATGTTCGAATCAGATCTGATCAATAACTAGAATTTGAAATTCCAAAATTGTTTTGTGAAATTTGCATTATCTACAAGTTATGATCATGAATATCATGATATGAGCTATCTACATGTAATTCCTTAATGATTTTTTATTAAAAAATTTTGCAAAAACTTTCACTTTGCAATAATGTCATGAACACTTGTTTGAGAAAACTAGCTTTACTCCTTTGAAAATCATGCATATTTTTACTATGATGAGGCCTTGGTAACCTATATACCTAATACCTTCATTATCTTAATAAATTTCTTCATTTAAAGGTTGGAAAAAAATGTTTTAAAGTGAGTTTTTCCTAATGACGAATTTTGCACAATTTTGGAAAGGAAAATATTATTTGATCTTAGTTAGAAAGCCTTTCCTTTGTTTTAAGTTTCTACTTTGAGGAAACGAAGCGATATACGAAGAATCTTGATAGATAAAGGCAAGATTACTTACACTTGATCCAAATCTGGTCTCCCTTGATCTTGCTCTTCAAAAACTCTCAAATCTCTCTCTCTAGTCGAAGGAAGGAAGATACAAATGAAAGCCACGAACCCTAGGATTTCTTATATAGGAAACACTTTGGACAGGAAATGCTGGCTCTAAAGCTAGCAACCTAAGTACGAAAGCCGATGATGTAAATCCCAAAGCCAGTAGCCTTTGGTCGGCCTTTACCATTCTGTACAAAATCCTCCGAGAGATTTAAGCTAGCATCTTATATATGTAGGTCAGCAGCGTTTACTTGAAAGCTAGCGGCCTAAGTGTCAGCTTAAGTCCTTTCATCCATTCTTTCGTGTATGATTTTCCTGAGCTCATAACTATCTATTCAAGGACAAAAATACCCTTTAGAATAACTTGAAATGACCTTTTTACCCTTCCTTATGATTTATTTACTTGTATTTTACAAAGAGTATAGTAGTGGGGTTTGCATGAACTTGTAAGTCTACAAGATGGTGAATAAGTCCGAAAGAACTATTTAAGGATGTATGAATAGGACCCTGAAATAACTATTTCGGGATGGGCAAGTAGGAGCCTGAAATAACTATATGATCGAATTTCAAATATGGGTTTTAAAGAGCCCGAAACACCTAATCCCAAATGGAGGGGTAAATTTATTCAAACATATGATTTCTGATAGATCATATGTATTGCTTGCTCACTTGCTTGATGCATTTCATATGCTTGTATAATTACTTGTTTGAATTTATCATTACGAGTACATTAATCGAGGAATATTCTCACTAAGCTAGTTAAGCTTACACCCTATTAAACTTTTGTTGACATAGGATCAATATCTCTTTTGCCCAAGGACTTCATATATCTAAGTTGAATTCTGTTTTGGGAAGCTTTTGACGGAAATCCTTTTGAAGATCTTAGAATAGATTTCCCTTAGAAGTTTTTGTTTTAGGATTATTTCTTTATGTAAAACACTAAGTTGATAGTTTATTTTTTGGAGATTTATCAAGGTAATTCCTTAAGATGATGTAATGACGACATTCTAATAATGTTAAAGTCAGATATTTATCTAGATTTCTTGTATAATATATTTACTATCTCGAACTACACTCCTCACCGATGTCTCCTATTATTGTAATAAACACTTTACATATGGTGTTGAAGCTTTCGTATGACTTTGGGAAGTCATTCTTAAGTTTTAATAATATATGTGGCGTACTGCTACGTCTAGGGTATCTTTTGGGGCATGACACAATTTCCCAATTTTCCCGTTTTTCCCAATTTCGATAATTTTCTATAGATTCAATACTTAAATTTCTCAAAACCATAATTTTAACCAAATAGCTAATTCAATCATTTAATTAGCTAAATTAATTTCACCAAATTCAATTAAGCTAAATTAATTTCCTAATTTAATTTAGCCATTTTAACAACCAATTACATTCTAAGCCCTTAAACCTTTGCTAACCTAACCCACTAACCAACTTAGCCCTAAACCATCTAAAAACCTTCTAGAACCTAACACATCACCAACCTTATCCTAATAAATTTTCAACATAATTTTATTCAAACATTATCCATTTGCCAACTCATTAGGCTTTAGAACCTCCCCTAAAGTGCCACCTATTATCCTCTTCTTATTCCACTTTTCATTTGTCACAAAATAACCCTAAATTAGGCACTCACATTGTCACACCCCGAGGAATACCCTAAACATGACAGTCCATCGTACACCATATTAAAGCTAAGAATGACTTCCCTAGTCACACAAAGGCTTCCATATCATACACAAAGCGTACAACACATTAAAGTGAACGCATCGGAGTAGTGTAATTTACTTTAATAACAAATAAGAAGCAAGGGAAGGGAAATACTTAACGTAAAACATAAGTAAAGTCAAGTATAATTCTTAGGGGCATACCCTTGCTAATGTCTTCAAGATTACACAAATACATCTCATAGTAATCTCCCAAAACATTAACATATCATATGCAATTCATAAAGAAATTTCATGAAAGTAAATCCATCATGGGTTTCAACTTCTTCCACAATAGCTCAAAGATTCGCCAATGATTTCCTTAATATTCCAATCCTCAAACATGACTGAAAACATACTTGTTTCAACAAAAGCCTATGGGGGTGTAAGTTTACAACGAGCTTAGTGAGATATTCCCTTTTATTTACACCGTGATTTCAAACAAGTTTATTTATTTTCACACATATGCTATGCATACTATGCAACGATCACATGATTACACAAATATATATGGTTATTTGGAGACCACGTATAGAACGGATTTAACTCTCTGTATTAAGGGTTAACAAATGGTAATTGAAGGTCTTTATGATCTTCTGCTACTAGTTTCTGAGCACTCTACTCTCAGCGATCAATTGGCACACTCATCCTTGAAATATCCCTGGTACAACCTTAGTTTCCTAAGAATGAACATGGCCCCAGGCTATCTTGGCCTCGGACCTTTCGATTTTTTGCGTAGGAGTAGCAGCTTTCGACATGTGACTTGACAGATGCAATGCATGTTCATTTAATTTATATCGAAACTGGGTATGATTAAGGTATATTTAAGGGCGATAAAACAATCATCATACACACATAAGCAACATGTAATATTAATGATACATTTACACAATCATTTGTGGGTTTCGATATGCTTACCATTCATTGTCATGCATACATAAGAGCATATATATATATATATATAAACCCATGCCCCATGCAATTTCTTTTAATCTTGTACCTATAGATCTAGTGCAACTATCTACAAGCACAAGCAAGGTAAAGAAATTAAGAGGAAAAACTCACAAGTCCATATCGCAATCTTCTTAGTCATAGTAATCCTCAAAAAGGGAAATCCCATATTCTTCGTCACCTAGACAAAAGAAATACTCGGAATGAGTATTTCATAAAATTTCTACTTAAACTTTCTAATTCTATTTTGTTATTTTTCGTCAAAATTCGGATTATATGAAATCTCAACTTAAAATGGTCATAATTTGCTCATTTTAACTTGGAATTTCGCATATAAGATGTCATTTTCTACCAACTTGAAAAGATCTATCTATTTCAAGGGTTATTTTGAACATTTGAAGTCATTTGGGTTCGAAAATGGATCGGTATAGCTCTAGCACAAAACTCTAGGCTCAATTTGTAATCTTTCTCAATTTTATTTCATCCAAAATTCTATAGCAAACACGTAAATATTTATATAGTTAAAAAATTCTTTAATATATACATTGACTCATATTATATGCATGATTCTAGTGATGTTGGCTTAGAAATAAAATTTTTAAAAAAAAATTATGAAAGATAGAGTTTAGTTAATCGTCGTTCTTTGACTTGTGATTTAAATTGCTATTTTGTAAATATGTGATTCGATTAACAAGAAAAATCATAATTCAATATATGTATTTTTTTAAAGGTCCTATATTTATTCACATATGCTTGATTTACAATTTATTTTATATAACATGATTTTGTAACAAAAACCCAAGTAGTTTTCTTTAAAGAATTTCTTAAGTTTGATTCTTTCAACAAAATTCTAATTCCTAGATTTGTAAATGTGAAACTCAATTAAAGAAATTTATATTTCCATATTTATTTTGAGTTTGTGAATATTTTATTTTCACAATAAACTTCTTTTAACTAATTATTTTCCGCAACATGAACCTTTATGTGGTTGTAAAAAAAAATCATCCTAAGTTATATAAAAAATTTAAGTTTTAGCTTATGAGGAAAATTAAAAGGAATAGCTTGTTTTAAATTCTTATTTCATAATAACTCATTTCTAAATCCATAATTAATTTAATACATGGAACTTTGTTAGAAAATCCTATTATTTGTATTTCCTTAATTTCATAAAAGAAATATGGATTTTTACTTCATAAAATTTAGTTCCTTAAGTTGTACACCGATTTATTCCTAAGTGGATTTTTAACTAGTGAGTTGAATTTAAACTTGATTTAGAAAAGTTGTTTGGTTCTTGTTGTTTGCTAAAGTGTTGGTGATAATCTTATAAATAAGTTCTTAAGAAAAATTTATATAACAAACAATTATTAACCTTAAAGTTATAGATGAAAATTTTATTTTGGTAGTTTGAAAAGAGATTAGAAATCCTCTTAGTTAAATTTTGAAAAAATGTCATAATAACAACACTAAAACTTGTGATGAACCTGCCTAAACTTTTGAAAAGAATTATGTTAAAATATATCTAAGTTTTAATGAGAATTTTTCCTAAGTAACAAATATCATTTTATTATAAAGAGTTTAATTTTTATTTTCTTTATTAAAGACAGAAATCCTTTTATTTTATTAAGACAACAACAAGATGATCATGCATGAATATGAACTTATAGTTAAGCACAATGAACAAAATTAATTCATATAAAAGATAAAAGACATAGAAATTAAATAAGTACATAATAAAAGCCAAGTATTGGGAAGTCTTAACTTGTATCAAGGCTTCTCGAACTTAGACACGGGTAAGTCCTTATGTAAACCTCTAAATTTTTAGAATCGGTTTAGCATAAAACCCTAACCGGAAGTCAAACGAAACCCTAAAGGTCAACAAAACCCTAGTTTGCCGTATCCATCTAAATCCGGCATTGCCGTTCTCTTTGGCTCGGAAAAACGAAGTTAGGATAATTAGCTCAAATAGCTCGTAATAACCATAGGTTTTATAAAAGTTTCAGTTTCGCGAAATTCGGGTGTCCTTTGAACTCGATCGGACACAGTTCTCGAAAAACGTGTCCGGAAGCCCGAACTAGCAAAAATATTCTGAATATACCGTTAGATCCGTAAAAATATAAGTTTTCCAAAAATATCAATTCCATAATTTTTCGGTAAGTAAAAATAACAGATATAGCTATTATATGCGTATTTCTTACTACCGGTACTTTAATTATCATATCTACTTTACATTACACTATTCATTACTATTCTACACTATTCTTTTATCTCTACTTTTTCTTACACCTACTCTTACACTCTACATAACCTATAATCTTAACTTTCTACCTTTCCCATAACTTTATATCACATCTACCTTACAAATTACATCTTTTATTTTCCAAAAAGTCACAAAATAAATCATTTCCACCCCCCCCCCCCCCCCCCCCCCCCCCCCCCCCCCCCCCCATTATGCAATGGCCGGCGCCCCATCTCTCTCCTCTCACTCAAATTGTTTTAAATTTGCATTTATTTTAATCACACAAAAATCACTCCTCAAAATCCTATAAATACCCCCCTTCCTCTTTCACTTCTTTCACACCACTTATATACTAAAATTACTCTCTCAAAATCTCTCTAGAATTTCTCTCCAAGAAGCTCTTCAAGAAGTTCTCTTTAGGCTCATCTTCTTTAGGTAAAAGTTCTTCAAGAAGTCTCCATGTTCATCTACTTAGTATGAGCTTAGTGTATGTTTTCTAAAATCATGAAGGTTAAGAAAGCAACATTAGATTCATACTTTGTTTTTGTTCATAATATCAATTTCTTTATGTTCCTTATATTTCCTTTATGTTCTTTATAATTCTTTTATGTTCATAACTATCTACTATATCTAAATAACTATAGATATTCTTTAGAGCATATAAGCTCACTTGCAATTTATTTAGTTCATGCAAAGCAATTTATTTACCTTTCCATTGCAATTTATTTATTTATTCATTGTTAAAATTAAGACTAGTCTCTAGTCTTAGACTTGTCCTCATCAAGTCAAAACAAGCTTTTCTTCTTTCATTTTATTATGGGACTAGTTTATTTCTTAGTCCCGGGAGCCTTGAAAAAGCTAAGACTCCAATACTTGACTTTAGTATTTATGCTATTTTGTTATTATTATCCTCATAATCATGTTCATTTAGATTGTTGTCCAAAAAGCTTTATTTTCTAAAGATAATCAAATAAAAGAAGGCTTTTTGTCACTTAGGAATAAATTTTTGTGAAACATAAAAATATAAGATAACAAAAATAAACTCATTCATTTTCAAGTTACAAAAAGAATTCACTATGAATTTAGAAACTATTTTTACTTAAAGAGCTACTTAAATCTTTGTTACTCTACCTTGTTTTTCAAAAGAAAATATTTTAACAAAAATGGTTCTTTTCATAAAGAAAGAACATAAAATGGATGACTAAGGAAATTTTAAATAAAGACCTTTGCAAACAAATAGGCAAAGAAAATTTATGATTTGAAAATAATAAAGTTATTTCTTTTCAAGTTACAAGAGGAAAATAATAGAATTATAGAAATTAGTTTTTCTACAAAAAGTCCTTAAGTGTTCCACCTTGTTTTTATAAGGAAACCAAATTTTCATGCATGGGTAATTGTTTTCGAAATAGGAGACATGAGAAAAAGAATGAGAAATATCAAGTAAAGATTTTTGCCAAAACAAGTAAACAAGGGAATGAAGAAAAGAATATTTTCTAGAAAACTTCAAATATATTATTAATATAACTTAGAAAGTAGAAATTTTATTTTTAAAAGTCACTTGGGAAAAGATAAATGAAACCAACATAAAACGTTTTTAGAAAATAAAGAAAACAAGATATTCGTTTCAAAGAAATTCACAAAAACAATTTCCGAAAAGCTTCAAACCGACATTGTTTTACTTAAGAAAAATAAATTGGACAACAAGACACTTGAGCATGCTTAAATATGAGTTATATAGTTACAAAAAGAGAATTTCTCAACTATATAGATAACTAAGTATTTATCAAACAAATCTTGATTTCTTGAAACAAAGTTGATTTTACTTGGAAAATCCGTGGTGAATTTTGTCGCCACTTTTTCGGAGCCTATATGGCTTTGTTTGTGGGAAATAATTTTAGAAATGGGTAGATCTTTTCGAGTAGATAGAAATCGGTATATTATATGCGCAATTCCAAGTTAAAATGACCAAGTTATGGCCATTTTAAGTTGGAACATTCTTCTATACGAACTTTGACGTTCTTTGACATTGTTTTGTCAAAATTCAAGAAAATCTTCAAGAAAAACTCATTATGGGTATTTTCTTTGGTTAGGTGACCCCAAAGAAGGATTTCTTCACCCCGAGAACTATTACGATTAAGTGGAGTGTGTGAACGACTCATCCGCTTAGAGGAATATACGACAATGGCCTCATGAGTTTATTTCCATTAAATGCTACACTTGTTGTGCTTGTAAATTAGTTGCACTAGAGTTAGGAAAAGATAAACCGATATGTATGTAAAATAATTCCTTGAAAGAATTCAAAGAATATCGAAGCTCAAATTGTTCTAAGTGATTGTTTTAGTATAATATTGAATTGTGTGAAATTCCTTGATCACCATAAAGTTGAAAATAATTATGTTATGACTTTATAAATTAATGGACTCATGCATACCACGAAGTGAGTCACATTACATGGTTGGGTTATTATCCTTGGGTGAGAAGGATAGTAGGCTCATGTCGAAAGCAACACTTGGCGGAAGATCCGAAAGCGATTGCTTGGCGCTTAATGGAATATGCTTGGCGGTTGATCCGAAAGCAAGGTCAAATCAAGTAGGTTCGGAATACTTGGCGATGAGTGCTCGCAAGTATAAAAGTTTTATTGAATGCTTGGCGATGTGTGCTCGCAAGCTTAAAATTTCTATTATTAAAACTACTTGTTTTGAGTATCACCAAACCCCGAATGGAGGGCGTAAATCCATTCAACATATAGTTCCCGGAAAGCTATATGATTTTTTGCCCACGTGTTTGATGCATTACATAGTGTGCTTAACCAACTTGTTTGAATCTTGTTACAAGAAGTTTTATTTATGGAAATAGTTCTCACTAAGCCTATTAGCTTATACCCCGATAGCTACCTTTTGCAGTTTCCGTATTTATGGCTAAGGCCACGTGGACCATGTGGGAGGTATCCCTTTGAATATTAGAACTCTGATAAAGTATATCATAGTATTAGCATGCAATTATTTATAAATAGCATAGTAATTTAGGGAATTGTTCCTAAGTATGCACATCTTTGCTATGAACAAATATTTATTGTGAATCCTCTTTTCTTAATATGTTTTTATCTCCTTAAGCTTCATCATTCCATATATGGTCCTCTAAAATTGTGAAAGTAAGCCTTACACTTATATAAAAGCTTTTGGAAATGACTAAGGTTGTCATACTTAAGCTTTAATATTGAGTGTGGCGGACTGTCACGTTTAGGTACCCGTTGGGGCGTGACACCTTGTCACGCCCCGAAGGGATCCTAAACGTGGCAGCCTACCACATATAATATCAAGACTCAAGAATGACCACCTTGGTCACGCAAAAGTCTTATTATTACATGTAAGGCATCTAGCACGGTAATAGGAGACGCTTTTGGAAAGTGTGGTCTATGCAAGTAATAATGAACATACAAGAATCCAGAAATAAATAGATCATAATATTAACAATAAAAGATTAGTTACATCATTCTTAGGGGTATACCCCCGCTAAAACCCAAAGATTGAAATAACTAATAGTTTTTACAATAACCTAATGTTACATCAAAAGATTTCAAAGGAATTCTAATCTAATTCTTCAAGTGATTTTTTTCAAAAGCTCCAAAAGAAAACTTACGCGGATAGAGGAGACATTGGGTACAAAAACAAGTTTTCCTAAGAATGCAAATATCTATGGGGCGTAAGCTTACAGGCTTAGTGAGTAAATCCAAAAATTCATACTTGAAACAAAATATCATCCAATTTCAAACACTTCAATGCGACAATAAGCATAAATTTATTACAAGCATTTCATGCTTCGATATACTTAATATATATTATCATACAACTTTCATTTTATCTTCCCTTAAAGCTAATGCAACTAATTTTACAAGCACAAACATAAGTATGAAAAATAAAGGGGAGTATATAATATACCGTTTTCTACCTATTCGAAAAGATCTATCCAATTCTAAAACTATTTTCATCAAACTAAGTCATTTCAGCTCCTAAATAGTAGTGATCAAATTCACCACAAATTTTGCAAAACTTACCTTTTTCTTCTTTTTACAAAAACTTGTATAAAAAATATAGATATTATAATGGTTTGAGTATATATATATATATATATATATTATTTATTTATATTGACTCATGTTAGATGCATGAAATTAATGAAGTTATCTCAATCACGAATTTTTTGTAAAAGTAAAGTCTTTTAAAAATTTTGGAAAAGTAAAACTTTTGAAAATTTCTTCTTAGCTTGCTAGAAAATTTCTCAAGTTATTTTAAATGAGTATTTTCTTTTCCTTAATTCCATTTCCTTAGTCTTTTTAAATTTCAAAAGAATGATTTTCATTTCTTATAGCTTAGTTTCTAATACTTTTTGAAAGTAGTAATAATTCTATATTTAAAGAAATGATTTCCTAAGTTGTTCATTAATCTTAATCCTTAAGATCATTCGATTTTTATGAAAGGAAATTTCTTGGTGTTTGCCAAACTAGACTATTCCTTTATATTCCAAAGTATTGGTGAAAAAATGAAGTTTAGTAAAATTTTTATTTAAACAAGAATTCTTTTCCCTTTTATGACTTTGTAAAGTGTATGTTATGTATTGAAAAAAATTTCTATGTTCCTTTGTTATTAAAATTTATGATGAATTTCTCTAGGTTTCTAGAAAAAATTTGTTAAGATAAATTCCTAAGTTTTCATGAAAAATCATTTCCTTCATGACAACATTTATTTTTGGAGAAGAACTTCTATTTGAAGAAAATTTATCTTGTTGAGACAAAATCAATATGTTCATGCATGATCATAAATATGAAATCATAAAATTATGAAAATATAAGAAAGATATGATAAGTAATAAAATAAGCAAATAAAGAAATATGTCAATTATTGGGACCTTAGCTTCATTAAGGTATCCCAGGACTAAGAATGGACTAATCTCAAAAGAAATAAGGAAAAGAAAGCAAATATTGTTTTGACTTGATGAGGACAAGTCTAAGACTAGAGACTAGTCTTAAAATAACATTAAATAAATAAATAAATTGCATAACTTGGAATTAAATAAATAATAATAAGCTTATATGCTCTAAATATTTATATAAGTACATAATTATATCTAGTTACATATATATAAGAGTTTAGCATAAAATCAATAATAATATGACAAAATAACAACCTATAATTACATAAATACATATTCATGAACAAGAACATACATGAACATAGTGCAGCTTTCATAACATTAAGTTTAGGAAACTCACACTATGGTCATGTAAAGTTACATGACATGGTAAGAGAAATATAAAGAGAAATCTTATCTAAAGTAAGAATGGTGGTTGTGAAATAACCATGAAATTCCCAATTTATATTCTATATGTGTGTTAATAATTTATACATACTTTTGATATGTATTAAATATGATTTTTTTTCATGATGAATTATGTTTTATTATTGTGTTAAAATATTGAAATATTCTAGAATTTATTAAATATTTAGTTCATAAAATTTTAATTGTATTCATATGTGTAATTTATGATTTGAATGTGTTGAATTAAGTGGAGGAATGCATGTAACTAAGTCCTTATGTAGCAGAATTTTTTAGGCAAAAAATAAAGCTATTAAACACTCATTAAGGCCTTAAGACAATGTCATTAAGTAACAAAAGGTTAAGTCATTAATTGCCTTAATTACAAATGCCTCAAAAGTCAAACAAGTAGATAATATCTACTCTTCAAACTTAAATTTTCGGGCAAAATTTCAGACCTTAGCCAAACCCTTTCTCTAAGCTTCAAAACACCTCTTAACCCTCTCAAAAGCTCCTCCAAGGTGGCATAAGATTAAGCCCTTCATTTTCCATCACTTTTACCACCAAAAGATTGCTAGAGGACCATTAAACTAAAGCCTAAAGTTCTATTGGTGAGTTTGTCTTTCATGTCTTAATCTTATGCATATATGTGATTTCTTGATAATAGGGTGCTTATGCTAAATATGAGAAATGATGTGTTCTATATGTTAATGGTAGTTTAAGTATATTAAGGCTACAAGAACTTATAGTATATGTTTTATGTGTAGCAAGAAGTATGGGTGTTGTTGAATTTGGGAAGAAGATAATTTGGGTAGTTGAAGTGTGGATTTGGAGTTTGAAGTATGATAAGTATTAGAAGTGTTTGAAGTGTTGTATGAAGTTTGCATAAGGTTTAGGACATGTTAGGAGTTGAGAAAAGTTGTTTTTTTTTCAAGTTTAAAGTGTTAAAGTTTGAAAAATTTCGTATAACTATCACTACACCTGTCAAAACACCCCTGTTGCCAAGGGTGTAGTGCTCTCGGATCAAAAATTTCATTTCCCCTGAGTTGAAACGGCCTCCAAAACACCCCGTTGCCAAGGGTGTAGTGTCCAAAACACCCCTGTTGCCAAGGGTGTAGTGCTCTCGGATCAAAAATTTCACTTCCCCTGAGTCAAAACGGCCTTCAAAACACCCCGTTGCCAAGGGTGTAGCGCTCGCGGATTTCTTCCCTGACGCGACACTGTTTTGTAAATTGATCATAACTTTTTCATACGAACTCCGATTTGAGTGATTCAAATTGCGTTAGAAAGCTTAAAAAGAGATCTACAACTTTTGTGTTTTGAGTTTTTACAAAATAAAAACTTATCAAGGCCGAATTTTCGTTTCTTTCCAGCTGATACATTTTCCAAACAAAGTTAAAAACTTGTTTTTGTTTGTTTTATGTGTATTTGCTTTAACAAATGGATCTTTTAGACTAAAATGAGATAGATATATGATAATTGATGTGTTATGATGATCGAGTAATATAATTAAGCATGATTTAAGGATATTTGTATGATTTAATAAATTATTGATTATCTTTACTTGTTTTAGGATCTTGTGATAACTTATTTGAATGTATTTGTATGGTTATGTATGAGATTAGTTGAAATGAGTTTAAACTAAGTGTGAATTGTGATAATTCTTGTTGAACAGTTATTGATCCTCGCTTGGCCACCCCCATTAATTCCCAAGCTAATACAGGTACGCAGTAACTTGCTTGTATGCTTGTTAGGATAGGCATACTTAAATTTGATATAAGTTCTAAATGACTTAAGTATTGCTTGAATTGCTTGTGTTTTCACCGTTAAATCCGGTTCGAGGAGCGGTAACTTATCATGATGCAATGATAGGTTAGTGTAGACGCTTAGGCCAATAGTCATGATGCAATGACTAGGCTCGGCGGATAATCGATAGGAATGTATAACTGAGCAACATTTACTTACTCTTGAGAGGAAATAATATAATCTAATTCAATGTTTATGGGAGCATGTGAATTGCTTTATATTATGGATTGAGTTAAGTGAAGCTGAGTAACGGCTATATAACCTGGATGAGATTATTATTTGCAATGTAACGTTATCTAGGAGATATAGGTATTCGGGCTACCTATATCAACCCCCTGAGCGTTGTGAGCATTACTCAGGACCCCCAGATATCCTCAGCTTGTCCCGGAGTTTGAATACTCCAGTGTTGATTTGTTTAAGAAATATTAAAGAAAGATAATGAAGCAATTGTTTTTGCATTGCATTAGTATAGGTGTGTATGGCTTCGCTTTTGTTTGTGTTGCTGTGTACTGGGCCTCTGGCTCACTTTTGCTATTTTCAGGTGTTGATGATGATTGTTATGATGATATGGGATTCGGGTCAGATTGGGAGAAGTTTATGGACGAGTGGGATGAGTAGGACCCTGTGGCGAGAAGTTTTTGAAGAAAGTTTTATTTCATGTGTTCGTTTAACAAATGTATTTTGTATTTTGGAATAGAGGCTTGTTAGTTAAGCCTGGGTTGTATTAAAAGACTTAAAGTCTATTTTCTTCATTTTGTAGACTTATGTATATTTTGTTGTGTCCTATGCTGGACACAAGGATGTAAATATTTCCTTAAACTATTTTATGTAAATAGATTACTCAAGTGAGTAATCCTTTTGTAAAAGCTTTTATAACAAGTTTTAGTAGTTTTAAACAAACAATTCACATAACTGTAGATTAGGACAACCTTCCATATAATACGAAAGTATTATATGTGGTTGGGGACTTAACTTGCTAAGTCTTAAGGATTAGCAGGTCGGGTCTTTACAGTTGGTATCAGAGCCTGTTTATGTAAAATTGTTTGTTTAAAAATAGGAGACTTGACCTTAGATACGGTGAGATTAGCATGGCTTGAGTCTAGGATTTGCTTGAATGGTGTGTTATGCTTGAATGTTGTTTTATTTTTAATATTAACTAAATTCAAGATTAATCTGACATTGCATTAATTATCATATGTCATGTGTATATTGTATGTCATTTAAAGATGGATAGGTCAAGGAGAATCACTAGACAGACTTCAGATCGGGAGAATATGCCTCCTCCTCAGTATACTGCTTCAGCATCTACAGCTTCTACTATCCCAGCTTCGACTTCGACTCCATCACCAGCTTCAGCCTCTACTACCCAGGATCCTCCACAACCACAAGCGCCACCTCAAATGCCTCCTCCGATGCCTCCATATCCTCCTATGCCTCAGATGCCAGTAGGAGATACAAGTACTATGTTCAATTTGTTCCGGGATATGTTTGCAATGGTTCAACAGTATCAACAAATGATGTATCAACAACAACAACAATTCATGCAACAATATAATCCATCAAATGTGAGGCAAGAACCTAATGTACAAGTAGGAGACCGATATGATCAAGTGAAGCTGCATGACTTTGTCAAGCTAGTACCTGAGTTTGATGGTATTACCATGGATCCAATTAAAGCTGAAGGATGGATAATAGAACTTGAGAAAGCTTTTGCTGCTTGCCAAGTACCCGATGATAGAAAAGTTGATTTGGCGATTTATATGATGAAGCAAGATGCATATAATTGGTGGATGCTGAATAGTGAAGGATTTGCAAGACCAATTCTCTGGAATACATTCAAAGATGCTTTCTTCTTGAAATATATTCCATCGACCGTGAGGGAACAAATGATTTCTAAATGGTTGAGTTTGAGACAAGGGAATATGAAAGTGGATGAGTATTATGCGGAGTTTTGCAGGTTGCTAAGGTTTGCGGGAACGAACTACAACGACGAAAGAATGAAAGTTCAAAAATTCCAAGATGGGTTGAATATGGAATTGAAGAGTGAAGTTAAGAAGTTTCAACTTACGACCTTATCAGAATCTGTAGTGAAGGCAAGACTGTTAGAGCAACTATCAGATGATAATAAGGTTCAAGGAGATAGAAGAGCTACTTTTCTGGGAAAGAGATCTACAACTTCATACACTCCTTATCCAAGATATGACAGTATTGATAAAGGTAAAAGACCATATTTGGGAAAGAAGCCTAGTTCGGGACAATTTGTGAAGACTTCTATGTCTTCTACTCCTCTTGACAAGAGGTGTACTAGATGCTTTGGACCCCATGATTTAGCTCAGTGTAAATGGGCTCCAGGAGCATGTTTTGCATGTGGAAATATAGGTCATCGAGCTTCTGATTGTAAAGATCCAAAGTTGAAGCCTATATTCTGTGCATATTGTAAACAGAGAGGACATCATGTGATGAATTGTAAGGAGAAGCCTAGAACCGATGGTCCTAATGTAGGAAAAGGAACAACTGCTGCTAGAGTGTTTGCCCTACAACAGTATGAGAAAGCTCCTTCAGTGGATACATTAGCAGGTACCATAAAGATTGCAAATCATACTGCATATGCATTGATAGATACGGGTGCTACTCATGCGTGTTTAGCTGAAAGCTTTGTGAATGAGTGTGGTTTGTATTCTGAAGTGTTGCTTGATAGAATGATGAGTGTTAATACTACTCTTGGGGTGCAAACTAAGAAACCATGTGTTTGTAGAAATGTTGATGTTGTGATTTCTAATATAAACATGCCCATTGATATGCTGGTTTTGCCTTTAACTGATTTTGATGCTATTTTGGGAATGAATTGGTTAAATCTGTATAAGGCTACCATAGATTGTAAGAGGGCGGAAGTGAGTTTTGAGTTGAAGAGTGGAAGAGTGACACATGTCTTGGAGAGAAAAAGACCGACTTGTATGTATACTATGGAGTTATGGGAGAAGAGTAGTGAAGAGATTGGAGTGGATATGGTGTCAGTGGTGAAAGAGTTTGTTGATGTTTTTCCTGAAGAATTACCGGGGTTGCCGCCTGATAGGGAAATTGAGTTTGGAATTGATTTGATACCAGGAACAACACCAATATCTAAAGCTCCATACCGAATGGCTCCTGCAGAATTGAGAGAATTGAAAAGCCAGTTAGAAGAGTTGCAGACATTAGGATTTATTCGCCCGAGTATTTCTCCTTGGGGTGCTCCAGTATTATTTGTGAAGAAGAAAGATGGAAGCTTAAGAATGTGTATAGATTATAGAGAGCTAAATCAGGTGACAATTAAGAACAAGTATCCACTTCCCCGAATTGATGATTTATTTGACCAGTTGAGAGATGCTGCAGTGTTCTCCAAGATAGATTTAAGATCTGGATACCATCAACTCAAGATTAAACAACAAGATATTCCCAAGACGGCTTTCAGAACGCGATATGGACATTTTGAGTTCTTGGTTATGTCTTTTGGTTTGACAAATGCCCCTGCTGCATTTATGGATTTAATGAACAGAGTATTTAAAGATTATCTGGATTGGTTTGTCATTGTTTTTATTGATGACATACTGGTATATTCAAGAAGTGTAGAGGAGCATGAACAACACTTGAAGCTAGTTCTTCAAAGGCTAAGGGAAAGGAAGCTTTATGCCAAATTTAGTAAATGCAAGTTTTGGTTGAAAGAAGTGGCATTCCTTGGTCATATTATTACAAAGGAAGGAATATCTGTGGATTCGGAAAAGATTGGAGCTATTTTGGATTGGCCACAACCTACAAATGTTACTGAGGTACGTAGTTTTCTGGGTTTAGCAGGCTACTATCGAAGATTTGTACAAGGATTTTCAAAGATTGCTTCTTCATTGACAAAGTTGACTAGAAAGCATGTGAAGTTTACTTGGAATGAAGATTGTGAGAAGAGTTTTCAAGAGTTGAAACAGAGGTTAGTATCTGCACCTGTTTTAGCACTTCCAGTTAGTGGGAAGGAGTTCGTTGTGTATAGTGATGCATCTATACAAGGATTAGGATGTGTTTTGATGCAAGATAACCGAGTAATAGCTTATGCTTCAAGACAATTGAAACTCCATGAAAGGAATTATCCAGTTCATGATTTGGAGCTTGCTGCAGTGATACTAGCATTGAAGCTTTGGAGACATCACTTATTTGGTGAGAAGTGCAAAATCTTTACCGATCACAAAAGCTTGAAATATATCTTCACTCAAAGAGAATTGAATATGCGCCAAAGAAGATGGCTTGAGCTAATAAAGGATTATGATCTTGAAATTCTTTATCATCCGGGAAAGGCAAATAGTGTGGCAGATGCATTGAGTAGGAAAAAGCAAATGAATATGGTTACCATGGTTACAAATCAAAGAGAGTTGCAAGATGATCTCCGAAAATTGAATGTTGAAGTTACTATGGAAAAAGTTGAGATTATGTTGGCAAGTTTAACTCTACAACCTACTCTATTGGAACAAATTAAACAAGGACAACAAGAAGAACCAGAAAGCCAAAGTTTAAGAAGCGACATAAAAGAAGGAAAGAAGAAGGACATGAGAATTGATGATGAAGGTGTGATCAGATTCAGAGACAGAATTTATGTGCCAGTAATTTATGAATTGAGAAAACAAATTTTGAAGGAAGCTCATTCTTCTACTTATTCGATTCATCCAGGAAATACCAAGATGTACCGTGATTTGAAGCAACATTTCTGGTGGGAAGGTATGAAAAAGGATATTGCAGAGTATGTATCTAAGTGTCTGACATGTCAACAAGTGAAGATTGAACATCAGAGGCCTGGTGGAGAATTACAACCTTTGAGAATTCCAGAGTGGAAATGGGATGAAATCACTATGGATTTTGTTACAGCTTTGCCCAGGACGATGGCTAGAAATGAGATGGTTTGGGTTATTATTGATAGGCTAACTAAATCAGCACATTTTATTCCTTTGAGGATCGGATATTCGCTTGAAAAGTTAGCACAAATTTACATTAGAGAGGTAGTAAAACTCCATGGAGTGCCGGTACTATTACTTCAGATAGAGATACTAGATTTGTGAGTAGATTCTGGACAAGTTTACATGAAGCACTTGGGACTAAATTGCAGTTCAGTACAGCATTTCATCCTCAAACAGACGGGCAATCAGAACGAACAATTCAAATTCTAGAGGATATGCTTAGATCTTGTGCTTTGGATTTTGGAAGGAATTGGGATGAACACTTGTCACTAGTTGAATTTGCATATAATAACAGTTACCAATCGGCGATACAGATGGCTCCATATGAAGCGTTGTATGGAAGAAAGTGTAGGTCTCCCTTACATTGGGATGAAGTGGGAGAACGGGCTCTAATTGGTCCTGATTTGGTACAGCAGGCGATTGATAAAGTTCAATTAATTAGGCAAAGATTGAAGGTAGCTCAAGATAGATACAAAAGTTATGCCGACTTAAGAAGAAGACCTCTTGAGTTTGAGATTGGCGATCGTGTATTTCTTAAAGTGTCACCAACTAAAGGTGTATTCAGATTTGGAGTGAGAAGTA
This sequence comes from Combretum micranthum, assembly GCA_024138025.1. Classification (NCBI taxonomy): domain Eukaryota; kingdom Viridiplantae; phylum Streptophyta; class Magnoliopsida; order Myrtales; family Combretaceae; genus Combretum; species Combretum micranthum. The sequence continues at coordinate 272,935 of JAMXBD010001640.1, read as the reverse complement.
AATTGAATCCAAGATATATTGGACCCTATGAGATTTTGGAACAGATTGGATCTTCGGCTTACAGATTGGCACTACCACCGAGTTTGTCAGGCGTTCACAATGTTTTTCATGTATCTCAATTAAGAAAATGTGTCTCGGATCAAGATGCAATATTAGATACAAATCAACCCGAGATATTGCCTGACCTTACTACAGAAGAGAAACCTGTTAAAATCATAGGCAAGATAGATAAAACATTGAGAAACAAGACGATTCCCATGGTCAAGGTTCAATGGAGCAACCAATCAGAAAGAGAAGCAGTGTGGGAAGTTGAAAGTTTGATGAAGCAAAAGTACCCCGAGTTATTTGTATGATAAGGTAAATCAAGTTTCGGGGACGAAACTTCTTGAAGGAGGGAAGAATGAAATAACCATGAAATTCCCAATTTATATTCTATATGTGTGTTAATAAATTTATACATACTTTTGATATGTATTAAATATGATTTTTTTTCATGATGAATTATGTGTTTTATTATTGTGTTAAAATATTGAAATATTCTAGAATTTATTAAATATTTAGTTCATAAAATTTTAATTGTATTCATATGTGTAATTTATGATTTGAATGTGTTGAATTAAGTGGAGGAATGCATGTAACTAAGTCCTTATGTAGCAAAATTTTTTAGGCAAAAAATAAAGCTATTAAACACTCATTAAGGCCTTAAGACAATGTCATTAAGTAACAAAAGGTTAAGTCATTAATTGCCTTAATTACAAATGCCTCAAAAGTCAAACAAGTAGATAATATCTACTCTTCAAACTTAAATTTTCGGGCAAAATTTCAGACCTTAGCCAAACCCTTTCTCTAAGCTTCAAAACACCTCTTAACCCTCTCAAAAGCTCCTCCAAGGTGGCATAAGATTAAGCCCTTCATTTTCCATCACTTTTACCACCAAAAGATTGCTAGAGGACCATTAAACTAAAGCCTAAAGTTCTATTGGTGAGTTTCTTTCATGTCTTAATCTTATGCATATATGTGATTTCTTGATAATAGGGTGCTTATGCTAAATATGAGAAATGATGTGTTCTATATGTTAATGGTAGTTTAAGTAGTATATTAAGGCTACAAGAACTTATAGTATATGTTTTATGTGTAGCAAGAAGTATGGGTGTTGTTGAATTTGGGAAGAAGATATTTGGGTAGTTGAAGTGTGGATTTGGAGTTTGAAGTATGATAAGTATTAGAAGTGTTTGAAGTGTTGTATGAAGTTTGCATAAGGTTTAGGACATGTTAGGAGTTGAGAAAAGTTGTTTTTTTTCAAGTTTAAAGTGTTAAAGTTTGAAAAATTTCGTATAACTATCACTACGCCTGTCAAAACACCCTGTTGCCAAGGGTGTAGTGCTCTCGGATCAAAATTTCATTTCCCCTGAGTTTGAAACGGCCCCAAAACACCCCGTTGCCAAGGGTGTAGTGTCCAAAACACCCTGTTGCCAAGGGTGTAGTGCTCTCGGATCAAAAATTTACTTCCCCTGAGTCAAAAAGGCCTTCAAAACACCCCGTTGCCAAGGGTGTAGCGCTCGCGGATTTCTTCTGACGCGATATTTTGTAAATTGATCATAACTTTTTCAAACGAGCTCCGATTTGAGTGATTCAAATTGCGTTAGAAAGCTTAAAAAGAGATCTACAACTTTTGTGTTTTGAGTTTTTACAAAATAAAAACTTATCAAGGCCGAATTTTCGTTTCTTTCCAGCTGATACATTTTCCAACAAAGTTAAAAACTTGTTTTTGTTTGTTTTATGTGTATTTGCTTTAACAAATCGATCTTTTAGACTAAAATGAGATAGATATATGATAATTGATGTGTTATGATGATCGAGTAATATAATTAAGCATATTTAAGGATATTTGTATGATTTAATAAATTATTGATTATCTTTACTTGTTTTAGGATCTTGTGATAACTTATTTGAATGTATTTGTATGGTTATGTATGAGATTAGTTGAAATGAGTTTAAACTAAGTGTGAATTGTGATAATTCTTGTTGAACAGTTATTGATCCTCGCTTGGCTACCCCCATTAATTCCCAAGCTAATACAGGTACGCAGTAACTTGCTTGTATGCTTGTTAGGATAGGCATACTTAAATTTGATATAAGTTCTAAATGACTTAAGTATTGCTTGAATTGCTTGTGTTTTCACCGTTAAATCCGGTTCGAGGAGCAGTAACTTATCATGATGCAATGATAGGTTAGTGTAGACGCTTAGGCCAATAGTCATGATGCAATGACTAGGCTGCGGATAATCGATAGGAATGTATAACCGAGCAACATTTACTTACTCTTGAGAGGAAATAATATAATCTAATTCAATGTTTATGGGAGCATGTGAATTGCTTTATATTATGGATTGAGTTAAGTGAGGCTGAGTAATGGCTATATAACCTGGATGAGATTATTATTTGCAGTGTAACGTTATCTAGGAGATATAGGTATTCGGGCTACCTATATCAACCCCCTGAGCGTTGTGAGCATTACTCAGGACCCCCAGATATCCTCAGCTTATCCCGGAGTTTGAATATTCCAGTGTTGATTTGTTTAAGAAATATTAAAGAAAGATAATTGAAGTAATTGTTTTTGCATTGCATTAGGATAGGTGTGTATGGCTTCGCTTTTGTTTGTGTTGCTGTGTACTGGGCCTCTGGCTCACTTTTGCTATTTTCAGGTGTGTTGATGATGATTGTTATGATGATATGGGATTCGGGTCAGATTGGGAGAAGTTTATGGACGAGTGGGATGAGTAGGACCCTGTGGCGAGAAGTTTTTGAAGAAAGTTTTATTTCATGTGTTCGTTTAACAAATGTATTTTGTATTTTGGGAATAGAGGCTTGTTAGTTAAGCCTGGGTTATATTAAAAGACTTAAAGTCTATTTTCTTCATTTTGTGTGAGACTTATGTATATTTTGTTGTGTCCTATGCTGGACACAAGGATGTAAATATTTCCTTAAACTATTTTATGTAAATAGATTACTCAAGTGAGTAATCCTTTTGTAAAAGCTTTTATACAAGTTTTAGTAGTTTTAAACAAACAATTCACATAACTGTAGATTAGGACAACCTTCCATATAATACGAAAGTATTATATGTGGTTGGGGACTTAACTTGCTAAGTCTTAAGGATTAGCAGGTCGAGTCTTTACAGGTTATGTTTGTAGTATGAGAGGAGCTTTTGAGAGAGTTTTGGGAGTGTTTGTGGAAAGAGTTTTGAGATGAAAATTTTGAAGAGATTTGGTAGTGAGTTTGTAGATAGTAAATGTGTGAATGAAGTGAAGAGGAGGGGGTATTTATAGGAAAATGGGGAGTGAATTTAGATGTAATAAAATAAATTGAAAAAAAAAATTAGATATATGGAAGAGAGAGGGCCACCAGCCATGGAGAGAGAAGGGAGAGGGAGATGTAATTTTTTGGATTTTTGTGTATTAAAAGTAATAATTTGTAAGATAGATATGACATAAAAATTTAGGAAAGGTAAAAAGTAAAGATAATAAGTGTATGGTGTTGTGAGAGTAGGTATTAGAAAAAGTAGAGATAAATAAATAGTATAGCATAGTAATGAATAGTGTAATGTAAAGTAGATGTGACTAGTGAAATACTGGTAGTAAGAAAATACGCGTATAAATATGATATCTGTTATTTTTAGTTATCGAAAAATTACGAAACTAATATTTTTGAAATCCTTGTATTAAATCGGTCCTAACAGTGTTATCGGAATATTTTTATTATTCCGGGCTCCAGACATGCTTTTCGAGAACTTATCCCGTTTGAGTCTGAAGGACACTCGAAATTTACGAATCTTATATTTTTATGTTTCCTTAAGATATTATGAACTATTATTACTAATCAACCCAACTACGTTTACTAGGGCTAAAGAATATGCAATGCCGGATCTAAATTCTAGGGTTTGTACTAGACTTTTGTTGACCTTTAGTGTTTTGGTTGACTTTTAATTCTAAGATCAACTTGAAATTAACCGAAATTTTAAGGGTTTATAGTCTTAGGTTTATTTCAAGACTCCACTGACTTAGATTATGGATAAGTCCAAAAAGAAAGAAGAAAAATTATTTTGACTTGATATAGACAAGTTTAAGACTAGAAAGACTAGTCTTAATGAAATTACATGAAAAAAATAAATAAATTTCATGAGCATAGATAAAAGTTATGTTAGTGAGCTTATATGCTCTAAGAAATATATATATAATTATGTATATACATATATATTTACTAACATATAGGAGTTATATTAGAAAAAAGAATAAATTAACATTACATAATAGCAATAAAATTTTGCATGGACAAGAATAAAAAATGAACATATTGTTGCTTTCTTAACACTCATAGGTTTAGTAAATATACACTATGGTCATATTAAGTTACATGAACATGAAGATGAATGTAGGAATTTTTACCTAAGATTATTGATAGATGAAAGAAGAAATGGTATGTTGGTTATTGTAAGAACATGGTTGTTTTAGGGAGATGGGAAGGAGAAAGTGTTAGGAGGAAATTTTTGGAGAAAAAAGCCAAAGAAAAATTTTGGTAGAGTTTTGTTATGGTGAAAGAAATGTATGTAAAAAGTGAAGGAGATAAGGGGTATTTATAAAGGGAAAATGAGGGGATAAAAGATGTAAAAATAAATGAAAAATAAAAGAAAATAGAGGGAAAAACATGAGGGGAGCTACAACTACCACAAATAAAACAGAGGGGAAAAATTAATTTAAGTAGAAAAAGTGTAATAAAGTATAAGAAAAGCAAAGTAAAAAGTGTAGTAAAGTTTTATGGGAAAAGAAAATTATAAGAGATAGGTGTAAGAAAAGGTAGAGATGGATTAATAGTAATAAATAGTAGAAATGGTACAATGAATATTAAACAAGACAAATAAATTACCGGTAGTAAAGAAAATATGCATACATAAGCTTTATCTGATATTTTTAGTTACCAAGAAATTCTAAAATGGATATTTTTGGAATCCTCATATTATTACGAGTCTTATGGTGTTTTCAGAATATTTTAACTATCCCAAGCTCTAGACACCTTTTTGCAAGAACTGATCTCGTTTGGGTTCAACATGATCAAATTTTTTACTAATATGATCTTTTTAGGCTTTAGTATATTATTATGGACTATATCTATGATTATCTCAATTTTATTGTTCTAGGATTTAAAGCATGGGATTGACGGATCTAAATCAACTAGGGTTTGTTATAAACTTGTTGATTTTAGGGTTTTTGGTTGATTTTTGACTTTTAAGTTTTATTCATGAGATTACAGGATTTATGATTGTTTTATATTTTTGGTTTTAATTTTTTTTACTATTTTTTAATGATTTATTTAGTATTTAACAATTCTCGGGATTATTTAATCGAGTCTAGGGTTATAGGTTGCTCTATTTGACTCTCGAAAGTAATTTAAATTTTTTATTTTAAGATTTACCAAGGGGTTTAAGATTTTATGATTTTGTCATTAAGTAATATTTGAGTGTACTATCCGATTTACATGTTAAAGATCAATAGATCAATTGTTTATCGTACGAATTTTGAGCCGAACAATTAGTGGATTTTTCCATTTTGTTTCTGAAGGTGCTCTTTTCTATAAGGTTACGAAATTTGTATTGATTTGTTTATAGTTTACACAGCTCGATTTTAACTTGGTTCAATTTTTGGGGTTTTGATTTTGGTTTTCAACTCTAGAATTATTCTCTAAGAGTTATGAAAAATTGGGGCTTTACACACATAATCTTATTTTCAATAAAATAATACTTCACCTTTGACTCCTAAAATAAACTCTAGAACATTACAAGACTCATCTCTTTATCAAACCCTATTACGTACAAAATCTTCTGTAATTTACCTATCCATGTACCCATCTAGAAATACTACTAATCTCTATTTGCTTTATGAAATTTATGTGATATTCAAGAAGGTTTTGGATTAGAGGCAGAACAGAGTTTCATCAAATTTTCTAAAAGTAGGGTGGTGAAGGATTTTATGTTATTTGGCTACCACAAGTAGGTAGTTTAATTAATTAGTGTGATTTTTGAAATATGATACTAAATAATATGTTATGATAAAGAAAATATAGAATATATATTGTATGATTTAAGTAAAATATCATGTGCTAATTGATGTAATTAAAATATGTTGATTTTGGCATTGTTTTTTAATGATTTATGAGGTTTGTAATATAAATGTGATTAATATGAAATGATATGATATATATTCTATTTAGTTATGTTTTATGTGACTTTTCAAATAATTTTTATGATGAAATCGAATAAATATGTTATTATTTATGCTGGATAGAAATTATTCACCTAAGAACAAAGTTTTGTGACATTAGTTGATGTACTTAAAATTTTATTTTTAGTAGAATTCATGCAAAAGATATTTTAATATTTTAAGACGAAATCCAAAAATTTTGGAAATATTTGAGAATATTTTACTATTTTTCAAATTCCTAATAGAAGTAAATTATTAGGAAAAATAAACAAAATATCAAATAAAACTTTTTTACATGAAATTTTTATTGGTGATATTTTGTTGTCTGTAGCAGTAACCTAAAAGTTTTCAAAATTTTGAAAGCCATTCACTATTTTTAAAAAATTAATTTATTTTTGTAAGGCAATAAATAGTAATATGAATTATTAAATCTAAATAAAATATAAAAATGAATTTTTTTTCCAAAATTTATAGGAATAATATTTGGTGTGTCTATATTAAAACTGGAATTTTTCGTGATTTTTTAAAATATTTTACTATTTTTTAAAATTAATTTCATTTCGTCTAATAATATATAATAATATAAGTTGTTAAATCTAAATAAAATATCAAAAAAAATTATTTTTGAACTAATTTGGGAAAAGATATTTTAATATATCTGCCTTCAAACTAAAATTTTTTGTAATTTTTTAAGTTAATTTACTATTTTTAAAAAATAATTTAAATTCATTTGATAATTTTTCTAACCCTATTTTAAAATTAAATTGCATGTTTTGGCTTAAATACTTAATTTATTTGCTAAACTAGCTTGATTAATGTATAATTAGCAATAATTAGTTAACTTAGGTATTTTATAAATTATTTAGTCTTTTGTCAAATTAAAATTGGATAGAAATAAGTTTAATGGACCAAATAGCTTTGTTTAAGCCTAATAGAACTTATTATAAAATTGAATATAATAGACATATTACGGCCCTAAATCAAATAAAATGATTTTTTGTGGCCTTGACATGTTAAAATGGACTCAAATGACCATCTAGGGCTCGATTTAAATTAAATGAATTCAAATGGGCCTAATTAGTGGAAATATGATCAATTTGACATAAATGACTCAAAATGGGTAATATAGTAAGAATAGGTTCAACCTAACTTAAATAACCTAAAATGGACTTAGAAATTATTTTTAGGTCCAACTTCGATAATATTAAATAATTTTGGGCTTTAATAATTGTTATGCGCCTAAATACTAAAATAGAGTCCAATTTGACAAAATAACTATAAATTGGGTTAATTAGATAAAATTAGTTTAAAAACACAACTTTATGCTCAATAACATAATTTCTAGCCAACTAGGCCTATTTACACTAAATAGACCCAAACTAAATCCTAACAAGTTTTCTTTACTCATTTTGGACCTAAACCTTTAAAATATAGACAATACCTAATTTTACATTTAATGGCTTAAATTCCATAATAGGGCCCAATGGCATTTAGCTATTTCAATTGAGCCTATTTCTAAAATATTTAAGTCTATTATTGATTTCAAGTACCTAATTTGGCTCAATTTCTTTTCATTGGCCTAAAAGCCCTATAATATCCCTACTAGGCCTAAAAAAGAAATTAGAAGGTCTAGTAGCTTAATTAGGGTCTAAGTTGAATTCCATCAAGCTTTTCAACTCTATTCTTAAGTCTAATAACCAATATTACTCTAATTGGACCTAATCTCAAAATGAAGCCCTGTTCTATATAATATAACATCTATATTTCTTAATGGGCTTAATTCCAAAACCTAAAGTCCATTACCCTTAAAAATGAAACACTTAGATAATTTCTATTGGCTTAACCTATGATCCCTAAAGGCCTAATACATCTAAATAATAAATTCAATAGGCTTAGTCAAAACCATCTAAGTCCAACTACCCTAAATGGACTTAAGTCAATTATAGCTCAAAGCTTTATATCATATCAGTCCTTACATTAATTAATTAATCCATATGACTTGAGTCATTGGTTTAAATACTCGGTTCTCATACAAATTAATCTTCCTTGAATAGATATATTAAAATACTCTAAAATTGCTCAACTAAGTTTGAAATAGTTTATTGAATAGTGTAATACATAGTTTAGTAAATTTAAGTAAAATAAATTATAGGTTATGATTAGATAAATTAACATAATCAAATTAGTAAATAGATTAACTGAAATTTCAAATTTCAAATATTCCATTTCATTACCCATTTTCTTCAATTACCTAAATTTCAAAATGCTCCATTAAACCATTTTAATCCAAACTCTATTTCCTTAATCATTATAAATTTTGAATCTAGTTGTCTGATCATGAATATCAATTTCTAAATCCTAAATTCTCAAACTCAACCTAAATATCAAATTCCTATCAATTGAATTTCTTAAGCTAAATTTCTTGTTCAAATTACCAAATTCAATACCTCAATTTTTCTTGCTAAAATTTAGTTCTTGAATCTTTAAATAGAAGCCTCTTTCCATCTAAGAAGCCTAACCTAAAACCCACAAAGTCCAAGCCCATAAACCCTCTAAAGCTATCCTTTCCCTTTCTTGTCTTTTACTTTTTTTTTTTTAGCTGCCCTTCTTCTTCTTCTTCTCTTCTTCTTCTCTTCTTCCTCTTCTTTTTTCTCTATTTTCCTTCTCTCAAAAGCCAACCATATATCTCAAATTCAATGAGATCATAAGAGAAATTGAAGATAAAAAACAAGATGGAAGTAGGAATATATGCATGTAAAAGCTACATCAACTAGGAAGGAGGAGGAGTAGTAGTAAAGTTCAAGTTACTCAAGTTTGCTAAACATGTAAATTGAATTATTTTCTTTAATTGATTGTTGTGAATGCATGGAAATATTAAATTAGAGTTAGATGTATATAGAATTTATGTTAATATTGATAAACTAGTAACATATAAATTTATAAGCTAAAACTTAGATATATATATATATATGTATGTATGTGTAAACCAAGTGTTTGATGAAATGCAATGAAGGAAATATGAAGTGGAAATGTATTTAGGAGTATTGTAAGTTATCTTTATGGATGGGTATGCTAATTTTATGATGCTTTATTTGAAGAGTGATGTTTATAAGTTGATAAATTAGGGTAAGACAAAGGAAAAAATTAACTACGGTACCTTATGCATCACAAGCATGATATAGCTCATGATACAAGTGGAAATGAAATTCTAAGGTGATCACGGGCATGATGAACACCGTGATCTCCACTTATCATAGCTTTTCAAATGTAATGGCTTGTATCACCTCTATGACAAGGGGGGTGATCTCCTCTGATCACATTTTTGGCCCATGATGCCCATTACGATCTCCATCACAAGCGTAATGAGGCCAGTGATGAGGATCATGGCCCCCATCATAGGCATATTCTACCCCCTAGTACAATTCATATAAAAAAAAAAGAAAAGAAAGAAAGATGAAATGAAATAGATAAATAAAAAATAATATGATATGTTGGTACATGTATAAATATGAATAAACTAAGGGTGTGTTTAATCTAAGTGGACTTTGAATAGTAAAGAGTATGTTAATAGACTTAGCATCTAAATTAAGTTTACATGAGTTTTAAGCATAAAATGAATTAAGTTAATAAACCTAAGTCAACATGGTTTAATGAACCTTAATGAGTCAAAATGAATTAAATTGATTAAGTTTAATCAACTTGACTAAGTTAAGTAACATAGGCTTAACTTATAGCTAGCTTAGATGTAATTGTAATATGTAAGATTAGGCTTTAGTTAATATGAGGAATATTTTGTTTCAAATGTTTTTTCCTAGAAAAATGAGTACTTTCACATAAGTTAATAATTTATTTAAATACTTATATGAATTATAAGGAATAACATCTGTTTACAAACAAAAGAAAAGAATAATTTAGCAAACAATAGGGAACTATTCCTATCTTAGTATGGCAGTTTTTGCAACCATGGTAAGGTTCCTACTTAGCATCCAATCAAATAGGTTTTTTAAAATAAGTTTGATATAAATGAATAATAAATTTGATTTCTCATATAATCTAATTTCTTGAACAGATGAATGGATAGTTGATCTATCATCTGATCTTGTTTGTATTACAGAAGTTATATAAGGTATGTTGTAACTTTGTGTTGTGTGTTAGGATAGGCATCCTAAATAAACTAAAACTTAAAGATGGTTTAATGATTGCTTATTGTTTGTGCTTGTATCGTTGAATCCAGTGCAAGAAGCGACAACCTTGTTGTCGATACCAGCACGGTAGTTAGGCATTTAGGCCTCCCTTTATCATGATGAAATGATAATTCATAATTGGCTCAATGGGTAGCCGATAAGGTAAACGGTATCGGGATAATGTCTACTTAGGCTCATATATAGTATAGCTCACTTTATGGGATCTGTTGAGTCGTATTATATTATGAACTGAGATAAGTAGAGTGTGTAATGGTTGTGAACCATAGAGGAAGTTTTTTGCCATTTCTAGTATATCATATAGGAGACATAGGTATTTGGGCTGCCTATATCGACCTCATGAATAGTTGCTGCTACTTAGGACCCTCAAATTTCCAAAGTGTATTGCCAGTATATGAGTGCACTCTTGTTTGTTAAGCTTTGATTCATTAGAATAAGTACATGAGCATACCTTAAATGTGTTTGTGTTACTATTGTACTGAGCTTTGACTCATTGTTTTCTCCTTTCCAAGTAATGATTGACTCGAGTTTTGGGTGACTCTAGAGGATGTTTGTCACGCCCTAAAAGGTACCATAAATGTAACAGTCCATCGCATGCTAAACGAGACTTAAGAATCGCTACCACAGTCATTTAAAATTCTTGTTTAGATGCAAGGCGTTCCCTTATAACAATAGAATACATATGCAGTTGGAGATAGATAGTTCATCTTAATAGAATAAGCATAAAAATATAAACCACAAATACCTCAGGATCAGTTACGGAATACTTAGGGGCATTCCCTTGCTAAACAAAGTTTTAGATATTAGCTTTTAATAACATCCCGAGCATTAAGGTTTACTATGAAAGACTATACAAGCTAATCATAAACTTCTAAGGGAAAAATTCCTAGCTTCGCATTACCTGATATGGCCAAATCTGGGGACGCAGCCATATGTATAGGAACTACATCAAAAAGAAGCTATGGGGATATAAGCTACGCTAGCTTAGTGAGTTTCACTTCCAAATTAAATACTTCATCAAACAATAGGGTAAGCAAGTTATATTAACAATCATATGAAATGCACAAGCACGTGAGCATACAATACATAAGACTTTTTGGGAGTCTTATATTGAATGGATTTGTGCCCTCCATTCGAGGTTAGGTGTTTCAGGCCCATACGACCATATATTTCAATTTTTCTTATTTATATAGTGGTTAATTCAGGTGCCCACCCACTCACATTTTTTTTTTAGTTGATACAAGTGCCTACACCACTCCCATTTTAATTCATGCCATTCATGCCAACATTCAAGTTTACAGCCCCTCGTTGCCCAACTATTATGCCTTCTTCCCACAAAGTATATAACAAATACAATGTAACTCAACATATGGTATGCATGGTCAATTTAATTGTAAGGTCATGGCATATCATGTAACGGATTATAGGAGATCATAGATATGACAGACACTTCAATTCTATACCACAACATATAGGTATTCATAACACTTCCTATCTCAATATTCTTATCATCAATTCAACTAAATAGAACCACATGCACATTCTAAATTTTTCTTTTCCTAATTATAATGCCACTATCATTATAAGCACAATCAGGAGCATATAATTTAAAGATAGTAAACTCACTTTGCCATGGCACGAAAATCCACTTAATTGTAATAGTCCTCGGGAAGGTCTAGTCCATCTCCCAAGTGTCCTAATCAAAAGAAATAACTCCAATGAGTATTTCTATGAAATTTGAATGAACTTATAAATTCTATTCTAACAAGTTCGTCAAAGTTCGCCTAAGAGGAAATTCCAACTTAAAACGGCCATAACTTGGTCATTTTAACTTGGAATTTAGCATATTATATATCGATGTCTACCTATTCGATGAGAGCTATCTATTTCTAAAGTTATTTCCATCAAAAAAGGTCGTTAGGTCCATGAACAGTAAGGTATAGAATGCTATACGAAATTCTCAACCTACAAATCAATTTCTAATTTCAATCCAAGCATCATTCCAAGGCTTTGATAGATACTTGGCTATCATTATATCTTGAAAGACTCTTTTATATACATAAATAACTCAATATCATGCATGATTCATGGGTGTTGGTCAATCTATTTCCTCATGTACTTAGACAATGCTCTATGGGATGTGTAAGACACTATTTTCCTAGCTTTGTTTCTACCAAGTGCATTATGTGTACATGCAATACCTACAAGTTATTATCATGAATATCATGAGGTGAACTATCTATATGTATATCCTCAATGATATTTGATATCAAGAATTCTTTTAGAAAATTTATGCTTTGCAAAACTTTAAATTATTAAACTTAAGAAAACTAATTTTAATCCTTGCAAAATCACACTTGTTTTTATCAAAACTCAACCTTAATGACCTATATGCCTAACACCTTCATTATTTTAATAAAATTCTTCATTTTGGAGTTGGAAAATAGATGTTTTCATAGGGGGTTTACCTAGTTACGAATTTTACAAAATCTTTAAGGAATGAAAATATTGTTTAATCTATACTTTGAAACATTTCCTTGTTTTAGGATTATACTTGGATAAATTTCATTTATCCTAGTCAAAATTAGGTCTTTATTACATATATTCCTTAGGACTTCTATTTTTCCATAAAAATCCTCATTTTGGCATTTGGAAATAGGTGTTTAAATAGAGGTCATTTTCAAATCCGAATTTTGAAATTTATATTTGAGATTGTTTCTTTTGTAAAACTCATTTAATCTTTCTAAAACTAACTCTTAATCAAACCTACTCCATAAGACTTCCATTTCTTTAATAAAAATCTTGTTTTTGGGTTGGAAAATAGGTATTCACATATTAAGCTTTTCTTATTATGAATTTTAAGTTTGTTGTTGGGATTGAAACATAATGTTAACATAACTTTTGTAAACTTTCCTTGTTTTGAAAATATCCCTTAGTAGATCTAAGCTTTACTCATCAAAACCACTCACTTATGATACCTATTCCTTAAGCCTTTCATTTTTAATGTAAAATACTCATTTTGAAGTTGAAAAATAGCTTTTCTAAATATGGTTCTTTTTAGATCCGAATTGCCAAAAATTATTTTTGTTGAAACTAAAATAGATCTTAAGCTTTCTAACATTTTCCCACTATTATCATCCTACTATAAATTCTTTATGTACATAAAACAAAAACCTAAGGCATTTATGAACTCAAAACAACTAGATCTAGTTTAGTATACTATTTATAAATGCAAATGCACTATGATCTTTATGTAGATATGGTTAAATGATGAATACATGCACAAAACATTAATAATAACAACATAACTCAATAATAAAGTAAAATAATAGAAAAACAACATAAATAACAAGATCTACAACATTGTGATGGCAAGGATCTCATGTTCAAGTGTTTCCACATCCCAAGTATAGAGCTCATGGGGATTTTGAGTGGAATCACACATAAATAATCTTGTCATTACATGTTTTTAATGTAGTAAAGTGTAGATCTATTACCTATTAGATGTGTAGAGCTAGATAAACTTAAAAAAAAAAAAAGAAATTTGTGAAAGTATGTGTGTGTGTGTGTGTGTCATGATAATGAGGAGAGGAGGAGAGGAGAGAAAATAAATTTTCAAGAGCTTTGTTTTGTTAAAAGTGAGAAAGTGAAATGAAGTTAGCATAAATGGGTATTTATAGAAAATGAGATTAGGGTTTGCTTTAACTAAATAAAAGAAAAAAAAATAAAACAAAATTGGAGAGAGAGGGAGGGTGTAGGGGTGCCAGTTTTGGAGAAATTGGGGGGGGGGGGGGGGGGGGGGGGGGGGAGAAAGAGATGTGTGTGTTGTGTTGTGTAAGTTTCAAAATTAAATTAAGTAATTTTAGTAGTAAAAGTTGTATTGGAAAAGTAAAAATGATGAAATATTGTAAGAATAGGTTACAAGGATGTAAGAATAAGGTATAGGTGGTTGTACTTGTGAATAGTGTGATTAGAAATCAAAAAGTAGATTAGACAATTAAAGTACCGATAGTAAAGAAAATACGATAAAAGGCTATAACTGTAACTTTTATAACCCGAAAAATTATATAACTGATATATTTGGAAATCTTATGAAATTACGAATCTAACGGTACTAATAACATACTTTTAATATCTTCAGCCCCGAGACAGGCTTTTCAAAGTGTATCCGATCGGGTTTGAAATTGATCGAAAATTTACTAATATGATATTTTTAAGCATTCTAATATTATTACGAACCACTCTACACTCTTCACTCATATTTCGACTTCTTGGTTTAAGAACACGAGGTTTCCAAATCTAAACTGCTAGGGTTTCCAAGGGATTTATTGACTTAAGATTTCCGGTTAACTTTCCGGTTTAATGTTAAAGCTTGAAATTTACTCTAAAAATTAGGGGTTTATAAAGGGAGGGGGTCACGACACAATAGGGGAGGAGAAGAGAGGAGAGAAAATATTTGCAAGAGTTTGTTTAGTGAAAAAGAGAGAAAAGTGAAATGAGATAGGTATAAAGGGATTTTTATAGGGAATTGAATTAGGGTTTGTGTAGAATAAAGAAAGAAAATAAATTAGATTGAGTGAGAGTGTGAGGGGGAAAGGGGCGTTGGTTTTGGGGCTTGAGGGAGAGAGAGAAATGTTTGATTTATTTTGTGCAATAAAATTCAAATTTAATAAGTAATTTAAGTAGTAAAAGTTGCATTGAAAAAGAAAATGTAAGGAAAATGATGTGAATTGTAAGAATAGGTTGTAAGGGTGTAACAATAGGGTATGGGTGGTTTACTTAGTGAATAGTATGAAAGAAATCAAAAAGTTGATTAGACAATTTTGATTACCAGTAGTAATGAAAATACGATAAAAGGCTATAATTAATATTTATAAACTGAAAAGTTTTTGTAATTATATTTTTGAATTCCTTATTAAATTTCGGTTCTAATGAGTCCTATATATATTTTTCTATTTCTAGTCCCAGGAGCCAGTTTTCAAGAACAGATCCCAATCGGGTTCGAAAATGAATTGTTCTAAAATCTGACCTTTTTATGTTTTGATAAATTGTTTAGGGTTATATTATGGAGTTAAATTCATTTCTATTGTTCCGAAGTTTCATTCTCGGGATTTTCGGACTCAGGGTTTCCAAATCCATATGGTCCTAAAGTATTCTTTTAGGGTTTCGGTTTCCAGTTCGTTCCAATCTCCAAAACCGAATTCAAGTTGCTAAGAGAACCTACTCCCCCTTAAACAGAGTTTTGTCCTCAAAACTGAAACTTATGTATCCCTTTTTGAAACGATTTGGAATACTTTCTCCGAATTTCCTCTTTAGCCTCTTAGATTACCTCCTCAAATGCGTGGTTCCTCTATAATACCTTCACTTACTAGATTTCTTTGTTGCGTAATCTTTACGTGTTCACATCTAAGACTTGCACTGGATGTTCCTCGTCGGTGAGGTTTCTTTTGACTGAATAGGTTCCAATTCCATGATTCTTTCCGGGTTTGGTACATATTTCCTTAGTACCAAACATAGAACACATGACACATTTCTAATGAATTTAGGTGCAAGGCCAATCGATATGCCAGATCTCCAACTCTTTCCAGTATCTCGAAGGGCCAATGTATCTTAGGCTCAACTTGCCCCACATACATCCTCTTTGTATACTCTTAATCTTATTCACCTTTAAGTACATATGATTACCCGCTTGAAATTTGAGAACTCGTCCCTTCAAATCTGCCTAACTCCTTCTCCTATCTCGAGTTTCTTTCTTCTTTTGTTGTGCCGTTCCCACTTTATTAACCGCCTCTTTGTCTTAAGTTCGACCCAATAATAAGCTTCTCTATGTTATCCCAAAACAAAGGTGTCTTATGACGCCGTCCATACAAGGCTTCATAGAGTGGCATCCGTATGGTCGGGTGATAGCTGTTATTGTAAGCAATCACAATTGGCGGTACATAGCTATTTCAATTCCCCTTGAATTCCCAAAACACATGCTCTCAACATGCCTTCTAGGGTTTGGATTGTCCACTCAGACTATCCATCGGTATGAGGGTAATAGGTAATGCTAAAATGTATCTTTGTACCCAAACTCTTTTGTAACCTTGTCTATAACTTATGAACGTTGGGTCTCGATCTGATATAATTCCAGCGAGTACACCCTGTAGCTGCACTATTCCTCGAATGTAGAACTTGGCTAACTTGCCCTTAGGGTACGTGATGTTGATTGGCAAAGAGGGTGCTGACTTGGTTAATCGATTCATAGTCATTCACAATGTATCACAAACTTTTAGAGTCTTTGGGGTAACCTCACACGAAATCCATAGATGTTTGTGTTAGTATTTCTGCCCGAGGCCAAATATTGGATATTTTCATTTTATAATTTGATAAGAACAATAATTTATTATTCTCTAATCGGATTAAGAATTCTTATGTTTGTAAATTATTTAATAATTTATTCCATAAATTATTTTATAGTTTATTTTATCCCTAATAAGATTAGGGGAGTAAAGTTATTATCCGCATGAAAAATTAACTTTAGTACAAATAGAACATAAGAGTTCTCTTTTAGGGTTAATGACATGTGTTGTAAACATCAGAAACCCTAAGAGAGAGAGAGAGAGAGAAATCATATCTCTTGGAGTCCTATTCTAAACCTGATCTAGAATCATTCTAATTGCACTAGCACGCAAGAGGGAGGATCTGAATCATATTCATCGCGTGTGGATACCGTAGAGGATGTTCGTGACATTGCAACATCTACAGATCCGCCTCACCAACTAGTTTGAATTCGCATAAGGTATTAAAATTCAAACTTCTATTTTTTTTTTGTATCTAATAAAAAATATGGATACTGGAATTAGGGTTTTTATTTTTTTTTATTCTTTTGAAATTTCCGCTGCAAAATCCACGATAGAAACCTAACAGTGTATCAGAGCCACTTGTGTTTTTAATTAAATCGAAATCAGGTTATGATTTGCATGTGATGCGAAAATAAATTACCTTTTTATAATTAAATTCGTTTTCTGTTTGTATGATATATGAATGTATCATGATATGCAAGAGTTCGAATTTTATGTGTATTGCATATGATGCTGTGAAATCATTTTTATTTGAAATTCGATCAGATCATATTTATTGTGGTACATGGATTAAAATATGTTCAAATAACATGTAATTTGTTTTGGTTGTTAATCTTATGCTTCAGAAAGATTAAAAGAATTATTTGTCCACACGATGTTGTCGATTGGATTGGCAGACGTTTGGTTGTGGTGGGTTTGATTAATCGGGAAAGTACAATTAAAATTAGGATTCTTGAAGAAAAACCCTAATTGTTATGTGTGACATAACGTAATCCATGAACATATAGATGTTTATGATGAAACAAAATAACGTCCTCATAAAATATAATTTAAAATAAATAAATAAATATATATTATCTTACCATGAATATACCCTGAGAATATAGTAAGTTATGGACAGTCCAGAATCATGTTGATATACGTGACATACGAATTTCTTTGAAAAATTTAAAGATATTTGTACTAAGATATGTATATAAGCACTAATTAATGACACTTAACATTAATACTCTTTTAAGGTGTTTTATGTTATGTGTTCTTGTGAGTGCTTGAGTTACATGTATGGTGCATAGCATGGCCCCTAGAACTTATCTAAATGGCAGGTTTTATTTATTTATTTCATGGGTTGTAATTTTATAAATACGACCTGCATGTCGTTTTGTTTATTAATTTAATTTTACTAGTTGTAGTAGGATTTTTGTATCTTTTTCATCATTATAATGAAGACATGAAGATGTAATGAAGACCTTTCCTATTCCATGATGATGGAGAAGCGAGAGCCTTAATGAAGATATAAGGAGTTTTTCAACTCAGATCCATTTTGATGGATCTTTGCCTTAAGATTGTGCTATTGGTCTTCATATTAGCTTATGAAGATCAATATAGATTAAGGGCCATGCTATGACACGATTTTATTTGTTCTATATGCATTATATATATCTTATATGATGATATGTTTACATGTTTGTGATACCATGTTTACAACCATATACTTAATATCAATTACATGTGATAATAAGATAAAATATCACCTTTAAAAATCCCTCAAATAATATTAAGTCATGAAAATGCCTTCCATGGTTCGACACTTGTCAACACTTAGATTGTTTAATTGTAGGTTCTACCAAAGCAAGGTGCAATAAACTATCCTAGTCACACAAGGTGAATAATGGTGCTATCCACATGTCGTAATGGTTAGATTTAAATAGGCTATCAAAACGGTTTTGGGCCTATAGCATTAGATGGGACTAGTAGGCCGGGACATGTGATGTCAATCCCATAACGAGAGTTACATTTGATGTAATTGGAAAGGGTTTTCTACCTAAATAACTAAATTTTGGGTGTCATGCCATAGCTGACTCAAAGTTTAGTGAAATATGGATCTTGACCCACTAAGAAACTTTATTTTTGAATCTTTTCCAAATTAATACTAGAGGGTTATTAATTTGATAAAACAGTGGGACTATGAAAATGGCTCAAATAAAGATAATTAACTCTGCATACCTTTATATGTAGATCATGGTAACCAACAACACAATCTTGCGATCAATTCTTGAAAAGGATAAGCTGAATAGTAAAAACGTCATTGATTAGTATCGTAACTTAAGAATTGTTCTTAAGCACTAGAGGAAGTTATATGTGATTGATGAGGTAATCCCTGATGAACCTGCTTCTGATGCTCCAAGAGCTGAAAGAAATGCTTTTACTAAGCATAAGGAAAACTCATTGGATGTGACCTGCATTATGCTTGCCACTATGGAACCTGAGCTTCAAAAGCAAATGGAAGACATGGAGGCGTACGATATGATCGTACACCTAAAGGAAATGTTCCAAGAACAGGAAAGACATGAGAGGTTTACAGTCACCAAGGAGCTAAATTCTCGTAAAATGGCTTTAGAAAGCTCTGTAAGTGCACATGTACTCAAAATGAAGAGCTATATTGATAGACTTGAGAAGCTTGGCTCTCCAGTTATTAGGGAGATGGCTACAGATTTGATCATAGGCTCTTTACCTCCTAACTATGACCAATTTGTGATGAACTACAACATGCACAAAGTGGATGTGTCTATCATGGAGCTGCATGGGATGCTTAAGAATGCAGAACAAAATGTTAACACAAACAACAATGTTCTGATGGTTCAAAAAGGACAAGGCAAAAAGAGAAGTGCCAATGGTAGAGGCAAGGGTAAAGCAAAAGGTCAGACCAAAGAAAAAGGCCCAAGCCTCAACCTAAGGCTAAGCCACCCAAGGAAGGGGTTTGCTTCTTCTGCAATGAACCAGGTTATTGGAAGAGGAACTTTAAACGCTATTTGG
The DNA here is from genome assembly GCA_024138025.1 of Combretum micranthum. Taxonomy (NCBI): domain Eukaryota; kingdom Viridiplantae; phylum Streptophyta; class Magnoliopsida; order Myrtales; family Combretaceae; genus Combretum; species Combretum micranthum. Next base: position 253,103 of record JAMXBD010001640.1, on the reverse strand, counting down.
AAGATCTGAGAAAGAAGAAGGGTAGTGAGACTACTGCTTCAGGTATTTATGTCATACAGATCAATCTATCTACTTTTACATCATGATTATTAGATATTGGATGTGGGTCTCACATTTGTGTAAATGTGCAGGGTCTAAAGCAAAGAAGAAAGTTGGCTAAAGGCGAAGTGGACCTACGCATGGAAAATGGAGCAAAAGTTGTTACATTAGCTGTGGGAAATTTTGAATTAACTTTGCCTTCTGGACTTATTCTGATTTTAAATAATTGTTATTATGTGCCTGCTATGAGCAGTAACATTATTTCATTTTCATGTTTGGACAAGGATGGTTTTAGATTTATTGTTGAGAATAATATAATCTCCATCTATCATGGAGACATCTTTTATGGTATTGCTCATTTGATGAATGGTCTTTATGTTCTAAACTTTGATGAACCTGATTATAAATTGTAAACCCCCAAATTTTTGGAATCGGTTTAGCTTAAAACCCTAAACCAGAAGTCAACCGGATTTCCAAAGTTAACAAAACCCTAGTTTACCGAAACTACTTAAGTCTGGCATTACCGTTTTCTTTAGCCCTAGAAAACGAAGTTAGAATAATTAGCTAGAATAGTTTGTAATAACTATAGGTTATATAAAAATATCAATTTTGCGAATTTCGGGTGTCCTTTGAACCCGATTGATCACAGTTCTTAAAAAACATGTCCCAGGGCCTGAAATAGTAAAAATATTCTGAATATACCGTTAAACTCACAAAAATATAAGATTTTCAAAAATATCAATTTAATAATTTTTCAGTAAGTAAAAATAACAGATATCGCATTTATACGCGTATTTTCTTACTACCGGTACTTCATTAGTCATATCTACTTTACATTACACTATTCATTACTATTCTACACTATTCTTTTATCTCTACTTTTTCTTACACCTATTCTTACAACACCATAACCTATAACCTTTACTTTTTACCTTTTCCATAACTTTATTTCACATCTACCTTACATATCACATCTTTTATTTAACAAAAATAAAAAAAAAATAAATCTCTCTCCCCTCTTATCTCACATGGTCGGTACCCCCTCCCCCTACACCCCCTCAATTTGTTTTATTTTTCTTTTATTTTAATCATACAAAAATCTCTCCACATTTTCCTATAAATACTCCCCTCCTCTTTCACTTCTTTCACACATTCACTACCACAAATTCTCTACTGAAACTCTCTCAAATTCTCCTCTCAAAACTCTCTCAAAATACCATCCCAAAACTCTCTCAAAATAATTCCACAACAACTTCTATCTACAACAAAAACCCATAACCACATACTACTACCAAAATCTTCTTTAGGTAACTATCTTATATTATTTTCTTCTTCTTCATGTCATGTAACTTTACATGACCATAGTGTGAGTTTCCAAAGACTACAAGTTATGGAAGCTACATTATATTCATGTATTGTTCTTGTCATGTTCATGAAAAATCTATTTATGTTCATGTTATTATTTTTGTTCATATTATTATAACTAAATATTATTATCTATATTATATATATACATATTCTTTAGAGGATATAAGCTCACTTGCAATTTATTTATTTTAATGCAACGCAATTTATTTATTTATTCCATTGCAATTTATTTACTTATTCCTTGTTATTTTAAGACAAGTATCTAGTCTTAGACTTGTCCTCATCAAGTCAAAATAAGTTTTTCTTTCTTTCATTTTATTTTTATTTTGGGACTAGTCTACTTCTTAGTCCCGGGAGCCTTGAAGAAGCTAAGACTCCAATACTTGACTTTATTATTTATGTTATTTTTACTATTATTCTCATAAATCATGTTCATTTAGATTGTTGTCCAAAATTTTCAATTTCTAAAAATAATTAACAAAATAAGATTTTGTCACTTAGAAATAAGTTTATGTAAAGTAAAGAATCTATGGTTTAACCAAAAATAATCTCATTTCTTTCAAGTTACAAAAAGAACCCACTACAAATGTTAGAAACTACTTTTACTGTGAAAAGCTTCTTTAATCCTCTACTATTCCACTTTGTTTTTCAAAACAAAATAATTGTTGGTACAAAAATGATTTTTTTTTTTTTACGAAAAAGATAAACAAATGAAAGGCTAAGGAATTTTAAATAAAGACCTTTACAAAACAGATAGGCAAAGAAAATTGTATAGAAAAATAAATAAAATAGTACTAATAAAGAACTTAGAAAATAGAAAATTTTATTTTCAAAAAGTTATTTGGAAAAAAATAATAAAACCAACCTAAAGCAATTTCGGAAAACAAAGGGAAACAAATATTCATTCCAAGAAAGTAACAAAAATAAATTCTTGTAAACTATGTTTTCTAAAACTTCAAACCATCATTGTTTTACTCAAGAAATATAATTGAACAACAAAACACTTGAGCATGCTTAAATATAAGTTAATAGTTATAAAAAGAGAATTTTTCAACTATATAGATAAATAAGTATTTATCAAACAAATTTTGATTTATTGAACCAAAGTTGTTTTATGTTGGAAAAATCCGTGGTGAATTTTGTCACCACTGTTTCGGAGCCTAAATGGTTTAGTTTGACAAAAATAGTTTTAGAAATAGATAGATCTTTTCGAGTAGGTAGAAATCGGTATATTATATGTGTAATTCGAAGTTAAAATGACCAAGTTATGGCCATTTTAAATTGGAACTTTCTTTTATACGAACTTTAACGTTCTTTTGACATTGTTTTGTCAAAATTCAAGAAAATCATCAAGGAATGCTCATCGTGGATATTTTCTTTGGCTAGGTGACTCCAAGGAAGGATTCCTTTATCCCGAAGATTATTACGATTAAAAGGAGTGTGTGAACGACTCATCCACATAGAGGAATATTCGACATGGCATCGTGAGTTTATTTCCATTAAAAGCTATACTTGTTGTGCTTGTAATTTAGTTGCATTAGAATTAGGAAAAGATAAATCTATATGTAAAATAATTCTTTAAAAATCCTAAGAATATCGGAGCTGAATTGTTTTAAATGCTTTTTTAGTATAACTTTGATTTGTATGAAATTCTTTGATCGCTTTAAATTCAAAAATAATTATGCTATGACATCATAAATAAATGGATTCATGCATACCACGAAGTGAGTCACATTGCATATGGGTTATTATCCTTGGGTGAGAAGATAGTAGGCTCATATCGAAAGCAACACTTGGCGGAGTATCCGAAAGCGATTGCTTGGCGGCTTAAGGGAAATGCTTGGCAAAAAATCTGAAAGCAAGATCAATTCAAGTAAACTTGGAATGCTTGGCGATGAGTGCTCGTGAGCATAAAACTTTTTAACTAAAACTACTTGAATTGAGGTTATGTATCACCAAACCTCGAATGGAGGGCGCAAATCCATTCAACATATATTTCCCGGAAAACTATATGCTTGTTTGCCCATGTGTATGTTGCATCACATTTGATTGTTTAAACAACTTGTTTGAAATCTCGTTACAAGAAGTTATTTATGGAAATAGTTTTCACTAAGCTTGTTAGCTTATACCCCCATAGATATCTTTTGCAGTTTCTCTATTTATGGTTAAGGCCACGAGGACCCTGCGGGCAGGTAATTTCTTTTTAGAGCAAAGAAATTGTAGATCAAGTTTAGCTTGGATAAGATATGTAACCTTCTTGTAATAGACTAGAGATTAAGGGAAAATGTCCCTGAGTTTTGTAAGAATATTATTATAAATAAATAAATATTATGAGTTCTCTTTTCTTAAACATGTTATTATATCTTGTTAAACTTCATAATCCTAGGTATGATCCTCTAAACTTGTGAGAGCACGTCTTATACTTGATATCAAAGCTTTTGGGAATGGCTAAGGTTGTCATACTTAAGCTTTAATATTGAGTGTGGTGACTGTTACGTTTAGGGTACTCTTCGGGCGTGACATAAGTCCATCTATAACATTAATACCAAAAGGTTAAAATCTAATAATTTGAATCTAACTTACTTCTGGCATTGTCGTTTAGGCCACATAATGAGAAACGCATATCAAAGCTTCATCAAGATGGGCTTTTAGATTCATTTGATTTTGAATCATATGAATCATGTGAATCTTGGTTAATGGGAAAGATGATAAAGGCTCCTTTCATAGGAAAAAGTAAGAGAGCTAATGACTTATTGAGCCTAAACATACTGATTATTTGACCATTAAGTTCACCTGCTAGAGGAGGTTACTTGTACTTCATTACTGTTATAGATGACTTCAGTAGGTATAGATATGTATACCTAATGAGACATAAATCTGAATCTTTTGACAAGTTCAAAATATTCAAAAATGAAGTACAAAACCAACTTGGCAAAAATATAAAAACGCTTCGATCAGATCGAGGTGGTGAATATTTAAGCCAAGATTTTTTTTATCATCTTAAGGATTGTGGGATAATCTCACAATTGACTCCTCCAAGAACACCATAATGGAATGGTGTTTGCAAAAGGAAATCGAACTTTATTAGATATGGCTCGATCAATGTTGAGTCAAAGATCTTCCAATATCCTTTGGGATATGCCTTAGAAACTATGTGTTCATATTGAACAGGGTTCCATCAAAACCAGTTGAAAGGACACCGTACGAGTTATGGAATGGGAAACGTCTCAATTTGTCTTTTCTAAAAATATAGGGTTGTGATGCTTATGTTAAACAACAAGTGTCCGATAAGCTAGCAGCTAAATCTAACAAATGCTTATTTATGGGATATCTGAAAGAGACAAAAGGATACTACTTCTACAAACCAATTGAGAACAAAGTGTTTGTTGCTCGTAATGGTCATTTTTTAGAAAGAGAATTTTTCTCTAAAGGAATCGTGGGAGTAAAATTCAACTTGAAGAAGTTCAAGAACCACAAACTAGCATAGAACCAATGATGGATGTTCAATCAGACTCACAATTAGTTGCTGAGCCTGAACCACTAAATGAAGGCCCACGTAAGACTGGTAGGATTCATCACGAGCCTGAGAGATATGAATTTCTCATTACTAACAATCGCGATGTGATGCCCATAGATCATGATGAGCCCACGTCATACAGGAAGCAACGATGGGCCCCGACTCTGATAAATGGTTATTAGCCATGAAATCCGAAATACAATCCATGTATAACAATCAAGTATGGACTTTGATGATCCACCCGATGGTGTAAAAACTATTTGGTGTAAATGGGTTTTTAAGAAGAAAACTGACATGGATGGCAATGTGCATGCCTACAAAACACGACTAGTTGCAAAAGGTTTTAAACAAACTCATGGTATAGACTATGATGAAACCTTTTCATCTGTAATCATGCTTAAGTCTGTGAGAATTCTTCTTGCCATAGCTGCATATTATGACTATGAAATATGTCAAACGAATGTTAAGACAGCCTTTCTAAATGGAAACCTCATTGAGAATGTGTACATGACACAACCCGAGGGTTTTGTTGATCTGAGGAATTCACATAAGGTATGTAAGCTTCAAAGGTCCATTTATGGATTGAAGCAAGCATCTCGAAGTTGGAATCTTCGTTTTGATGAAGCAATCAAAGAGTTTGATTTCATCAAGAATGAAGATGAACCTTGTGTTTAGAAAGAGTTAGTGGGAGCGTAGTAATTTTCTTGTTGCTTATGTAGACGACATATGCTCATTGGAAATGATAATCCTACATTACAAAAAGTCAAAACATGGTTAGGAAATTGTTTCTCAATGAAGGACTTAGGTGACGCTGCCTATTCTAGGCATCAAGATTTATAGAGATAGATCTAGAAGGATTATTAGCCTAAGTCAAAGTGCATACATTGACAAGGTACTAAAAAGGTTTAATATGGAGAATTCCAAGAGAGGATTTTGCCAATGTCACATGGAATTAAATTGAATAAGACTCAATGTGCCACTTCAAAGGAAGAACGGGAACGCATGAGTAAGATTCCATACGCCTCAGCTATTGGTTCCATCATGTATGCCATGTTATGCACTCGACTAGATGTCGCTTATGCTTTAAGCATCACAAGTAGATACCAATCAGATCCAGGAGAAAGTCACTGGATAGCAGTTAAAAACATTCTAAAGTACTTGAGAAGGACTAAGGATGTGTTTTTGACATATGGAGGACAAGAAGGTGATCTTGTAGTAAATGGTTACACAGATGCCAATTCCCAATCTGATTCGGATGATTTTTTATTGCAATCTGGTTATTTGTTTTGTTTGAATGGAGGTACTATAAGCTGGAAGAGTTCCAAACAGGACACAGTTGCAGATTCTACTACAGAGGTTAAGTACATAGCAGCATCGGATGCAGCTAAGGAAGCAGTTTAGATCAAGAAGTTCATTAGTGCATTGGGAGTTGTTCCTAGCATTGCAGATCTAGTGGACCTTTATTGTGACAATAATGGGGCCATTGCACAGGCTAAGAACCAAGATCACACCAGTGATCCAAACATATTCTCAGGCATTACCATCTCATTCAGGAAATCATTGAAAGAGGATATGTTAAGATATGCAAAGTACTTACAAATGATAATGTTGCAGATCCATTGACTAAGTCTCTTCCCTAGTCTAAACATGATGGTCATACTAAAGCACTGGGCATTAGACTTATGATTGAGTAGACCTAATGCAAGTGAGAGATTGCTAGTGATGTGCCGTGGGCCATATGGATTTTATGTAATTTGGATATTTATTATCTTTATATTATAGGCCATTCTATTTTTCAAGGTTTATTATTAGCCTTTTTACCTTGATAAAAAAAATAATTCCATGAGTAAATTTGTTACTCCTTATGCCATTAAAGTATGTGACTTTAATAGTAAAACCATAAAGGAAAAAATAACTTTATTCTAAATTATCCCTAATCGTTCACTACATGGACTAATAATGAATTAAGATTAGTATGTAGGCTGGATGATGGTCATGTTTTACTAACCAAGGATATAAGATATCATTTCAGCACATAAATACATGTAAGAGTACATTGTATTGGAATGACCAATTATGAGAGTACTATATGGATCAAAATGATAAGTATTTCTCATTACAGTAATTATTTAAGTCCTTTGACCCGATGACACCATGGATTCCTACATAACAAGCTCTATGTTTTAATTTAGTTCTTTATCCCCTTTAATCAGGTGATTATAAGACTGTTATTGGATATGGAATAAGTTATGTAAACCCCCGAAGTTTTGTGAACAAGTAAAGCTTAAACCCTAATTAGAAGTCAACCGGATTCTAAAGTCAACAAAACCCTAGTCTATCGTAACCGCTCAAGTTCGACATTCCTGTTTAAGAAACCTTAAGAGAGTAAGAAAGAGTTTAGTGAGTAGAATAGCTCGTAATTATCTAAGGAAACTTAAAAAGATCAGTTTAGTAAAACCACGACTTTTTTGAACTAGATTGGACACAGTACTTGAAAAACGTGTCCCGAGGCTCGGAATAGTAAAAATATTCCAAATATACCGTTAGACTCGTAAAAATATAAGATTTTCAAAAATATCAATTTCATAATTTTTCGGTAGCTAAAAATATCAAATATCGCATTTATACGCTTATTTTCTTATTACCGGTACTTAAATTGTTATGTATACTTTACCTTATACTATTTACTACTATTCTACACTATTTATCTATCTCTACTTTTTCTTACAACCTACTCTTACAACCCATACCTCTATTTCTTACAATACAACTTCACATATTTCTTATCTTACTTTTCATTAACAAAAATACAAAAAATAAATTTCTCTCCCCCTTTCACTACAAGTAGCGCCGGCCCCTCTTCCTCTTCTCTCCAATTTGTTTTATTTTTATTTATTTAATTAACACAAATTATCTCCCACATTTTTCTATAAATACCCCCTCTTTCTTCCACTTCTTTCACACCTTTCATACGCTAAAGTTACTCTCCCAAAATTCTCCAAGAATTCTCTCTCAAAGAGTTCTCTCAAGTTTAGCTCTTTTAGGTAATATTTCTTCAAGTTTTCTTTATGTTCATCTACTTAGTATGAGCTTAGTGTGTGTTTTCTAAACCATGATGGTTAAAGAAAGCAACAATAGGTTCATACTTTGTTTTTGTTCATGATCTAATTTCTTTATGTTGCTTTTACATTTATAACTATCTAATATATATCTATGTAGCTATATATATATCATTTAAAGCATATAAGCTCATTTGTTTTGTAATTTATTTACTTTTCTTGCAATTTATTTACTTTAATGTTGTTTTTAAGATTAGTCTTTCTAGTCTTAGACTTGTCCTCATCAAGTCAAAACATTTTCTTTTTCTTTATGGGACTAGTCTATTCTTAGTCTTGGGATACCTTGATGAAGCTAAGGTTTCCAATACTTAATTTATTTCTTTACTATCTTATTCTTTTAAGTTATTATGCTTCTTTGTGTTTTCATATCCTTATGATTCATATTCATACATGAACATAATGACTTTTGTCCCAACAAAATAAATGAGGGAAGGTTTTCTTAAAAATTCTTTTCTAGAAGTAGGAAGTAATTTTCTTAGACAAATTTTTCTAAGGAGCTCATAAACATACGTAGAAAGAACTTTTTGGAAATACACAAAGGTTTTACGAAAATTTCACTTTTTCATCAAGTGCTAGAAAATTCTTTTCATCAAAATAGAATAATCTCAAGAAACAAAGAAATTATTGTTATTACTTTCAAGAAGTATTGGAAACGAAGCTTAGGAAATAAAAATCATTCCTTAGGAATTTAAAGATTACGGAAATTAAATTTAGAAAAGAAATTACCCATTTGAAATAACTTAAGATATTTTCAAAGCAAAGAGATATTTTTCAAAAGTTCTCACTATCCAAAAGTCTTTAAAAGACTTTACTTTTTCATGGTTTGAGACAACTTCATTAACTTCATACATACTAATATGAGTCAATAAATATATGTATATATATTTCAATGGTTTTACAAATTGTTATAATATCTATCTCTTCAAAATAAGCTTTTGATTTCAATCTGTGGTAAATCCAGTCGCCACTTTTTCAGAATCCAAACGACTTAGTTTGATGAAATAAGTTTAGAAATAGATAGATCTTTTCGAAGGTAGAAAACAGTATATTATATGCGAAATTCTGAGTTAAAATGAGCAAGTTATGGCCATTTTAAGTTGGAATTTCCTCCTATACGATTTTACCGCGTTTTTAAGAAATTTAAAATTTTTAAGAATAGAAATTCTATGAAAAACTCATTTTGGGTATTTCATCTTGTTTAGGTGAAGGAGGAACCGAGATCACTTTCCCGAAAGATTACTTCGATTAGGATCTACCAACATGGAGTGAGTTAATCCTTTACTAAGTTACATTTCCTTGTTTGTGCTTGTAATTAGTAGTATTAGAAATTAAGGAAAAGATAAAAGTATTGTGTGATTTGAAATTATGAATGATTGAGTATAAGTTAAGAATATCGAAAGAGGAATTGATAATTAAATTGTGATTCTCGTTTTGATATGATGAAAATTGTAGTTTATTGCCTTTAACTTGAACTTAACATTGTTTGGTTAAATATATATATTGAAATTAATTCATGCATATCATATTTGTGAGTCACATTTGTTTCACTACTTTCCTCGTGTGGGGAAATGAGGAAGTTATAGTGGTGGCTAGTAGGAGCCGGAAAATCTACATGGGCCAGTAGGAGCCAAAAAGTCTACAAAGGAAGCAAGAGCCAGCAAATCTGCAAATATTGATGGTCGTATGGGCCGGTAACCTCCCAACCCCCGACATGGAGAGTGTAAAATCTATGCTACACATGATTTCCAGTTAATCTTGTGTACTTTGTTTGTTCATATGTTTGGTGCATTCTCATATGATTGTTTAAATACTTGTTTGATTTATGGAAATGTCTTGTAGATGGAATTATCTCACTAAGCTAGATTTGCTTATACCCCTATAGCTTTTTGTTGTAGTATGATTACCTTTGGTTGGCACCAAGGAGCCCCGTATGCTAGGTATGAGCTTAAGCTACTAGGAGTTTTTGGGAGAAGTTATATGTATTTAGTTTTGAACATAGACTTCTAAGAAAATCTCTATAGTAGGCTCATGTTATAGTTATGATTACCTTGTTAATAGTTTAGTTGTAACAAGACTTTTAAGACGGGGGAATGCCCCTAATATGATGTAAGGAATTATTATTTAAATGAAGGTTTCATGTTTATTTATATAAGTTCTTTCTTGCTTTTATTATCTACTTAAATGTAATACCCCTATGAGTCTTCTACTATCTTGGAAGCACGCCTTGTGTGTGATATCGAAGCTCCTGCATGACTAAGGTTGTCATTCATTAGCTTTAATATTATGTGCAGCGGACTGCTACGTTTAGGATACCTTCCGGGGCGTGACAAGTTATGTGGAGGAATGTGAGTGTTCATGAGGGAATTTGTCCCTCTCATTAAATTGAGCGAGATATCTTTTAGGCCCCTTGTTGAGTAAGACTGAAATATGCACGGCCGTGCTTAAATGAATTGATAAGGAGTTATCAATGTTATTTGTTTAAGTCAGTCAAACTCTAGATTCAAGAAATAGGTGATTAAACAATATAAGTGTGTATTGATCCACACCTTCTGTTTAATCATAAGATATCACATGACAAATGGATTAAATAATTAATTGTCTATAAGGTAAAATTAGATCATCGATCTTCACTTAATTTGGGTAGCCATAATGTCTTGCTAGAGGCTGCTTATGTCTTGTCGGTCAAAAGGGTTTTTGATCTACAACCAACATTAAGTGAACCTATAGTGTCACACACAAAAGAATGAACTCAAAGGATCATGGACTTGATTTAAATAATTCTGATGGGAATGATAAAGTCATTTATTAATCTTAATTTGTTAAGATTAATAAAAATTATTTGGCCTAGTGCAAGTGGGAGATTGTTAGTGTTTCTACCAAGGCCAAATATTAGATATTTTCATTTTATAATTTGATAAGAACAATAATTTATTATTCCCTAATCGGATTAAGAATTCTTATGTTTGTAAATTATTTAATAATTTATTCCATAAATTATTTTATAATTTATTTTATCCCTAATAAGATTAGGAGAATAAAGTTATTATTCGCAAGAATAATTAACGTTAGTATAAATAGAACATAAGATGTCTCTTTTAGGGTTAATGACATGTGTTGTCAACATCAGAAACCCTAGAGAGAGAGAGAGAGAGAAATCGTATCTCTTGGAGTCTCATTCTAAACCTGATCTAGAATCATTCTAAATTGCGCTAGCACGCAAGAGGGAGGATCCGAATCATATTCATTCGTGTGTGGATACCGTAGAGGACGTTCGCGACATTGCAACGTCTATAGATCCGCCTCACCAACGAGTTTGAATTCGCATAAGGTATTAAAATTCAAATTTCCATTTTTTGTTTTTGTATCTAATAAAAAACAGATGGATTTTGGAATTAGGGTTTTTATTTTTTTATTCTTCTGAAATTTCCGCTGCAAAATCCACAATAAAAACCCAACAGTCTGATCCCATTTCCATTTAGGGATGGACAAAAGCCTTAACATTCCACCTGATCTTTGGTGTTCTACCTTCACTTGTTGGCAAGCCTTATTTTCCATGACCTACTCGACTATATCCCTCTTCATACCATTCCACTAGTAGCGGCTTTTTGAGTCTTGTTACATTTTGGTACCTCTGGGGTGTCTAGTGTAGCCAAAGTTATGACCTCACTCAAATTTCCTTTCTCAACTCCTCATCCTCCGACACATATAGCCGTCCTGTCCTTCTGACCACATCCTCCTCATCTATTACATAGTTAGATTATTTCCCTTCCGGAACTTCTTTCTTAATCTTCTAAATTATTTCATCATAATTTTTTAGCCTCCTTGATTCTCTTAACCAAGGTTTGTTCCAACACCAGAGTGGCTATCTCTAATTCTGCACTTTGTATAGTGAATTAAATCCCCAATTCCTCAAATTCTCTTGTTAGTTCTTTTTAGCTTATGATTAATGCAGTCACTTCTCCATAATTGTTCTCGGCTCAGAGCGTCTACAACTACACTTACTTTTCTCGTACAACAGTTAATTTCCATATCATAATCTTCGATCGACTCCAACCATCTTCTTTGTCTCATATTTTTGTTCCTTCTATATAAACAGGTACCTAAAGCTTTTATGAATTGTCTATGTGTCGAGCCTGAATTTTGAAAATCATCCGGTTCATTTCTTTTAACCCGATTCACATTAAACCCTAACTCATTTAACATGAAATCCTCGACTAGGGATTAAAAGAAATTTAATTTTGAAAATATTTTGGAGTCGCCAACCGATAAAAATCGAAAAAAAATGAAAAGTTAGGATTAATGGGTCGGTTAATCCTAACTTAGCCACTAGTCTGTGGAAAATTTGATTTTAAAACCAAACTTTAAAAAAAAATACCAGATATCTGAGTCCGGTGGCTAACCTATTAAAACCTAAGCGGTTACCACTTTAAGTTTAAAATTTAGAATTTATCCTTTTCTAAAAACTTGCAAAAAGAATACATCAAAAAAATAATAACAATATTAATAAGTCAGAAATCATTTTTGATAATTTTCTATTTAATTTTTAGAAAACATATAACATTTACAAAGAAAAGAAAAATATTCAAAGATTATATATATATATATATATATAAACTTATAATTACATCCAGAAATAATCGCAAAAGTTAAATATTTATAAAGAAAAATTAATTAATAAGAAATAATATATCAAATCCATTTTTACCATATTTAAATTTTAGAAAAATAACAAACTAATAGTATTTAAATTTATACTATCTAATTAACTAAACAAAATAAATAAATAACTTTATATTTTTTAATGTCGCCCCGAAGATGCCTACGTACTGGCTAATCGAGATCAGACAAAATGTAGTTCTCTTATAAAGAACTTAGTTTGTTGATCAATTTTATATTTTTGAACTATTTTCACTTTAAGTTCATTAAATTTTGAATTTTTATGAAAATCATTTTTTTGATGATCTTATGATCTAATCAATTGATTTTTCATTTCATGAAAAAAATATTTCTTCTAAGTTCAAAAATCATTTTTCTAAAAAAAAAATCAATTTATGATAATTCATCCCAAATTTAATGCTACATGAAAATCAATTTTGATTAAACAATATTAAATATTTTCATAGCAAATTTATGAAAACATTTTTGAACAACTTTAATTATTTTCAAAGTCAATTTATGAAAATAATTTTGAAAACTTTGAATATTATCTACATAGCAAATTTATGAAGATAATTTTGATAAAAACTTGATTAATATCTTCATAGTAAATTTATGAAGATAAATTTTGATAAAAAACTTGATCAATATCATGATTCTCAAAAATATTCAACAATAATTCTTTCATCTTCATTCATTTCTTTCATCATCCACAAATTCAATTTTTTTTTTAAAAATCCATTTTATTCCATTCAAAAAAATTTTCATTTTTTTTATTCAAAAACAATTTTGATTTAGAAAACCCATTTTCAATTTATATTTTTTCAGAATTCAATAATCATCACACACATTCAAAACATATTCAAAATATATCATATCAAAAATTAGAATACAAAAACAATACATCTTATGTATCAAACATACATTTTAAGATCAATTTATATATATACATACTCATAAAATATTCAAAATATCACAAAGCTAAAACATGTAAATTTACATTAAAAATAATTATTTTAATTTTTCTGAATTTTTATTAATTTTTTCTTTTTTTCTGAATTTTTTCCTATTTTTCGAAATTAATTATATAATAAAAATATAATAAAATAATATGGACTGACCTGGGCCGTTGGATGGAGCGGATGTGATTTGGATCGTCTGATCTGAAGACCAATCTTAGCCGTCTGATCTCGTTGACTCAATTTGGGGTGTTGATCACCTTGATCAAATCTGGACCGTTGGATTTGGATGATTGAATCTGGGCCGTCTGATCTGGGTTGACCGTTGACCAAGGGGCGGGTTGGACTTCGGATTTTCGGGTCGGATCTGACCCGATCGGGCGAAGAAGATGAAGCCGGTGGTTTCGAACGCTTCCTCGGCCGTTTCTGGTGGTCTTCGAGGCTGGAGGGTTGTCGGCCCGACGCCTGTGGGGGAGCTGCAACTGATGGAGGTGGTGGATCGCGCCCAGATCCACCATAGACGGCGGTTCAAAGTGGCTGATCGGCGGCAGGAAATGCGAAAAAATCCAAAAAATTTCCAGAACTTAATTTGATCAATTTGAACAAATCTAAACACACTCGATCATCAAAAACACTCCCTATATCATTCCTATACACTTTAATTTGCCCAGAAATTCATCAATTTCTTCGAATTTAGACTTTCTCACTCTAACTCTCAATTCGAAAATTTTTTGAAAACTCTCTGATTTTGATTGTGTTTCTTGCAATTGAATTGTGCTTCCTGCTTGTGGGGTGATCCTATTTATAGAGTTCGAAACAATTTGTCGTTTTGAAGCTTTATGATTGTTCAATTTTCGAATCACGAATCATTATATTTTTTCAAATAAGAACGATTCAAAATTAGGACTCGATTCGTGATTGTTGGTTCAAATTGATCACGAATCTTGTGTTTACAGATCATGACTCCTTGATTAAGTGTATTTAATTTGATCAATTGATACAATTCGGCCAATTTTGAAATTTGAAGAAACATGTTCATTCGAATTTTTTCCCAATTTTCATGCCTTAATTAAGATGCCTTTTGGAATGAAAAAATACATGAAATATGTACAGATGTGATGTATCCCATGCCTAGTTTGTGTCTGTACAGTTAATTTCGAAAAAACACAAAGATTCATTGATCAAATGGTGTCTCAAAGTGGATGAACCGATGTGTCTTTTGAGAAAAAAAATTGAACAAAAAGGAGGCAAAATCTGCCTTAGGTTAGGATCGAACTCGGGTCCCCTTGCTCCTGTGTCCATGGTTTGAACCGCTAGGCCATTGGCTTGTGCCTTGGTCATATAGTTAAACCACTAGTACTTAAAGCTAATAAAATATATGTTATATTGAGCTCAAATGATTTTTTATTTATTTTAATTTTTTCCTATATTTATTTTATTTACATTACTATTAATCATTTAATTATTTTATTACACATATTTTATTTCTCTATTTTTTATTTTTCTATTTTCTATATTCTCTCTTTATTATTATTATTATTATTATTATTATTATATTTTTGATGAACTCAACATGACATTAATTTATTATAAACTTAAGCCTATTTTTTAATTGGGCAAAAATTGGGTGTCTACAATATGTATCTTGCATCTTTGCCCATATAGATAGTGCCTCCAAATTTCAAAGGAGAGACGATTGCGGCTAACTCCTATTCATGCGCAGGGTAGTTCTGCTCATGTGGTCTTAATTATCGGAAATCACAAGCAACGAATTTTCCTTCCTGCATTAGTACACATCCAAGGCCATCTCCTGAAGCGTCACTATACACCGTACAAGATTTCTCTGGGTTTGGCATAACCAAGATTAGTGCCAATACCCGTTGTTGTTTTAATTCTTGGAAATTCCACTCCCGCTTATCTGTCCATACGAATTTCTCATTCTTCTACGTTATTTGAGTCAAGGGCTTAGCTATTTTCGAAAAATCCTTTATAATCTTGCGACAATAGCCAGCTAATCCCAAAACATTCTTATTCTGGTTACTATTTATGGTTGATTCCAATCCACAATAACTGTGATCTTCTCGGGTCGACCAAGATACCTTTTCTCGACATAATACATCCTAGAGGGATATCCGATCTAGCCAAAAGTCATACTTATATAGTTTAGCATACAGCTCATCTTCTCTTAGAGCTTGCAGCACCATCCTAAGATGCTCTCGTGTTGCTTCTCATTCTTTGAGCAGATCATAAAGTTATCGATGAAGAATATTGCATACTTATCCAAGGGTGGTTTATAAACTCTATTCATAAGATCCATGAATGCAGTTGGTGTATTAATCAAATGAAAAGATATTACCAAAAATTCATAGTGCCCATATCTGGTACAAAAAGTTATCCTTAGCACGTTTCTCGAGTTTTATCCTTAATCAATGATACTCAGAGAGCAAGTCAATGTGTGAAAACACGTACGCTTCCTGTAACTGATAGAATAGATCATCAATCCTAGGAAAAAGTGTACCTATTCTTGACTGTAACTCATTGAGTTTACGAAAATCAATACATAGCCTTAAAGTCCATCTTTCGTCTTCACAAACAAAACAAGTGCACCCCATAGCGACACACTAGGCCCTATGAACTTCTGATCCAACCATTCCTACAACCGAACTTTCAACTCCTTTGGTTTCACCGGCACCATTTAGTAAGGTGCCTTTAATATCGGTTATACATGCGGGGCCCAACCAACTCATCAAAAGTATCCTCAATGGGCATTATGTCTTCATCATCCATCCATATCTCAAAAGAATTTAATCCATTCTCTTTGGGGATTGCAGTTTCTCCAACAACTCCACTTCTTTCCCATATTGCTCACTAAAGCTTACTATCTTCTTTCAACAATCCACAATAACTTTAACCATGGTTAACCATCTCATACTAGGAATGACTTCATACTTACTCATCTCTAACACTATCAACTTTCCTTTTTAAAGGGGTGTCCTTGTATTTCCAATGGATAATCTTTCGACGTCTCCCGAGTCGAAACAACACTTCCTGTGGGTGTCGTGATTCGTAGGCTAGATGTGGTGGTGACTATTGGTAATTTGAGCTGCTAGCCAAACTAGCGGTGAGAAACGAGTATGTTGCTCCAGTATAGGACAACTGTCACGCCCCAACAGGTACCCTAAACGTAACAGTCCGCCACACTCAATATTAAAGCTTAAGTATGACACCCTTAGTCATTCCCAAAAGCTTACACATTAAGTGTAAGGCATGCTCTCACGAATTTAGAAGACCATACATGGAATTATGAAGCTTAAGAAGATATAATAACAAATTGAGAAAAAAATATTCAAAATATTCATTTGTTCATATCAATAATCTTACAAAACTTAGGGGCATTCCCCAGTCACAAATCTATTACAAGAATACTTCTTCATCTTATCCATCACTAAGCTACATCTAGAGATTCCTTACCAAAAGGAAAATACCTAGCTGCAAGGTCCACGTGGCCTCAACCATAAGTAGGAGAACTGCAAAAGATATCTATAGGGTATAAGCTAATAGGCATAGTGAGAAATATTTCCATAAATGACTTCTTGAAACGAAATTCAAACTAGTTATTTAAGCAAACAAAATGAAATGCAACATACACGTAGGCAAACAAGGCATATAGTTTTTCAGGCACTACATGTTGAATGTATTTACGCCCTCCATTCAGGGTTAAGTGATACGTAACCTCAAAACAAGTAGTTTTAGTAAAAAAAAAGATTTATGCTTTCGATCAATATCACCAAGCATATTAAGTCTATTTGAATTGAGTCTTGCTTTCGGATTTTTCACCAAGCATTTTCTTCATGTCGCCAAGTAATTGCTTTCGATCACTCCGCCAAGTGTTACTCTCGACCTGAACTACAATCCTTCTCACCCAAGGAAAATAACCCAATGCAATGTGACTCACTTCGTGGTATGCATGAATCAGTTTATTTATAATATCATAGCATCATTATTATCAAATTTAAGGTGTTCACAGAATCTCATACAAATCAAGTGTTATACTAAAACAAATATTAAATCAATTCCAGCCTCGATATTCTTAAGATACTTTCAACAAATTATCTTACATACATATCCATTTGTCTTTTCTTAATTCTAATGCGACTAGATTACAAGCACAATAAGTAAAGCATTTTAGAAAATAAACTCACAATGTCATGTTGACAATTCTCTAAACGGATGAGTCGTTCATACAATCCACTTAGTCGAAATAGTCCTCGAGGTATAGGTATCCTTCCTCGGAATCACCTAGTCAAAGAAAATACCTAAAATGAGTATTCTTGATGATTTTCTTAAATTGTGACAAAACCACGTCATAAGAACGTTAAAGTTTGTATAAAGGAAAACTCCAATTTAAAATGGCCATAACTTGGTCATTTTAACTGGAATCACAAATAATATATCGATTTCCTACTCGAAAATATCTACCCATTTCTAAAACTGTTTTTATCAAACTAGATCATATAGGCTCCAAAACAGTGGTGATCAGATTCACCACGAATTTTCTCACCAAAAACAATTTGTTTCAATCATTCAAAATTTGTTTGATAAATACTTAGTTATCTATATAGTTGAAAAATTCTCTTTTTATGGCTACTTAGCTCATTTTTATTCATGCTCAAGTGTTTGTTGTCCAATCATGTTTCTTGAGTAAAACAATGTCAATTAGGAGTTTAGAAAACTATAGTTTACAAGAAATCCATTTTGTAAATCTTTCAAAATGAATATTTCGATTCTTTTTTTTTAAAGAATTACTTTATGTTTGACTTATTATTTTTCCTAGATGACCTTTTTCGAAATGTAATTTTCTTCTTTCTAAATTCTCTACGTTAGTACTACTTTTCCTATTTATTTTCTATACAATTTTTCTTCGACCATTTGTTTGAAAAGATCTTAATTTGAAAATTCTCATTCCTTTCTCATAAGGTTTCCTTTATATATAGAAATCATTTTTGTATCAAAAATCATTTCTTTTTGAAAAACAAAGTGATATAGAAATGGTTTAAAAGCTTTGCAAAACAAAAGTGGCTTCTAAAATTGCAGTGAGTTCTTCTTATAACTTGGAAAGGAATGACTTTATTTTTGTTAAACCATAGATTGTATATTTCATATAAACTTATTCCTAAGTGATAAAATCTCCTTTTTATCAAATATTTTTAGAGCTTGAAAAAAATTTGGATAACAATCTTAATGGCATGATTTATGAGAAATAATAGCAAGCAAAAATAACATAAATAATGAATAAAGTCAAGTATTGGGAGTCTTAGCTTCTTCAAAGCTCCCAGGACTAAGAAGTATACTAGTCCCAAAAGAAAGAAATAGAATAAAAGAAAGAAAAATTGTTTTGACTTGATGAGGACAAGTCTAAGATTAAAGACTAGTCTTAAAACAACAAGAAATAAATAAATTGCAATAGAAGAAATAAATAAATTACTTTGCATTAAAATAAATAAATTGCAAGTGAGCTTATATGCTATAAAGAATATATATATATATATATATAAATACATAATAATACTTAGATATAATAACAATAATATGAACAAAGTAAAACAATATAAACATAAATGGATTTTCATGAACAAGAACAATATATGAACATAGTGTAGCTTCCATAACATTTAGTTTTTGGAAACTCACACCATGGTCATGTAAAGTTACATGACATGAGAAAAAGAAAATATAAAGAAAAATTTACCTAAAGAAGGTTTTTGAAGTATTATATGGTTATGGGTTTTGTGTAGGTAGAAGGTGGCTTGAGATTATTTTGAGAGAGTTTTGAGAGAGTATTTGGAGAGAGTATTGAGAGAAAAATTTGAGAGAGTTTTTGTAGAGAAATTTGTGAGTAGTAATTGTGTGAAAGAAGTGAAAGAGGAGGAGGTATTTATAGGAAATGAGGAGTAAATCTTTGTATGATTTAAATAAAGATAAAATGAAACAAAATTAACAGGGGGGGAGGGGGTGGGCGCCAGCCATGGTAGAGAGGAGAGATAGAGTGTTTTATTTTTTTGTATTTTGTTGATTAAATGAAGTAATAAGTAAGGTAGATGTGAAATAAAGTTATAGGAAAAGTAAAAAGTAAAAGTAATAGGTTATGGTGTTGTAAGAGTAGGTGTTAGAAAAACTAGAGATAAAAGAATAGTGTAGATTAGTAGTGAATAGTGAAATATAAAGTAGATATGATTAATAAAGTACTAGTAGTACACGTATAATTGCGATATATGTTATTTTTACTTACCGAAAAATTATAAAACCGATATTTTTGAAAACCTTATATTTTTACGAGTCTAACAGTATATTCAGATATTTTTACTATTCTGAGCCCGGGACACATTTTTTAAGAATTGTATGCGTTCGAGTTCAAAACGATTCGCAGTTTTACTAATATGATCTTTTTAAGTTTCCTTAGGTAATTACGAACTATTCTATATATTAAACTTTTACTTATTTTGTCAGAGTTGCTTATTCAGGGTTGCCGGACTTAAACCATTACGTCTAACTAAGGCTTTGTTGACTTATAAGGTTTCCGGTGGAGTTCCAGATTATAGTTTAAGCTAAACTGATTCCAAACTTTGGGGGTTTACAACAACACATAGGCCTCACTTCTATACACCAAGACGTCATGTGACTAACCCGACATCATACTCTCTACCTTGGTCCAAGGCTGCCAATTCCATCTCATCACCATCTTCTTCCTCTACCATCCACTGTTCTTCGAAATTGTAGAGTCTCATCCCATGCCTGGTTGACGTGACACGACACCTGCTCTTATCCTCGCCCTTCGCTGGGTTAGGCTTTACACTCTCACTTTCTCAGAGTCCATAGTAAGACTTATGTCTCTCGTCTTTGGATTTTGAACTTAAGATATCATATGGACTTTTCTCAAAATCTCTCTTTTCCGTCATTTGAGATTTCCTTTTTCTTGCTCCTTCAATTATCCAAGCCTTTTTCCACAATCTCTAGATTAACTTTCATTTCGAGTTCTTCCAACTTAATTCTCAGGTCTTTATCTAGATCTCCGAAGAACTCTTGTCTTTTCAGTTCTTCGCTATCCCTAAAATGTTCGGATGTATATTGTAGAAGGTGAGTGAACTCAATTTCACTTTGCTCAACCATTCCACCTCTTTGCTTTACGTGCAGAAGATCTACACTATGTCTCACCCTCCAACTAGAAGAGAAATAGTTTTCTGGAAATTTCTGCAAAAAGCTTCTCAAATGATCGAGGGCATCAACTCCTTCTCCTTGATTTCCACTATATTCTAGCATTGTATTTGTGTGTGTACATCCCACAATCCACTGAAGGTATGGTGGAACCTCTTATGCCACAAAAGATTTCTCAATTTAACCCAACCAATTCTCAGCTTCATCGGGTTTACCAAAGGCTTTGTCAAAGCACCGGTTATTCTTTATGAAGTCTGGTAATGAGTTTTGATGGGTTCTTTGGTAAGGTGGTGGTGGTGTGATGTGGGATCCTGCACACTTTGGCTTTGATTTAGGTTTTGTTTTTGGTTTGGGTTTTAAATGAATGTGTTTGGAAGAGTAGCTAGTTGTTCAATCGTATTTATAAAGCCCACCCATTGATTCTGAGGTGCTATCATCGGTTTTGCTGGGATAAAGCAAGTTTGTTATTTTCTTTTACCGGAGAATTTCCTTGTTCATAATTTCAATTTCTTCGAATTCAATTTGTGCATTGCTATGTAAGCGTTAAGATTTTCTTTAAGTTATCCCTCAAACACTTAATCGTAAATCACGGAAATCGAGTAATCAATCAAAATTTCAACAAGTCGTAATAATTTCAAATCATGCAATCCAAGTCAAGAAATTTTGATAGTATCAAATTGCAGTATTCAAATCAGAATTCAATTTGTGAAATCAATCATAATGATGCAATGGGTGCAATGATGTGTATGTATTTTGTTGTTAATTAGGATATCCTAAGAGCATATTATGTATAATGTTCCTTATTAGCTACATGCTTGTTTATGTTAGTGGTTAAGAAAACGAAACTTCCTTCCTTAAATAAGTAAATATTAAATTTCATTAGATCATACCGAGGTTATACATTCGGTCGAGTCTTTTACATTATGCTTACAAAACATGAAAACCATGCTGCTCGACTGATTTAGAGCTATCAAATTACAATTTCTTGCTAAGCCAAGAAGGAAAAACATAAGACAAGAAACGAAAGACATAACACACTAGAACTGCCTAAAGACATTACTAAGGCAACTTGGCATCCCTCATTACCTATTACAATTTTTTTTTTTGTTGGACTGTTGCGGGTCATGCTCGCCATCACTACTTTCTTCTCTCTTAGGAGTCTTTTGGGGTAGGAGTCGAAGGGCGATCTCTACTAGAAGAACTCCCATCATCCCTCCTAATAAATAGGCTCAAATATTCTCTCACTGTCATCCTTTTCTTTCTAGGTTGCCAAGTTTGTTCCTCCTACTCGGGCTCCTCTTCTTCTTCCTCTTCTTCGACCTTATCTTGCATCTTTCTATCCTCTTCTCTTATCATCTCCTCTAGTTTCCTCTAAATTTCTCTCATCATTCTCTTGGGCTTCCCTCATCATAACATCCTCAGAATTTTCATTCTCATCATGGTTTACCTCTACTGGGGCATTCTCAGATTGTATGCTTACTTCACTAGGGGGTGGAGCCTAAATTTCTGCAGGTGTTGAAAAAATGTCCAGATATATTCCTGGCCAATAGAAATGGTTGTTCGCATCGGCCTCAAGCCATTCTCTATGGGTTATCAAGTCATCATGGGCATACACATACAAAGGTCCAATGCTCCTCCACACTCGAAAGTTAGGGTAGGGGCGATTATCTTCCTTCTTCAAGACAAAAGTGGCCTCTCTCAACATTGGTTCACTCTCGTAATCTACCATGATTCTCTCAACAGATAGATTGTTTCCAACATTGACCATCTTCTCCTCCTGATTGGATCATACCTAAACTGATCAACTACCCTTTCCTACTAGGTATACCTATAGCCTCTTTTCCAGATCACATACATTTCTCTTAGAGTCGTAGGTCTCTCGGCCAAAGAAAAATCCTCACATAGAGTTCTCAATCTCCACATGTAATCCACAAATGTTTCACCAATCCCTTTTAGAAATGTTCTGGCTTTTTCCCGAGTTTCACCTAAGGATACCTATACTAAGAAAAGATTTCTAGTTATATTCAAATTTAACTTTGTTCTTACGTTAAGATTTATTTATTTCCACATTTTAAGTTTTTAAATTCTTTTGCCATGCTTTACATTTTTGCTGCTCTAATACCAACTTAAACTGTCATGCCCCAAAGGGTACCCTAAACATAACAGTCCGCCGCATGCTAAATGAGACTTAAGAATCCCTACCACAGTCATTCAAAAGTCTTGTATTAGATGTAGTGTGTTCCCTCACGACAATAGAATACATATGCAGTTGGAGATAGATAGTTCAACTTGATAGAATAACCATAAAAACATAAACCACAGATATTTCAGGATAAGTTACAAAATACTAAAGGGTATTCCTCTACAAAACAAAGGTTCAGATATTAGTTTAATAACATCCTGAGCGTTAAGGTTTACTATGAAAGACTATACAAGCTAATCATAAACTTTTAAGGAAAAAAACTCATAGCTTCGCATTACCTGATTTGGCTAAGTCCAGGGATGTAGCCATATGTACGGGAATTGCATAAAAAAGAAGCTATGGGGGTATAAGCTATGCTAGCTTAGTGAGTTTCACTTCCAAATTAAATACTTCATTAAACAATAGGGAAAGCAAGTTATATTAGACAATCATATGAAATGCATAAGCACATGAGCATACAATATGTATGACTTTCCAGGAGTCCTATGTTGAATGGATTCACGCCCTCCATTCGGGTTAGGTGTTTCAGGCCCATACGACCATAGATTTTAATTTTTCTCATTTTATAGTGGTTGATTCAAGTGCCCACACACTCATTAATTTTGTAGTTGATTCAACCACCTACTCCACTTCCATTTTAAATCAAGCCCTTCTGTAAACCCCCAAAAATTTCATAATCCTCAAAAATAATTCTAGAAGTATAAATATCAAAAACCCGAAAAATCAACTTGAGATCAAAACTCAATTCTAGACAGAGTCAATACCGGAAACGAAACCCTAAAACTCGAACCAAGTTAAAACTTAATTCCAAATGACAACAAAAACGAGTTTTCTCAATCTTGAGAAAACAGGAACCCTTGAAATGAAATATAAAGTTTAACTACCGTTTTAATCAACGTCCGTACATCAATTAAATTACCTAACCGTCTTCTAACACGCAAATCAAGACAATATATCCAAATAACGATCAACAGCAAAATCTTAAAACCTTCGATAAATTTCAAAAATCAAAAATTTCAAATTCTTACCAAAAGTCAAACTGAGTCAACTCATAACCCTAGACTCGGTTAAACGATTTCGAGAACTAAAAACTATTAAATAATCACAAATAAAATAAAATATAAATTTTCAAGCTAAAAATTCTAAAACGATCAAGACTCGAAAATTATACGATCTTACGAATATCTCGACGAAAACAGAAATCAAAACGGAACCCTAAAAGTCAACAAGCCTATAACGAACCCTAGTGTTTAAGATCTGGCAATCCCGTGTTTTCAAACCCTAGAAAACGAAATTAAGTTATTGACCTAGAATAGTTCGTAATAACATAGGATAACATAAAAATATCATATTCGTAAATTTCGAGTGACCTTCGGACCCAAACGGGATCGGTTCTCGAAAAGCGTGCTCGGAGCTCGGAATATTAAAAATTTTTCATTTATACCAATAGACTCGTAAAAATACAAGGAGTCCAAAAATATCAGTTTTAGAATTTTTCGGTAGTTAAAAATTACAGATATCGCATTATTACACGTATTTTTATTACTATCGGTACTTTAATTGTCTAGTCTACTATTCATAGTACTTTTCTACTATTCACCTATCTGTACTTTTTCTTACACCTACATATCTATTTTTTTACTTTTTTCATTTCCAATACAACTTTAATCACATCAAACTTTACACATTACTTCTTTATTACACAAACAAATAAAATAAATAAATTTCTCTCTCCTCACATGCCCAAAACCGGTGCCTATCTCCCTCCCATGTATCTAATTATTTTTTTTTCAATTTATTTTATTACATCTAAATTCCACTCCAAAAATTCTATAAATACCACTTCTCCTCTTCTCATTTCTTCACACCTTTCTCAAGTAAAGAATTTATGCAAAAATTCTCTCTAAGCACTCTCTCCATACTCTTACAAGAACTCTTTTTGTAAGAAGAAAAT
The DNA here is from genome assembly GCA_024138025.1 of Combretum micranthum. Classification (NCBI taxonomy): domain Eukaryota; kingdom Viridiplantae; phylum Streptophyta; class Magnoliopsida; order Myrtales; family Combretaceae; genus Combretum; species Combretum micranthum. Next base: position 228,076 of record JAMXBD010001640.1, on the reverse strand, counting down.
CTTTCCTACCAAAATCTTTTTATGTAATACAACTACCATCTCTCCATAACCACATAACCCATTCACTACCATCTTCATACCTCTTACATACCTTAGGTAAATATTTCTTCCATCTATTATTCATCCATGTCATGTAACTTAACATGACTATGGTGTTGTTTTGAAACTCATATGAGTAGTAAAAGCAACAACATGTTCATATTTTGTTCTTGTACATAAGCTTCCTATTTTATTATGTTGTTATTATTATTGTGATTATTTGCTTATATATATAGTATTATGTACATTATGTATATATATTTATTTAGAGCATATAAGCTCATTTGTTATTTATTTATTTTCAAGTTATGCAATTTATTTATTTTATGTTGATATTAAGACTAGTCTTTCTAGTCTTAGACTTGTTCATATCAAGTCAAAACAATCTTTTATTTATTTTCTTTAATCTTTCGGGACTAGTCCATTCTTAGTCCCGGGATGCCTTGATAAAGCTAAGGCTCCAATACTTGATCGGGATTCCTTGAAGAAGCTAAGGTTCCAATGCTTGATATTTTTTTTGCTCGTTATTCATTTCTAGTATTTTCTTATGTTCCTATCAATTTATATGCTCATAATACTTGCAATTACATAATGCTAATGTCTCAACTAATCCAAAAATAGAATTTTACTTTACTTAATGAACTCAAAGCCAAGTTTCCAATTATATGATTTGCCACAAAAACATGACGTTATTATCAACAACCTAGAAATAGAATAATACAAGTTTTCTCAAAGTTTTCTTAAATAACAAGGATAGTTTTACCAAGAAAACATAATAAATATTTTCCTTGTATTTTATGATAATCTAAGTTTTTAGAAAAAAATAAATCGTTAATATTGAAAGTATAAGACCTAAACTCTTTTCTAAGTTAAGAAACAAATTAGTTTTCAAAGTTAAGATAAAAATCAACTCATAAAGTTATAAATCCACTTAGGAAAAATAATGATTTTTAAATCTCTAAAAAGAAGGAACTCATTTCAAAAGAATATAAATAGATTAAACAAAAAAAATGGATTTTATCAATAAAAGATGATTCTTTTCAAAAGAGATGAAAGAACGAGTTTTGGAAAGTAAAAGCTTATATTTTAGAAAGGAATATAAGAAAACAAGACTCATTTTCTAGGACCATCTTAAATAAACAAATTATGAACAGGTTTTCGACAAATAAATTAATCTTTTATCACTAGAAATGAAATTTATGAAAGACTAGGGTTAAAGGAGAATTTGCTTGTTTTGGAAAAGGAATGAAGGAAATAAAACAAGGATGTACTCATTTATAATAAAAATATAAAGTTTCTTCCAAATACTTGAAAAGGAATTTATCAAAATAAGTTTTAAAAAGAATTGTTTTATGAAATAAATTGTTGAGACACTACCATTAGAAATTTTGCATATAAAGTGAGCTTACCTATATATTCAAAGTGTTTATCAAATATATAATTATATGTTACAAAAGGATTTTCTTTAAAATGGAGTTGAGATAGAAAATGGATTTTTGCAAAAGTTTAGAAAATTCGTCTTAAATCTTTAGCTAATGTTTTCAGAACCCAAATGACCTTTTATGACCAAGATAACCGTAGAAATGGATAGATCTTTTCGAATAGGTAGAAAACGGTATATTATATGCGAAATTCCGAGTAAAAATGAGCAAGTTATGGCCATTTTAGGTTGGAATTTCTTCCTATACGATTTTACCGCGATTTTAAGAGAAGTTTAGAATCTTCAAGAATAGAAATTCATGAAAGACTTATCCCGAGAATTTCTTTTGTCTAGGTGACGAAGGATACGAGAATACCCTACCCGAGGATTACTACGACTAAGAAGATAGCGAAATGGACGAGTGAGTTATTCCTTCTAATTTCGTTACCTTGCTTGTGCTTGTAATGTAGTAGCATTAGTATACTAAGAAAAGATAAAAAAACGAATATATTTGGGGGTTTCGGGATTATACATATATATGATTCTATTTTATGCGTGAATTGAGAACTAAGAATATCGCAACTTCGATCTGCTTGTTTAAATAATTTTGTTTACTTACTTGTATGATTGTTTATTGTTGCTAAATTGATTGATCACCCCTAATAAACCTTAATAAGGTTTGACCTAAGAACAATAAAACGTTCACACATAGCATCCATCGAGTCACATCTATTTCGGAAGGCTGCTACTCCTACGCGTAGAGTTGGATTTTCTGTGATCGTGCAGTGCCACGGGCCATGTTCCTTCCTGGAGAATCCAAATCGCTCGGGGAAAGAGACTCTAGGTTCGGAGCCGAGCCAACCGAACGCTGTGGGTGAGGACCTGGGGACTAGCAGTAGAAGGTCGAGGACCTTCAACCCCGATTCCCTAACCTTTGATACGGAGGGGTAAATCCGTTCTATATATGGTTTCCGGATGACTATATATATATTTGCGTAAGCATGTGATTGTTGCATTGTATGCATAGCATATGTGTGTTTAAATAAATAAACTTGTTTGAAAATGTGGTGCGAATGAAAGGGAATATCTCACTAAGCTAGTTGTAGCTTATACCCCTATAGATTTTGTTGAAACAGGTATATTCGTGGGTTAAATTTGAGGATCATGACATTGAAGAAATCATGAAAGGATCGTTAAGCTTCTATGGAGGAAATAGAATCATAAGATAAGTAATTTTGTAAGGGTCTTTACATATAACGACTTATATGAATAGTGATGTATATTTATTTGAAGATAATAGATGGACAGGCCCCTAAGAATTGCAATGAAATATGTTTATGATTTGTGATAAGTATTCTCTTTGCCTTGTTACTTATTTATTATCAATATAAATTGCGCTACTCCGATGCATTCCCTTGGTTGTGATGTACGCCTTGTGCATGATATGGAAGCCTTTGCATGACTAAGGTAGTCATTCCTAGGTTTTAGTATTGTGTACGGCGGACTGCCACGTTTAGGGTACCCCTCGGGGCATGAGACCTTCCATGCCAACATTCAAGTTTTCAAGCCCACTCGTTGCCTAGCTATTATGCCTTCTTCTCACAGAAGTATAATAACAAATGTAATGTGACTCAACATATGGTATGCATGATCAATTTAATTAGAAGATCATGGCATATTATTTAAGTGAATTATAGGCGATCATAGATATTTCAAACACTTCAATTCTATACTAAATCATATAAATATTTATAACAATTCCCATTTCGATATTCTTATCATCAATTGCAATCAAACAAAATTCACATGCACATTTCAATTTTATCTTATCCTAGTTCTAATGCCACTATTATTATAAGCACAATCAAGAGCATTTAATTTAAAGATAGTGAACTCACTCGGCCATGGACACCGGTCTCTAATGGTAATGATCCAAAAACAAGAATTTTCCCTCGATTCAAAATCACCCAAAACGAAAGAAATACCTAAATGAGTATTTCATACCATAATTAATTTCAACTTATTAAATAAAAACTCTTAAGTTCGTAATTTTCGTGGTAGGTGAAAATTCCAACTTAAAATGGTTATAACTTGGTCATTTAACTTGGAATTTTATAAATAAGATATCGATTTCTATCTAATTAGAAAGATCTATCTATTTATGATATTATTCTTAAGTTTTGAAAACATTTAAGTCTCGGAATCCTCGAATGAGATCTGATAAGTAGTTAAAAATTATATTCACGAAATTTTTTGCGAAAATTGCATTATTCTTACCAAGTATATTATATGTGCATGCAATATCTACAAGTTATTATCATGAATGACATGATATGAGCAATCTATATGTATTTCCTTAATGATTTTTGGTTAAAAAGAATTCTTAGAAAACTTTTACTTTGCAACAATGTCAAGAACACTTGTTTGAGGAAATTAGCTTTATCTCTTTGAAAATCATCCATAATTTTACTAGGATAAAGCCTTGATGACCTATATACCTAATACATTCATTATCTTAATAAAATTCTTCATTTAAAAGTTGGAAAATAAATGTTTAAATATGGGTTTTGCCTAGTGAAGAATTTTACACAATTTTAGGGAATGAAAATATTGTTTGATCCTAGTTTGGAAACCTTTGCTTTGTTTTAGGTTTATACTTTGATAATACACATTTACTTTTATCAAAATCAAGTCTTTATTACATCTATTACCTAAGGCTTCTATTTTTCAATTAAAAATCCTCATTTTGGCATTTGGAAATAGGTGTTTAAATGGGGATCATTTTTAGATCTGAGTTTTGAAACTTGTTTTTTAGATTACTCCTTGTGTAAAACTCATTTAGTCTTTCTAAAATTAATTCCTAATCAAATCTACTCCCTAAGGCTTCCATTTATTTAATAAAACTCTTGTTTTAGGATTAGAAATTAGGTGTTTACTTAGCCTTTCTGTCACGCCCCATAGAGTATCCCAAACGTAACAGCCCGCCACATACTAAGTAAGACTCTCGAGTTCCCTACCCGAGCCCTTCGGGAGTCTTAAATAGATGTAAAGTATTCCTTTACGACAATAGAATACTTCAACAAATGGAGTTAAATAGTTTAATGTGGCATTCATTAGCCATAGATAATAAATCAAAACGCATAAATTATAGTTTGCAAAATCTAAGGGGCATTCCCCCGCAAAAGAATAACAAGTCCATTACAGTCATCCAGAGTCCTTAGTTTCCAACGGAAGTCTATACAAAAAGAATGTATTAAACTTCTATAGGAAACTCCTATCTTCGGTACCTGTGCTGTGGCTTGCCTCGGCCTAAGCCATATAAACTCGTGCTGCAATAGATAAAAACTATGGGGGCATAAGCTAACTAGCTTAGTGAGTAATAACTTCCATAACACAATTAATTACAATCATTCAAGCAAGTGATTATTCAAGCAAGTGTATGCATCAACAAATGTGATCAACAAACATATGACCAACCGGAAATCATATGTGGATGGACTTGCGCCCTCCATCCCGGGTTAGCAGATTAACGAATCTGCGGTACGACGCCGTTTAAGCTCACGGTCAACTAACAATATTTCGTTTTATGGATCACGATTAACCAACAAATTCGTTTTATGGATCACGATTAACCAACATATTCGTTTTATGGGTCACGAAAAACCAACCAATGCGAATGCTCCAACCCCATCGTGATATGAATGGATTCAATTTACATTGAAACGAATATTCATTAATTCAATTCTTTTAAGTGACCAACAAGTATTCGCAGACATTCATCATAAGATCTAGCTAATCAGTCAATAGCTTAACACCCGGTTTCGATATTCCTTAAGTTCCAATTCACATATCAGCAGTAGACAACATAATAATTCCCATATACCCCATCATGCATATACAATTTCTTTTTATCTTTGCCTACACCACTAGTGCCACTACATTACAATCACATTCATTAATTGAGAGTGGAAGTAAAACTCACTCGGCCATTGGACGCCGGTCTTTCTAATAGTAGTAGTTGGGAGGTAGGTTGTCGTCCTGCTCGGGATCACCTACCAAGCAAGAATAATCCTAATGAGATTCTCATTATGTAACCAAATCAAGCTATACATCTAAACTAGATGAATTCGGATTTCTCGCTATTTGCGGAAGTTCCAACTTAAAACGGCCATAACTTGGTCATTTTAACTTGGAATTTCGCAAATTTTATATCGATCTCTATCTACTTCGAAAGATCTACCTATTTCTAGTATTAAATTCAAGTTTTAAAATAGTAAAGTCACGGAACAGTAGGATCAGATCTGTTCCACACTTTCTCCAATTCCGACAATTTGTTTTGCTTTTGATAAGAAATGTTCCTAGTTGATGATTCATGCATGAATGGTATAGGAATGAATTACTAACATGAATGCATGTAATGGACTCAATATATGCATGGTCATGATGATTTTGTGATAATAAACTCTTATGAACTCCTAAGTGTTGGAAAATTTCATAAAGGTTATTTCTAAGAAGCTATTCTTCCACTTTATACTCCTTAGGGTTTCTTTGACTTTTAATCTTGTAATCCACTTGTTATCTAACTAAAAATAAGTTCTCAAGGTCTATATTAATCATGGCCTTCATTCATGCATAAAAATTCCCATTTTTCATTTGGTAAGCATGTCTTTAAACAAGCTTTTTGTAAAAATCCGAATTTTCCAAATTTCATTTTCTTGCATTTTTCTTAAGGAAAAACTTGTCTAATGCATTAAAAATTGAAGCTCCAATATATATATTATCTAAGGACTTCATTTAGCTTATAAAACATCAAATTTAGACTTAGATACCAAGTGTTCTTGTAGGCATGAACCTAAATTACGAATTTAACCATTGATCAACATATCAATATTTTTCATTCTAACTCAACCACTTATTTTACATTCCTATCATGCCTAAACTCATTCAAACTTATGAAAATCATTCTTTCAAGATATCTATTACATATACCCTCCATTTTTCTTGTGAAATATGAGTTTAAAAATGATTTTGGTGGCTTTTAAGGTAGGGTTTCAATTTCATCCGAATTTCCAACATTGCATATTCAACAAAACCTTTCCTTTTTCAATGTTCTTGCTTCCTATATGTAGAGATCTACTATCTAACACCTCTATACATGAACAAGGCTATATTTTTATGATCATCAATGCATGGAAATAAAAATAGCTCTATGATCATACATGTACATGAAGTTGTGGATGTCTAAACTTTAGATCTACTATATATAATGCATGAATCATGGATCTCATGGCATGAACAACAATATATATGCAAGATCTCTACTTTACATGCATGAACAAGTTGATATTTCAAACAAAACTCATTCAAAGACTAGATCCACTTCTTGTGATGGCTTGAGATTCTTGTAGTAGTGTTTTCATGTCCCTTGCTCATGCTCATTGGGATTTAAATGAGAAAACACACAAGAATGATCTTGCCATTACAAGATTTGGGATGAACAAAGCCTAAATATACATACCAAAGGAGTCTTGAAGGAGAAAAAGAGAAGAAAATGAGTTGAAATGTGTGACAAAAGGGTAAGAATGAGAGGGTTTTCTCTTTTACACAATTTGAAACAAGAAGAAATGAAGAGAGAGAGAGAAAAATATGTTTATATATGAAGGTATTAGGGTTTATTAATGAATAAATTTGCAAAAATAAATCAAATGGAAGGAAAAACAAGGGGGGGGGGGGGGGGGGGGGGCTGGGGCCGGCCACAATATATGTGTGTGTGTGTGTGTTTTGAAATTTTTGATATTTGTAATTTAGTTAATTAAAATGTAATAATGTGATAATTGATTAAGAGACAAAATTTCTTGGAAAAGAAAATTGAAATGAGTAGTTGTAAGGATGTAAGAATAGGGTATGGGTAGTGTGTAGTGTAGGTTGTACTTGTGAATAGTAGATAAGACATCTACTTTACCGGTTGTTCCGAAAACACGGGAAAAGCTATAACTGTAATTTTTATAGCTCGAAAAATTACGAAATTGATATTTTTGGAATCTTTATAAAATTACGGTTCTAATGAATATTCCGGAACATTTTTTTGAATCCGTGGTCCAGGGCACGCTTTTCCGTAATTGAGCTCAGGAAGGGCCAGAATTGAAAAATTCCCGAATTTAAAACTTTCAAAGGTTTAAAATGTACTTTTAAACAATAATTCAAATTCATTTACTTTATAATATTTATTTTATTATAAAACCGAAGGAAAGCCGGATTTAGGGTTCCTAGGCTTCACTCACTAGACTCAAACTGGACCGGATTAGGGTTTCGCTTCCAACTATCGGGGTTTCTTGACTACTGAGTATACCGGGGTTTACACTTTCACCCTAGTTTTGAATTTTAAACTTTTGTTGGGGTTGAAACAAGTTCCAACTTGTCTTTTATAACCTTTCTCTTGTTTTGAAAATTTCTCTTAGTAAAAATAAGATCAACTTATAAAAATAATTCCTTTATGATACCTATCATCTAAGCAATTTATTTTACATATAAGATCTTCATTTTTGAGTTGGAAAATAGGTTTTCTAAATGGTTATTTCTAAAGATCCGAATTTCAAAAATCACTTTTTGATAGAAACAAAATGGATCTTGAGTATTGGCAATACCTTTAGTAAGACTATCATATTGTAAATCTTTTATGTATGTAGGACAAGTAGCCATGGCATTTAAGTACTCTAAACACATAGATCTACTATATTACTCATGTCATGGATGCAAATGCAACATAAACAATATGTAGATGAGTTTAAAGAAAGAGTTTTTTTGTACAAAGTATCTATAAGATCAACATTTAGAAATAATATAGCAAAATACCAGTAAGAAAACTTAAATATCAATATCCACAACATTATGATGGCAAGGGTCTCATGTTTAAGTGTTTCCACATCTCTAGCATAAAGCTTATGGGGATTTTAGTGGAACCACTCATGTATGATCTTATCATTATATGTTTTAGTATGGTAGGGTCAAGATCTATTACCTATTTAGATGTGTAGAATAAGAAAATTTGAAGAAAAAGAAGCGTGTGAGTGTACATAAAGGGAGGAGGTCACGGCACAATAGGGGAGGAGAAGAGAGGAGAGAAAATATTTGGAAGAGTTTGTTTAGTGAAAAAGAGAGAAAAGTGAAATGAGATAGGTATAAAGGGTTTATATAGGGAATTGAATTAGGGTTTGTATAGAATAAAAGAAAAAAATTAAATAGATTGAGTGATAGTGTGATGGGGAAAGGGGCACCATTTTTGGGGCTTAAGGGGAGAGAGAGAAATGTTTGATTTATTTTGTGTAATAAAATTTAAATTTAATAAGTAATTTAAATAGTAAAAATTGCATTGAAAAAGAAAATGTTAGGAAAATAATGTGAATTGTAAGAATAGGTTGTAAGGATGTAAGAATAGGGTATGGGTGGTTATACTTGGTGAATAGTGTGAAAGAAATCAAAATGTTGATTAGACAATTTTGATTATCGGTAGTAATAAAAATACGATGAAAAGGCTATAACTGTAATTTTTATAAACTAAAAAAATTTATAATTATATTTTTGAATTCCTTATTAAATTTTGGTTCTAACAAGTCATATATATTATTTTTCTATTTCCAAGTCCGGGGACTGGTTTTCGAGAACAGATCCCGATCGAGTTTGAAACAAATGAATTGTTCTGAAATCTGATCTTTTTATGTTTTGATAAATTATTTAGGGCTATATTCTGGAGTTAATTCATTTCTATTGTTCCGGAGTTTCGTTCTCGGGATTGCTGGACTCAGGGTTTCCAGATCCATCTGGTCCTAAAGTATTCTTTTAGCGTTACGGTTTCCGATTCCAATCTTCAAAACCGAATTCAAGTTGCTAAGAGAACGAGGGCTTACAGTTGGTGAGGAGTGTAGTGATATAGGATTATTAGATTTATTTTATTTTATTTTGTATGAGAACTAAATTTATCTATTTTGTAACATGTATTAATCTTTAAGGGCCTGGTTATGGAGCTCATGTTTTATAATTCAATCTATAAAGCTTTGTTTACCATTATGAATAGGTATTTTCTATTAAGATACCTAATGATGTGTCGTTTTTGTGAAGGTTCAACTACTTAGGAGAGTAGCTTATGGTTTTATTTATGGGAAAAATTATCTAATCATGAGATTAGATTATGAAATGATTTTGCAAAGTTTATTTTTACTGCTACTAAATCTAGTTGTTTTTAAAATCTAATTAAATAACTTTAGAACCTAAAATTGACAAGCAATTATTAGACATAAATAAATCTTTAGGATAACTTGTGAGTATAATGCGAAGGTATTATACATGGCGACTAGACAAACCTTAACCCTAATTCGGGGTATGGCATGTATCATCAACCTATTATCTTTCATGTGACATTTATCATTTACTAATTCATTATCAGGTATGCAATGTGTAATATAAAGATAAACAAATTATAAAGAAGGACAAATTTATCATTTGATATAAAATAAGAGGGTTTTATGGTCAATCCTAAAGTATATGAAAGGAATTATTAAGAAGGGTCAAAGAGTCAAAAGATATTAAATAAGAAGGTTTATGGTCAAAGTTGAAATATAATTTTATTGTGTTCACATGGCAAAAACTTGATTAAGAATGGATTTTGGCAGCTTAAATTGGATATGAACCTAGGGTTTTTCCTAAACAATATACCTCTATAAATATACCCTTAACCTATGAGTTTGTCACACCATTCTTCAGTCAAAACCCTAAGAGTGTTGGAGTACGTTTAAGATGATTGAAAACCGTCGGCTTATATATTCTTTCTTTGTCAACAAAAATCTAATTTTAATACAATTTTGGTCACATGATAGACACATGATGGAAGATGAAAAGTCACAAATCCCTAGATATTCTTTCTTTGTCTTTTCTCCAACAAAACCCTAAACCTAGATTCTTATCCTTTGAGAGTTTATAGCCGCCAAAGGATTCAGAAGTCTAGATCAGGTAACTGAATCACTTTTTTTGTTGTAAGATATTATGGATTATTAGATTTCTTAGGGTTTGATTATTGAATTTGTGATAGAATTGGAAAACATACATATCGGGTTTGGAGATTTGATTCTATTGGTCAAAGGAGATCTTGGAAGATCGGATTCAGGTAATCAAAATCATATCTTTCCTTTAAAGTCTTTCAATCTATGAATTACCTTAGGATTTTATTTTGTTTTTAAGAAGAATTGGAGAAATGGTTCTAATTTTCTTGGAGAACTGAAGAGTGGATGTTTAACGAAGATTGAAGATCAGATCTGAATCTTGAGGAGAACGATTAGGAATTTGAGATCCATTCAAGGTAATTAAATCCCTTAATTACATATGTAGATTTTATCGAAATGATTTTTGATTTAGGGTTTTCTTCGTTCATGATTGGGGATGTTCTAGGGTTACGGTTTCTTTGTGGTCTTTGGCAAATTTTTGGATTTATAGTCAAATCAAAGTAAGTTTTCATCCTCTAAATCATAGATTCATTAAAAGATCGAATTAGAATGATGGATTTGTTTGTATTTGTTGATTTATGCAATTAGGGTTTTATGGAGATTTGGGTTTTCTAGGGAATTGATCGAAGAGATTCTGCAGTTGTGATTTCTTGAGAGGAGATTGGGAGATTTCTTATTGTTTTTAAGAATTTGTGGATTTGGAGAGATTGTTCCAAGAATTGGAAAAGGTATGACCTTTTTTTATTTGTTGTATTTGCTTACAGGTTTAGTTTTTGATTGTTGCCTGTAGGAACAGATATATAAATGAACTTAATTCTATTTGGCTTATATTGTTTTTCTGCATGTCTTTGGCTTTGACCAGTAAAGACCTGGCAGACAGTTATACCGGTGAGGCACCTGTGTCGTTGTCCCTAGTGGAGTTGCACTTGGAGATGATTCCGGTAGATATAGGTTTATTGGCAGTATGGCCGTGGGTGTTTGGGGAGTACCCAGTCACCAATATATGTATATAATTATTTATTTTCGATATCTGGTTGTTTTTCAGGAGTCTGGGTAACGCCAAGTTTGGGATTAGAGATCTATGATTTTGAACTATGTTGTTTTGCAGGCTTAATGAAGATAATAATCCTGTTGTTTGCGTTTAGTTAGTTGCACGTATCTATACATGTTGTTTGTGCATTTGCATATTGTTTGTGGACTGGTGTACTAGGCGTTTCGCTCATTCCTTTCTTTTTCAGATACAGGTGTGGAGATATTGTTTATGACTTGTCTGGTTATGACTTATATTTTGATCATGGGGATGGCGATAGTGGACCTGACTACACTGCAGAGGAATAGGATGTTATACAAGACATATGAAAAAGAATTTCTTTAGTTTTTGAAGATTTTATAAAAATATATTTTTTGATTATTTATCTTTTTGAGGATTTGAAGTATTGGTTTTTATTTAATAGTTTATTAAACAGGATTGTATGGTTTTAAGTTGGAAGTTAGATCTTTTCTGGATTATTGTCGGCTTTAGTTTTGTCAACTTGGATTTAGTTTATATTATAAGAGATATTTGAAAGTTATAAATTACAGGTTTCATGGGTTTTGTTCCTTTTGGAGTACCCTTAAATGTGGGTTCATGGAGATTTCTATATGTTTATATTTTATGGTATTGAGATTTAGAGCTTTTGTGTGTCTCTTTTAAGAGAGGGACACGTGGCGGGTTGTAATGCTTTATTTTAGGGCATTACAGCAATGACTTACGTTCATTTACTAATTCATTATCGGGTATGCAATGATTTACGTGTTGCTTACTAAGGTAAACATATTAAAATGGACTAACACCTATAGGTAGCTAATCAATTGTTTAAGTGTGTTTTTGTCGTTTAATCTAATCCAAGGAGTAATAACCTTGCTAGGTAATGGTAGCATGGTAGTTAAGTACTTAGGCCATCCTTGGTGGTTTAGCAAGTATCTAATAAGATAAACAGTATCGGGATAATGTCCATTTAGGCTTGGTGAGAAGTAGCATATGTAGTTCACGACTATGGGTATCAATTGAGCTACATATAACTATGAACTGAAACAGATGGAAATGTGTAATAGCTATGAACTCTAAACAAGGCTATTACTAGATGTTCCTGATATAGATATTCGAGCTGCCTATATCAACTCCCTATGTAGTTGTTACTACTCAGAATCCTAGTTTCCCGTGGCTTGTTGCCCGCAGTGCGGATGCTTCCACGTTGTTTGAATTGTCTTAAAAAATAATAACCTTAAACTATTGGTTGTTGCATTGCATATAGTCTAGGTGTGTATGCTATGTCGTATGCGATTGCATTGCTGTGTACTAAACTTCGGCTCACTCCTTTCTTTTGCAGGTGTTGGATATTACAACTTTGATTCTTATATGTATCTCGGAAATGGGACAGATCAGTACGAGCTTCTTGACAAGCGAAGTGATTAGCAATGTAAGATAGTATTTTTTCTTAAACGAAAAAATTGTGGTTTTCTTTTCAAACTTATATTTTCTTTTAAGGACTTGGGTTGCGCCCGTGGTTATAAAAGTTGTTTGTTGGATACCTTGTATTACTATTTATATACCTTTGATACTTTGATATTTTTCTACTGCTCAATCAAATGCTTTGAAAACCTAATTATATGATTTCAAAATCTAAAATTTATTAGCAAATAATCATGATAAACAAATAATTTAATGTAGTCTTAACATATATGAGCTTGTGTTATACGTTGCGGAACTAAACATGCTTTGACCCTATTTGGAGCGTGAAAGTGGTCATAGAATTGATTTGAGACCAAACTTGATGACAATTTATCACTTGTAACTAGTGAGAAAACTCCGGTAGAGAAACACAAACCCTATGAAAGCTAATTATAAAACTCATGTAGAGTAACACAAACCCCATGAAAGCTAAATATAAATAATAGCCAAAAACGGATTAAGAACTTCATAATTTGGGGAGGGCAAATTTTTTTTGTTGTAAATATAAATATAACTCTTTTTTGTTTTGTTAAATATGTTATATTAATAAAAATTTTCAAGTGTAAGGAGGGTCAAGGCCCCAGTTGGCTTGCCTCCAAGTCCATCCCTAAACAACCAAGGAAAATTAACAAGAGAGGTTTGCAACTCAAATGAGATGAGAGAAGGGAGGGCTGGAACCAAATTATGAAAGCTCTTTTTATGCATTACTTGATAATAAAATAATATTAGTTCTATATTACTATGGCACTAAATCCTAGAAATTAAACTTCAATGTTGGCAGATTTTGCTACTAATCTATCTCATACTGAGCTCATGTGAAGCATATAATTGAATAGAAATCGCAAAACATTAGTCATTATACAATCGTGTTTATTAATATCAAAATCCTATCTATATTATCACGTCTAATAAAAAATTGCCAACTCCAGTGTAAATTATTCGTTTTCTTCCAAACAGGCAAAGAGAGCATTTGAAGCCATGGCAGTCGAATAACATTGGCTACGTGCGGTATTCTTTAAAATACGAGTTAATTCACAGATGATGAAATGGTGTGCTTACTAAAATTTGTTAATACAACGACCAATGAAGAGACATCATGCCATAAGTTTCAGATTCACAAACGCAATACATAAATTTTTTAAGAGGCCAGAAATTGAGCTACAAAGACAAAAGAAACCCAATCTTAAGAGAGATCATCGAAAAGTGGGGGCGAGAGAGAAACACGATCTCATGCACAACCTATATTAGCATGTCGCCAACACGTACTGCTGGGCCTGGTGCTCATCCCGGTGGATATGGACATTACGATGCAAGGGTTAGGATGCCTTCATGCAAATGCACGGGACAGGGTTTACTTGGTGTATTTTCAGTTGGTGGAGGAAAATCTACTTAAAAAAGAAGGAAAATGTAAGGCTAGAAATTCTATACATGCAATTAACTATTGCTGAAAGCTATAAAAATCCCAAGACGGTACCGAAATTGGATACCTAGGTTCCCCCCACTTACCTAAATTGGTTACTTCTATCTGCCAAATATTAAATGGAACTAAAATATGAGTGACTTCTCATTATAATAGCCACTTACATGGTGCAAAAAGATATTAAAAAATTTTTAAAAAATGTTGGTTATCATATTTCTTTTCTTGCAATATCGTCAGAATTTCTGCATTATGACAAGTAAATTGATAAGCAAGAAATATGTACATTGCAATCAAACTGTCAACCTAAGAGCATCTGTCTAAACAAATGGTCATAAAAGCTGATTACTAGATTATCTAAATCTAAAGCATGCCTTCTGTCATCTCCAAAAAGTGCAACTCCAAAAGGATGCACTGAACAAAACCGTCAAACTGACCACCTCCAGATGTATCCGTGACTAACTCACTAACCACATAAGCACCACCCATGAATATGTCGTAGATGAGATGAACAGTAGCTCAGTGTGCTGGAATCCGGGGAGAGAGCCAATGCATTGCCTAAATATATTGGTTAAAGAATAAGGCTAGCCCTGTGGCTACACTGAGCAGGTCTATAATGTTTTAACAATGGAAACTTGAGCTGAGACATACTCATATGTCTTAAAAAAAAAAAAGACAAAAAAAATCTAATCTGAGACCATCAATGGTATAGGTTCTGCTGCCCAGTGAGATGACGGCAAAAAAATTCAAAACAGACGGCCACGGCAATTTGAAGCTTCACAATAACAAGAGCATCCTTCTCCTGGAAGCAGCTCATACTGATAGTCATACGTCAGTTCTTCCCCTAAAGCTATCTGCTCATTAAAGTGATTTAACTGTCAGAGCGAATAAAGAGATGATTGTATTCAGACAAAAAATGTCAATTGAATTCCAAATCCCAAAATGATCAACCACTTAGAAAAATGATCTGAAGAGAATAGGAAGCCTTACATCTCGATTAGCATAAAGGCCAATATGCACACGTTGACAATCCATGCTTTCCACGAGGACTTGATAGTTAACGAGATTGGGTGAGCAGCTGTCAAAATGTAGAGCTTTGAATCCACATGATTTGGTGCAAAAAGAAACAGTGAAAACACTTAAAAGCAGTGACAATGAACTGGATCATCGCATAATCTACAAAAAGGGCCAAAAAAAAGGCCGCTCAATATTGCTAAAAGCCATTTAGCCACAAATTTGACTCTATTTTTCCTCTCTATATTCAACCAGGATCCAAGAGTAATTAGCTCTTACTATGCATCTTCTCCAAAAGCTTGACAAACTACAACAATTTAATAGAATTTCTTAAACCAAGTCTCATATAGTTGTTATAATCACGATTTTACTGTTCACACAATGTATCAAATGAGTGGAAACATACAAAATCATACAGAACTAATAAAATTATAAACATATAAAATCGTACACCTAAATTCTTAAATCTACCTAAAGTTTGCACCTAGATAATTTTACATCAATTTTAATTAGGAAAAAACATATAACATTTTAAACTCGTAAAATCAATATTTGATTTACAATCTTGACAACTATCTCTACTACCGTCACCATGAATTCACAGGGAATACAGTTTTTAGATCATAAACAGCACAAACACAAAAACGTAACCCAAATCAAATGCAGCCATTTCACTAAATTGAAATATATCTATCGTGGCATTTCAATTTCTCTCAGTTCCTCATTAAAAGTAAAAGCCATTTCCATCTCTCACATTTCCAAACCAACACAACATCGTGTTCAGTTCATTTGTATTTCATATGGATATATTACACTGAAGCTGATTATTACTACTACTGCTACTACTAATATTGGTAGATGAGTGAAGCTTAGGATTTATTATCTAAATAACTCAATACATTTTCCAACAGACTACTCAAATAGGCTGACTCGTTAGTAGAAGTATGACCACACTATCATCGGGCTAAATATCCTGCTCAGATAATCAGCTTCTTCTCCGTTTCATGGTTCGAGGATTGAACCTCTATTCACCTATTTTCCTCCTCCTTGTTGATATCCATCATTTATGGTTCTTCATTCAGTTATTTTATTAGACTGCTCTCTCAATGGCATTGATTGAAAATAAGAGTACAGTACATAAAGTGGGATGGCATTTCCAAGATTAAATTGCATGTTCAAAAAACCATCGCAATCACAGTTTTTGTCTTTTAGGTGGAGCAGAAGCTTTTTAAAGAAATTAGAGCTGCTGCTCCAAGATCAAAATCATGCTTGGCTATATAAAGCTATAAATGATTAGTGGAACACTTAAAATTGTTAACGTTAATAGATAGTAACGGAATAAGATGAGATGAAGATATCAACTTATCTTGGAGGAATGGAAGATTACTACAGAATCATATCAATGCTCACTGATACTAACTATAAGCTTTGGCATTAGATAAAATTTCATATAATCTTTCACTCCTCTAATAGTAGCATTCTTGTTTCATACCCTCATGATAAGTAGTTCAAAATGGCACATAAACATTTAGGCTAAACCCTCTATTACTGGAACCTGTGCCACAAAATTATGCAGAGGCCCATGCTCTGTAGTGAAGTAAATAAATAAATTCATGGGAGAGAATCGAAAAGTACTGCACTGAAATACTAAAACCAAATGTAACACTGCAATACTTAATAAGCAGCAGCCAAATAAGAGGATTTTTCTATTTCCATAGATTATAAGGAAAATCCATCTGTCCTTTAATATCCTTGACCAACACTACAAACAATTTAGGGAATCCTAACAAAGCTAAAAATGTTATGAAAACATGGTGATTAGATTAGTAATAGAGTTCAAGGTTTAAATTTAAGTCTGCTAGATAAAGAATGCATTAGGTGAAACATCCTCTTCGATGACTTCCCTAAAACTTGGCTTATTTTTTATTGCAAAACAACAGGCACATCCTTCTAACTATGTTTACCCTGCTTTGTGGAACCACCAACAAACCCTTTTGCACAAAAAACATAGCAAATGCAAGGTCCTAATCACTTTAAATGCCATATGAACTATCAAATGTAACATATTCCTTCTATAAAGTTGAAGCAAGACAAAGTTACATTAATCATGATATTTGTGTACTAATCAAATATGCTTATACTTTAATTCTGTTCATCCAGTAAGCATCTATTAAAAACATATCACCGTGGCCATTGTGGCACATGAAGTATGTGCTTCAGCAGAATGAATGACCTAGAGAGTCATGCATAAATGGTATGTTTCAAGTGATTCATTAGATTATGAAGAGAATCATGAAATTTCTGCCAACGTTTGAAACTATAGATTCAATGCATATGCATCATCAAATAAGAAGAAAGAACTAAAGGTGCTGAAAAATTTTTTTTGGGGGGGGGGGGGGGGGGGGGGTGGGGGGGGAAGGAGGGGGCAGGGGAGGAAAAACCTATCATGCTTGGTTATACAACCACAAGATTACCCTGTTATCCATATGTTTTCAGCATTAATTTATATGAGGCAACTGAGAAAAAGGCACTTAGCTGATCAATTAACAAAATACACACACATTCAATTAACCCACATGAAATATACCCACCTGTGGTTGATAAACCTTGAAACATTTCCATGTTTGGTGGCATCTATGGCATATCGAACTTCTCCCTCAATTAATCTGCTTATATCATTGATATGACAGTTAATATCATAGAGATAGCTGCAACCGTCTTTCCCATAACTGGAGGGGAAAAGAAACCAATAAAACTAATTCAGCAAGAGTCAAAAACTTAATCAAAGATAAGGAAGAGAACAGAAAAGTTCTTGTGTGACTAGAAAGAAAACCTGCTGCGCCTTCTTTCTGCCTCTGATTCATCCAAAACCTCCCCAACATACTCACATACAAAAGTACCACGCAAAATTGGTTCACCCGCCCTTACAGCCCAACCCTGGAAATCATTTAAAAAAAAACAATTGATGTTAAAGCTAAGACTTGATGAAGCTGATATATCTTAAGTATTACCTTTCTTTCCGTCTTAAATACTTCTAATTTCACTCTCACACCATTTTGCAATACTCTGTTTTGACAAGTCTTCGTGCAGTGGCAAATGTTATTGCACTCGTATACGAGGTAACCCTCCTGCAAAGGTCCAAGCACATGTATGTTAATGCAGAAGTCACCACCATCACTAAAAGCTCTTTCATATTATTAATAAGCTCTTTCTTTCCTTTTTTTTTTTTTTTTCCTTTTCATTTTCTTCATCTATAAGAGTCTCAAGGCCACTGGCCACAGACTTCAAGAAGGTATGTAGAGTAGATAAACCAAGCACAAGTAAAAGTGAATGATCCATGATACTGCAGTACCTCCAAGATGATGCGACCACCTTCATCATAGGGAAATCTACCACGCATAGATTTTCCATATATGTCCTTTGCATCTTCATAGTCATTATCAAAGAGGTAAACATGAGCACATGATTCAGGATTACATGCAGACTCTGTGCAGGAACACCCTAACTGCAAACTCTGGATAGAGCAAAAAATAGGTCACAATTCAAAATTCTAAATGTCACACTACATTAATATTGGGGAAAGATAAGTGTCATAGATATGTAAGGAAGACAATGATGCCTGCTAGGCAATATATGGAACACCATATAACTAAAACCAGTTCAACAATAATCATGAAAGGACCAGCAAGAATAAATCCTATTAAATTACCTAATTTAAAAAATAAGCACATAAAGGCTACCTCAGCTTGAAGACAAACAGGTCTGTCAATCAATGGCTTTGAATTGTAGGTAAATCCCTCCCAAGGCATGGCACACATGGCATTACCACCACCACCAACAAAATGAAGTGAATCAAAGAGCCACTCATCCACCACACATGCCACTGGAACCGATTCCAGGCCAAAGCTTATGTCATCACACAAGATAATTGCACTTTGTGTGTTTCTAGGTTTGATTTGATGCATATCAAGGACATAATGACTCTCATCAACTTCCCATTCATTGTCTAAAGGATCAAATCCATGTTCGGTGGCATCAATAATATGACCAACTGGAAGAGACTCCAATGGCGACAAAACACCATTTTCTTTTGATGGCTTACACCCATTAGGACAAACGAATCCATCGAGGTGCCAGCTGAGATTAATATTTTGCTCACTGCAGAGCTTGGCTGCCTTTAAGTACAAACGTTCTGGTAATACTCCAAATACTCTCCCAAATGAGCTTTGATACTCTCTTTACAACAAGCAGATCGAGCTACAGATAGAATGTCATGGTTATTAGGGCGTGGTTTTGTTCTTTCAATATGGGTGTAAACATTTTTGCAATTGATGAACACTCCAAGCTTCCAACTTACTATGACTGATTTCCTCTTTTTCACGAGGCTGAAGACTAGACACTACAGCACTAAGAGACTTTGATGCCTGGATGCGTTTCTTCAAGCTGGGTCTGCCACGAGTTCGGATCCTATATGATACAGCTCCAAAACCTTTCTTAAATTTTGGATGGGTAAGCCTACCAGATTTCATTTTATAAGCATAATGACGAAGACCTTTCTTCGCAGGATGTGCGCTGGCTAAACTCGGCCCCATGTGCGCAGCTTGATGATGTCGACCAAGATCCGGTAACAAATCAAACCTTAGCCCACAAAACCTGCAGATAAACCTACGGATGCCCCTGACATTTTCGGAGTTGTTATTCATGTCTTGTGATTTTGAAGGCTCTGCTTTCCAAGGAGAATCCACAGAAGCCACAGGATCATGCTGCTTGGAAACTTTTGACAACCTAAAATCTGATGGATGAACTGAAAGAATATGTGACCATAACTCCTCAGTGTTTCCAAAATGGCTGCCACAAGGAATGCACTGAAGAAGCTTGCACTGCTCTACAAATTGCACATGGTGTCTCTCTTGTACATGGGTTTCCAGCACCTTTTTGTTTGTGTAAGAATCAAGGCATATGGCACAAGCATAACCTCTAAACAGCCATTGTGCTTCTTTTCTATGGTTCTCCATGCAGTGCTCACCAAGGATTCGATCCTCAGGAAATTCTTTAAAGCAGATTTTGCATTTGATTTTTTCTCCATCATCAACACTGCCATCATATTCTTGTGGCAACAAAGATTGCTCATCTAAGTATGGGGGGACATTTTGTCCATCCTCATCAATGCCAAAGCCCAGATTCTTCTCAATCTATCTTTTTCACGCCACACCAACTTCATCAGCAGCTCTCCGACATCCTTATCTTTTGAAGCTTCGGAAAGGGCCCATTGAAGCTGTACTTCTAAGGGAACTGGATTCTTAACAGAATGTATACTTTTAAACAGCTTGAAAAAAAGCTCACATGCCTGGTGTAAGTGCATCTTTTGCTCATCAGAGGAACAATCCCGCAAAATATCAAGAAAAACCTCCCTCGAAATGATCCTACTCTTTCCATTCCTTGCCCTTTTCAGCCAACCGGGTAGATGTTTATCACAATATAGTGAATAACGCTTCGCATTTTCCATACAAGACCCAAATTTATTAAGTAAACACAACCCTACATGATGTCCTGCCCCCATGCCAATACCATCCTCACCATGATCTTCATGTTTCTCATTTATATTCTTCCTAATGGAGGTCCTACTACCAGAGTATCTGAGACAGAATTTTCATCTTGTCCTATCACAGTAATATCCAAAAGATTTGAGTCAGACTTCAGAGCTTTAAGATTCATTGTATGCATCTTTTCTGATGTATTTGGGTCTCTCTGCAAATCATTTTTGGGTCTGTGCTTTTTACAGTATGTAAAACCTGGTAGAGACCGATGCTTGCACTTCGTACCTAGAACAGTGGTAGCTTGACAAGGGGGAGTGTCCACAGGAAGAGTCTTTTCTATTCTAGATGAATTATTTGAGAAACGAGAAGCCAAATGTATGCAACAGTAGACATCACCCTCATTTGCTAACCTAATACATTGCCTTCCCTTGGCCTCAACAAAAGCTATGCACTGTCTATTTCGATTCACAGGATCCACAGATTCAGCACCGTGCTTTACAGCTACTGTTGTCAATTTTGCATGATTATTGGGCATCATCAAGGCATTGTCAGATTGAACTACATTGGTACTTGCACCTTCAACAACAAGGTCATCCCACTTATCAGCTACACTTCGAGGAGAAGTCACTGGTTCACCACCTACATTTTGATGTACAACTTGAAAAGATTCAGACATTACTGAAGCAGCAGCATCTGCACTCTTTAAAAATTCAGAATCAATTTCGACACCTCTAGTCTTATTTACATCTTTGCTTTCCATGAAACAATTGTGAACTTCTGCACGGCGAACTTCTAGTTTAGGTCTCTTCCTAGTAACTTGGACATCCTGTACTATATGGTCATCATCGTTCAGATGATTTATTTCTGTAGCATTAGATACAGAATTAGAAATTGAAAAGCGTCTTATAGCTTCATGTTTCCAGGATTTCCACTCTGAACTTAAAGAGAATTGCATGGATGGATCTTGAAGAGAATTAACTTCATTCCAAAGAATAGAATCAAACAACTCCTGAAAGAGGAGGGGAAAAAAAAGAAGATGAATGAACAAGTAGATGAAGATAGTAAAACATCAACTTAATCATTTATGGTTAATAGATACAAGTTGTTCAGTATCTCATTGAATCAATTTTCAAGCACAGCAGAGAGAGAAGCTCTGCTTGGACTCTTCACTTTCCCTTGCTTTTGAAGAGTCTAACACGGGTTAGTGAAGAGTTCAAGCAAAGTGATTGCTAGGATAGAGGAGGGGAAAAAGAGAAAAAAGTAGTTAAGACAGCAATTTATGAAAGAGAAAAGCTAACACAAATTGTAATAAGTTTATTATCATAATGGGAATTAAACAAAACAGCAGTTGGGTAAAGTTCCAATTACTGTTGCTCTTTGTTACCCTCCCTTTTTTCACTTTCATGTAATGCATGGGTTCTCAAGAAGAGCCAATGTGTACAAATCAGTCTCTGTGTATTACCTAAGATGAATTATTTTGTTTGTACAATGTATACAGAGGAAATCACAAAGCTACTGGTCAGAAGTCAGAGTCAAATGCTAGAGGAAGATGAAGACAGATAATTGTGAAGTTGCAACAGGAAGCTTCTAAGGTTTGACTCTATACATTAAGGAGACAAGCATGCAGAGTTTCTGAAGAGTGGAGATCATAAAGTGAAGAAGCATAATTATTACCTCTTTCAAGATTTCAATGGTCTCAGCACTGTGCGCATTCTCACATTGCTGTGCCCAGGAGCTCAGAGAGTGCTGTATCCATTCAGAATTCACATAGCGCGGCAATATCATCTGCAACGCAAATAAATAATGTCAGCACTGCTGAATCTAAAGGTGATGAGGAAAGAACAACAACAATTACATTGTATTAGTAATCTATTAAGCTGTACTGCAAGAACACACATTGTAGATTGGTTCACTCAGTAAAGCAAGGCGCAAAACAACATACTCATAAATATGCAGATTTGTAAACTCGTAATCTGTTAAGCATTGATTAAAAAAAAGAGAAAGGAACTTACATTTTGCAGCTTCAAAAGCATCTTTCCAAGATCAGGATAACCAGTACAGTGTGAAGTTTCTGTAGTGAAAATTTTCCAGACCAGCACTTGACGAGCACTTTCAATCAAAGCCTAAACAAATTGACAAAAAACTAATAAACCAAACTTGCAAAAGGGATGTTCCAGAAAAATAAATTTTGACAATTCCAAAGAGCATGGGATGGAGAATGCGGTGCATTACTCCATATGAAGTTGATCGATTATGTTTAGCATGCCCACGACTAACTTTTTCATGATGAACCGATGTGCAACAGTCAAATCTTTAACCATTTTTAGCCCAATTTTATGTGTTCTATACGCAATAGGCTGGGGAACTCATCTATTGACGTACAAGAAGCATATCAGCCCAAGAATAATTTTTCGTTCGAGGAAAAAATATAACAAAATATTTTTTCCTGTCGTGAGTTGGTTTTGCCTTCAAAGTTGATAGTGGCCAATCAGCTCTCGCACATTTTATTCCTGCCTGCCAGGTCCCTCTCCACTATACTTGGAGAAGTGATAAAAAGCACAAACTCATATCAGATTACAGTCCATAATCAAAATGAATGCAAATTTATCAAAACAGAAAATGTTGAAAAGTCTGCAAAAGACAATACGGTCTGATAGAGAGGAAGAAGGTAAAAACAACAATGCCAAAATCAATTGCAATTAAAATTTTCATATTGATTTTTATTTTCCAGAAGTCTTCTCGCCGCTACTTACAGTAAACGCATGGTACAAAAAAAACCTCCAAAGCTCTACTTATTGCATTATTGGTGCCACAAACTTTAGCTGTAAAATCATGGAAATTACCTTCAACATTGCTCAAATAAGCCCTGACTTGTCTGTAACTAACTAAAATTTTTGCTAGTGATGTCCCCAATTAGGCTTTCAATTTTAGAAAACAGAATATTAAAAAAATTAATATCAGTCTAATTGAATGCACAGACAATATCATGCGCAAATGTCTGGCTAACTAAAATTTAATTTCAATAAATAAAATTCCCAAAATTTTTAATAAGAGTCTAATTAAACGACGAAACATTTTCATACCACTATTTACTAGAAAAAAATGGTCAAAAATAGAAATACCAATGGTCCTTTGAAGTTCGCCAGGGACATCGTTAGCAAAATTTCTCAATTGGTCACAACCAATAAATCTGAATGTACATGGACTTAATTGGCAAATTCCACGGCATATTTTGTGCATTTTGTCTGCTGTAAAGGACATCTCATTTAATCATGTATCATTATGTTCACTTCAGAGGTTGCCAAATTGCAAGAGTAGCATTTTTTAACACGCAACTGGCACTGGGGAGAAGGGGCCTGAATCTTCATATAGGGATTATTACAACAAAAACAATAAAATAAAATAAAAAAGAAAAAACACCTTCTAATTAACAAGAAAATTTCTCCTTTTCTTCTGGTTAATCTGATATCAGACCTTTAAATTAGCTTTGGCAAGCAAAAGAATACTTATAGCATACTAGACTACATACGCCGAGGTGGGGGGTGGGGGGGGAACGGGGTGGGATGAGAGAGAGAGCTGCAGCACAGCAAATCTCCAACTCAGTCAGATATAATTGACACAACAATTACCTTGACCCACAGAGCCACAGATTTATCTCCTTCAAGCCATTCAGGCTCTGAAAGAGACATCTCTCCATCTCTGCCATTGCTCAGTAAGTCGCTCTCAATTGTATCAACAATTATTTGACCACCCTCAGATGCTAAGCAGTGCTCCATGCACTCATTTTGTTCATTAACATGGCTGTCATCAATGTCATGATAGCCACTGGCAAATTTTGAGCCATCCATTGAAACATCGGATGAAGCTTCATCACAATGGTCCTCATAATCATGTCGTGGCTGGGAAACTACCCCTTGAGCTTCAACTAATTTCTCTATATGATTCCCCTCCATAACTTACAACATGGGATACAAGCTACCATCCAAAGCTCAATTTTCCCTCAAGATTGTTGGTTTCTACATCATGAAAAAATTTAAATATAACCACTCTCAATAACTGCTTACAATAACACTAAAATCAATATGCACCATGTTCATGCCATAAGAATCTTGCACCAATAGATAAAATCGTACATGCAGAAATGCATAAACAAATTCAAAATGCAGAACCACCAAAGATTCCAAGTGAAAAGGCAGGGATATAGAAAGAGCCAGTTTTCATGTGACAAACTGAAAAGACAACTAAATAGACATTAAAAAATAAATACACATTCAAAATGAAGAAAACCCAGATTTAAACAGGAGAGACACCCGGGTGACACGGCAGAGAAATGCAGTAACGTAAATACAAATTCAAAATGCAGAACCCATGGTATTAAAAAGGACAAGAAATAATAGTGAACCAATTGTAACAGGGAACACTCAAAAAACAACATGAGAAGACAGAGATACAAAGATAGGAGTGCAAACATAAAAATTGCAGTAGCCATTGAAGATTTCTCAATTAACCAAATAAATCAATAACATGGACTTTTGAGAAAATTGAAAACCATGTTTCAGAAGTAAAAGAAACCAATTGTAGTAGCCCTTGAAATGGAGCGATTCACTAAGAAAAAGTTCTTAAATCCATTCAGAAATCATATTTTTTTTCAAAATTATACTGAAGCAATTCTGTACTCTTGATACAAATGAAACACTCAGTCAGCTCAACTCAAATCTCCTAGATGACATCCAAATCAGAAAATGAACGAAAAATAAAACCAGGGTATGCTCCACATCACAATCACATTATAAAACAGAGGATACAGCAGGCCCATCATCAAACCAGGCATCCAGGCCTGATAAGATAGAGAATGTAACCTGCCTGCACATCCTCATAAAATCAGATTCAATGATGAGCTTATTTATCCATGTGTATGCACATGATTTTTTTTACCAGCAACATGATGAAGAATGTCATTAAATTTTACATAACAATACCATTCAACAAAACATATCTGAAACTAATGCACATCTAAATAGAGCTATAATGCCACAACCTAAAACTGCTATCTAAAAACTGACCCTGAAGCAGTGAATTCATCAGTATATTTTTCTTTTTTAGTCAGTCCTAGTATACCCATCATTTTAAATTTAATTAATAAAAGATGGTAGTTACAAAAAAAAAAAAAAATTATAAAAAAAGGAAAAAATCTAAGTCACTGCCATATTAAGGATTTAGAATCCTGTAGAATTGGCCAATTATTAACATTTTAACAATTTTAACAATTTTTTAAGTAGCAAAGGAGCCTCATTCTAATTATTTCTAATATATAGAAAAATCAATGATGAGACTAGGACAGTAACATTATTTTGATAACTGCAGGATTTCAACCCAAAACATATGATTGATTTCCGAATGTTTGACAATCCAAAATCAGTAATTTTAAAAACCACAAATCAATTATAGCTTCAATTTTTTTTTTTTTAATTTTACCCTAAAACAAAACCCATAAAAGCGAACATCCTAAATCAACAAACAATTATAAGTAATATCGATTTGACCTGCTATATGTCCCTTTTATCCATGAATAAAAAGAAACCCATGTTTCATAAAAATATGTAAATAAGATATAGGTCAGATTCTGAATCTGGTAATAATAAAAGATTGATAAAGCCACCAAATGCATATTTCAGCCTTGTCTTGCCCCATTATTTTTTTTTTTTAATATGTAAGGAATCAATATACACTTCTTTTGACTTAAACTTCGGAATTTTACTAATATTTACCACGAAGATCTGACCAATTAACTATTAATCAAATACATTAGTAAACACCATAAAAAGTCCAAATTTTTAATAATCCAAACGACCCCTAACACTGACCAGCCCTAACCTAACAAGTAAGAAACCTCACTTGCCTATGAAATCAAGGCAACACGATTATTCCTTTACACATGCAGAAACTTGTACAGGAAGATGATACTCCATTGAACACGCACAATACATTCTAGCCTAAAAATAATAATAATAATAATAAAAGAAAAAAAAAGTTGCACCTTTAAGAAAAATTCAGCAGAAAACTCCAATTTCAGAAGCAAATATTCTTCAAAATCCTAATCATTACACCAAATTCGTGAATTGCAGGATGAAAGTTAATAATGGGTATAGTATCAGGCATCAGGGTGCAGATCAGCAACGTATATGAGATACCCTAACATAAAAGACGGTCGATATCGACATAAAGATTCAATCTTGTCACATTACAGACCCATTTTATAAAAAGGACACATCCTAAAAATTGAAGCCCTAAAATACCTAGTTAAGGTTAAATTGCATGACTTTAGGGTTAATATAATTTTATACTGCCTTCAACATTAGGACATGGAAATTGAGTTTTAGTTAGGGCACATTAGGTCACGCCCACCCAACAACAACAACATTGAAAGTGAAGGGGGTTGCTGTTACGTACAAGACAAAACACACATAAAATGATGGTATTTTAATTAATAATTAATACCCATAGCACATATAAGTTGGACAAAAGGTAAAAAAGAAAAAAATTAAAATTGACAGAAGGAATTGAATTGGAAGCAAAATTGGTGACAATGTAATGTACCTTATAAACAAGTGATGAAGATGGGTTGTGGCAGGAAGATCACCTTTTTTTTTTTTTTTTTTGTTATGGTTGTTTTGGTTAGGCACTGAATGGGGTTAGGTCTTTTGTATTTCTTTTTTAATTTTTTTGTCAATCGGGTATGGGTGCTATAGTGATATAAATGTTTTTTTTTTTTCCCCCTTTTCCTTCCTTAAAATTTAATGTAAGGAAAGTTTCGAACGATGTACCATATGGTGATACTGGGTGTCGTGAGTCGTGACTGGGCATGTACAGGACCGTGCCCAAAACAATATATGTCAACTTCGAAATGCCTTGTGATGCGTGTGCGCGTGAATATATATAGTGGAATTTAACTTAACATAAAGGACGGAAATAATGATTCGATGAAAGGATAGCCTTATGGCAAGGGGAAAAAAATGAGGAGATATTGGTATATTTTTGGAGGGCAAGAAATATGATATGGAGCATGAAGTGTACTAGGGCTCGAAAATTTGATGGTGAAAAAAGGGATAAAGAAAGGGACGGGGACGGATGGGGTGGGGTAGGGTAGGGTGGGGTGGGCTGAACGAGGACTAATGGGACGTCACATAAGCCTAGGTATCATCAATTATTAATAAAAATTAAGGAATCCCCTCATTTAATTCTATGAGTTGGAGAATACAGTTTTATCTGTATATGAGAAATTGTTGAGATTATTCACATGGGATTAAGGAAAAAAATAATAACTTTTTTAGAAAAATTACATCAATCCCATTAGATAAAAAATAATCTCATAAATAAAAAACTTGAACTTATTTTTTCAAAAGACAAAGTTAGTGTGAATATACTAAATTAAATTTGTTTCTTAGAGAGATAAGAACAGAATCAATCTGGTCTCTAAAGAGACAAAGTTAATTTTACAACACTAAACTTATTTCTTGAAAATACGAAGTTAGTCATGTATGACCTCGTCTCTTCAAGAGATAAGTTCGGATTACCTAAAATTGAGATTACTTTTATCCTAGTGATATTTTTTTAATTTTTTTAAAAATGTCAATATTAATTTCGTTTCGCTATTCACATAGCTACTTCTATATCATTATATATTTAAAAGACTCACCAATTTCTATGTATTTTATCATATGAAATTAAATCCTTATTATATTTATATATTTTACTAAAACAAAATGAAAGGAATTAATATCTATCTATTTTATTGAAAAGAATGAAAGAAATTAATAAAAATGTGTGCCATTTTTCCTTCTATGGTAACTACTATATTATGATATATGATTTATTTAATTATCTATCACCTTATTAAAACCTTTAGAGAAGTAATATTTTCATAACATGGGTAATTATAACAAAATTGGAAAATAAAACAATGAATGTTAATAAATGAATGTAGGGACATAAATTACTATTCATTATTTTATATATTATAGAAATTCATTATGAATTATCACTCCTTTTAAATGAACACCGTTACATTAAAGGAAGAAGGAATGTATAGTTATTCATGTTAAGTAAATGGGTTGTTACATTCCAATAATATCAACCCCTATTTCCAATGAATTTGAGTTGAGTTATATTCTCCCTTCTCAAAAGAAATGAATAGTTATTTATGTCAAATGAATGGGTTGTTATAGTCTAACAATATCAACACCTATTTCCAATGAATTTGAGGCTAGTTATATTCCTCCTTCTCAAAAGGAATTAATAGTTATTCATTTCTATAGTTCAATAATATGAATGTCTATTTCCAATGAATTTGAGGCTAGTTATAATCCCCCTTTTCAAAAAATTGTATTAAATAATAATTAGCAAAAAAATTTTATTATTTATTAAGCATTAGTAACATGAATGCAATGTCCACTAATTAACTTTTATAATTATCTTAAGATCCAATAATTATACAACCTCACTAAATAGTAGAAGTTCCTTTATTTTAGAGGATAACTAGGGGGTGTGGGGAGGGGAGGAGGGGAACAAACAAGAAGCTACCATATTCCCTTCCTTCTTTCCCCCCGCCCCCCCCCCCCCCCCCCCCCCCCCCCCCCCCCCCCCCCCCCCCCCCCCCGAAAACAAAAAGGTTACTTGCATTTTAATTTTTAATAAGGAAGTGACATATGTTTTTCAATTTTATATTAATTATAAATAGAGTTATATGTTGATATTTCATTATACAATAGAAGATTATTTCAATAAAGAAATATAATTAATTATGTCTTTCAAATAATTAATAAAAATTAAAAAATTACGGATATTAAGATAAAATAAAAAGGTTAAATAATAACAACAATAACAATAATAATAAAAAGAAAGCAAAGGGGCAGCCACTTACTAACTAACGCCACTTACTAACTAACAAGGCTAAAAAAGAGAAGCGGTAGGGTTAAGGTTGCTTTAAGATAGCCAACAAAAACTACTAGGGAGAAAAGAAAGGTAACTTGACTTTGATTTGTTAATTAATCTTCCATTTTTTTAGTTTTATTTTTATAGGCGGTCGCACAACCTCCTATCATGCCATTTTGGTAAAGAGTCGTTCACTGTCTTATATGGGTAATATAACCCACCTACATCCTTAGTAAGGTTTTATTGGCCATTCTAGAGCTTAAGGGTAGCTAACAACCACCTTTAGGAAGGTCACATGAACCTTTCCCAAAAAATTGTTAGAGATTTAATCAAATCTCAATACCTAATATGAATATAAAAAGATCAACATGTGTGAGAATTAGTGTACAAAATAAATAGAAAGTGTACTTTTTCCACTAAATCACAACTGTTCCAAATGTGGGTAGATGATATTCTAGCCGCTATGTACATAGACTCTTTTCTATGAGTGATGGGAGGAATGAGAGAGTATGATAGAATGGTAAAGTTTTTAAAGTTTGGAATCTCTGATAAATATGTTTATTTAGTTCACTTGCAACTAACAACTATAACCCTAGCAACGAAAGTTATAGGTCAAGCTACCAAACGAACCCATATATTTCCATAGTAACTTTTATCTACACATCTATAATAAATATATATTATAAACCCATACTAGTATAAGCTAACAAGACCTCACTATATAATTATTAATTGATCACTCATATAAGGGCCAAGTAATTTAGTTTATTTGTGATAAAAACATACAATTTTTTTTTTTTTGTGCAATTCCATGTATGTTTACATGCCCATGCAAATCAAACCTATAAGTTCACATGAATTCAGTCCAAATTCTACCAATCTCCTACTTTAATTGTATATTCATGTACTTAAGTGCGTTTCTTAATATTGTATGAATACATAACTCATTTAGTAGTTAGTTTGTGATACTTCTCAAATATAGATGGTGGAGTTATAATCACCAAGGCATTTTTTGGTGTAATGGCTTGGAGTTCATTGGAACTCTAAATTTAAGCATGCTTTTGGCAAAACAATCCCAGGATGGGTAACCTCCTATGAAGCACTGGCACCAAAGGACAAAATCATGCTATATGTGGCTAAAGTGGATAATACATCAGTAAGTAGAGTTCTAGGGCATTGCAGGTGATATAAGAGTAGTTCACCGATCGAAAAATGGAGAAGTGTCCTCCCTACCTACTGTGGTTTCTAGACTTGTGTAATAAAACTAATGAGGACATCAGTTCTATAAAATGGGAGAGTATGTGATACCCCCCAAATATAGATGGTAAAACTCTAATCACAAAGGCATCTTTTATTGTAATGGCTTGGAGTTCATTGGAACTCTAATGTTAAGCATTCTTTAGGCACAACAATCCTAGGATGGGTAACCTCCTGAGAAGGGCTGACATCAAAAGACAAAACCACATAACGTGTGGTCAAAGCAAACAATATCTCATTGGGTAAAGTTTCGAGGAGTTACACTAGCTATCAAAGCACGTCATCTTAACCAATCATATCAATTACTTTATGTTACATTCTTTTAATTAAGTTTTGGTAATAACAAAAAGGTTAAAGTGTTGTGTTGTGTAGGTTCCATTGTTCAATTATTCAGATTTAAAAACCATTTTAAAGACCACAAAGTTGAAGTTTTCAAAATTTATTAAACCAATAGGCTCTATTCAAGTTCGGAAGCAACTACCGATATCAAGTAAGTGCACCTACCGAAGTAGCATAAAAAATATTTTGTCATATTCCAAGGGATCGTCAGCATCTACCTTACTCACATTTCATCTATTGTCTAGCTAAAGAAAATTAAGAAAATCTTGATAAAAATAGAAGCTAAGCTATGGTTAGTTGATATGCACATGCTTTCAAGGCAAAATTAAGGATGAGTTAGTTAAAATGCAATATAGAAGCTTAGGGTTTGATTCATCAACTCTTTATCATGTGATTTCTTGATAAAGTTAAAGAGAGTTGTTTACTGGTGTATTTACACTATCAGATTCACTAGGAAGTTAAAGCCTCTCTTAAGATTAGTAACCCTACATCTAGACTAAACCATCGAAATCTCTTTACAAGTTATCAGCAATCTAGATCCGCATAAAGATTAAGAATCCTTTGTTTCAAAACCAACCTAATAAATTTCAAAAACAAGTGACAAAAAGTTTCGCTGTCACGCCCCAACGAGTATCCTAAACGTGACAGCTTGCCTTACACAATATTAAAACTTAAGAATGATTAACTCAGTCACTCGAAAGCTTCTATATCAGTACATAACGTACATTCAGATCAAAGGGAGGTTGGCGAAGTAATGCATTTTAAGATATCAGTAGCGGAACGTGCAAAATAACACTTAATATATTTCATTGAAATAAAAAGTCTTACAACTTCTAAGGGGCATTCCCCAAATAATTTCCATAACAACATGGTCTTACTAAGATAAATAACTAAAGCTAGAAGATTTTAGAAAAAATCTGCTCTAAGATTTCAAAACAGAGTTTCTCTAAAAGCTTCCCAAAATAAAGATTCTACCCGGGTGATCAAGATGGTCTTGGGTGCAAAATGATAATCCTACAATATCAAAAATCTATGGGGATATAAGCATAACTAGCTTAGTGAGATAACCCTTACGCAAAAATACTCATAACAAACACTCAACCAAGTTTATTAATCAAGCATATGAAATGCAACAACCATATAATCAATATCACATACGACTATCTGGTTTCATATGTATGATGGATTTATCCCTCCATCGGTGGTTAGGGAATGATTTGAACTGGGCCCCAAATGACCTCATTAAAGATTTGCGCGCGTCTTGGGGTTACAACGAACCATACTACTAGTCCCGGGGCTTTCCTTACCTAAAGCGGTCGATCCGACTCAGCTACAACTTGATGCCATATTCCCCGAATGTCCTAACCCTCAAGATATAGCTAGGCAGCTTACCTTTTTAGTCCCATGCTGAGGAGTAGTATCAAATTTTCAAAATGATATTCTAAGTGATATGCATGAGCAATTTATTATATGGGGATTCCAATATGACATTAACTCATTTAAAGCGATCAAGCAATAATTGCATACATAGCAATGCATACATAAAAACAATTATATCAATCACAAATTAGGTTCCAATATACTCTATCATTCATTGATCGCATATAACAATCACATACATAATTTCCATGATATCCCACATGCATATCAATTTTATCTTTTCCTAACATTTAATGCTCTATTATATAGGCACATACGCGAATACATAAATGTAAAAGAAGCTCACTCGTCCATAGCGATCTTCTATGAGTCGAAGTAATCCTCGGAGAAGAGAAAATCTTGGTCCTCAGCACCTAAACAAAAGAAATACCCGAAATGAGTATTTCATCTAAGATCTACTCAATTTCTCTAATCCTATCTTATTGAATTCGTCAAAAATCATATGAATGGAAACCCCCACTTAAAATGGCCATAACTTGCTCATTTTAACTCGGAATTTCATATATTATATGTAATATACAGAAATAAAGATGAAAATATAATGAATCATGAATCATGATATGATATAGGATGAGTTTAAGGTCAAAACAACTAAATTGTAAAGGTTTAAGTTCGGTCGCAAAACAAATGTTGAAGTTTGGATTTCTGCAATTTTTGATAGATTGTACGCTGCCTCCTAGAGAATCTACGCCGCTGGTGTAGAGACGACGTACGAAGGGAATAGTAACATTTTTCTTAACGCTGGGTGGAAAGCCGCCAGTGTACAATAGGGTTTCTCTCAACGTCGGTTGGGAACGCCATTGGCGTAGGCCATGGATTTGCCGGTATATGTAGTAGGATCGAAGTTCTGGGAATTCAAAGCCTCAATAAACGCTGTCAGTGCTCATGTAAATTTTGCCAGCATAGGATGTGCGCTAACAAGATCTACACGTACGGCACTGACGTAGGCTCGACGTATGACCAAATTTATATAAATACGAAACGCGAAAGACAGTTTTAACAGATTTTTCTTTTATCATTTTCTCCTTTGTATAAAAGAGTTTTGGAGTGTTCTTGGAGATCTAGGCTTGGAGAATCATCCGGAGGGTGTTTTTGATCCAAAGTAAGTAATTTTAACCTTCTCTCATGGATTAAATACGAATTTGTATGAGTTTGCTTAGGCTTTTGTTGTGTTCTTGAAGGAAAAAGTGGGAAAGATTTAGATCTTGGATTTGATTTACTTCGGTTGGATAAGAAGTGAGTGTTATGATTAAAACAAATGTTCTTATGTCAGATTTATACGAATTTCATGCAAATTCTAAGGATTTTGTGATTTGTTTGCATGAAGAAAACCCTAGATTTGGTTGGGATCCGAATTTGTGCATGTGAGTTAGATTTTGGTGATCTAAATCAGTGAGTTTCATCCTTTCTTTGAAGAAGTTGAATAATGTGTGATTAGATGATCATTATGTGTTCTTGTTGTTATGAATATTAGGGTTTTGGAGGATTATCGAGTTCTGTAAATTGTTGTGGAAGATTGATCGGGTTAAACGATGCAACTTGGTGATTTTCTTTGTCAGTTAAGATTTCGGGAGTTATAGTACATTAGGGTTTGTTTATATCGTGTTCTTATATATTCTATATATGTATGTTGTTGACAAGAATTTAAAGATTTGGGTTGTTGTTATATTGTCATTATTGATTGAAGTATTGTAGAGATTCGAAATATTTGTGTTGTGAGTGTTGTTAATAAAGGATTTTTAGAAGATACATATTGGAATTTCCTAAAACTGAGAAAGGTACGACCAATCCTTACTTGTTGTTTTTGTCTGAAAGTTTAGTATTGATTAAATGCTTGTAGGAACAGAATTTCTTAATAAACCTAATCGTTATTTGAGTTAATAATTGTATGGTTGATTATGCTTGGCTTTGACCAGTAAAGACCTGGCAGACAGTGATACTAATGAGGCACCCTGATGATTTTGGTGTGAGGTCGTCCCTAGTGGACTCATGCCTTGATATGATTCCAGTAGAATTAGGTGTTCTGAATTCAAGGTGTTTGGGAAGTACCCACTCATCCATATATGTATATGATTATTATTTTCAAAGAGTTGTATGATTTTCAATGTGGTCTGAGTAACTCCGAGTTCAGGATTAGAGTATACCTAATGTCACGCCCCAAAAGGTACCCAAAACACGACAGTCCACCACACTCGATATTTAAAATTAAGTATGACAACCTTAGTCATCCCATAAGTTTACATATCAGGTGTAAGGTGTACTTGCACAACTTTTAGGATCACACTTTGAATCGAATAGTCTAAAGAAGGCATACATTAGCATTAAGAATAGAAATCACAACGAGATAAATAAATTATGTCTTTACAAAAGTCAAGGGGGGCATACCCCCATCAAAATAATAATGGAAGTCTATCTGGTCTAAGCCATATTACAATCATTAGGGTTTATGTTAAAGAGATTTTTCCAGAAGTCCACGCCTCTAGCTAGGTCCCGACTTCTTCAAAAGCTCCTTCATCCAAAAGATAACCCTGTGAAATGTGTTCTCTAGGAACAACCAAAAATAAGAACACCACAACAAAACTATAGGGGTATAAGCTACAGGCTTAGTGAGATTCAATTTCCAAATATTCAATACTCAGCAATAATATATATCAGACAAGTCATTAGCAATCATATGAATGCACAAGCATATGAGCATACAACACATAAGATCATCCGAAAATCTCATGTTGAATAGATTTACGCCCTCCATTTAGGGTTAGGTGTTTCAGGCCCATACGACCATCATTTAAATACTTCTCATTTCTTATTATGGTTGATACAGGTACCCATCCACCACTTTTTAAAATTTTTACTGTGGTTGATATAAGTGCTTACCCATGCACATTTAATTCCGGCCCATCCGCCAACAACCGAGATTACCGGCCCCTCGTTGCCCGAATTCCTATGCCTTCTTCCCACAAAGGTATAATAACTCATGCAATGTAACTCACTACGTGATATGCATGTACAACTTATTCATATAGTTGGGGCATATTAATTAAGCAGATTGAGTGCGATCATAGAGAATTTCAGACAATCTAAGTCTATTCTAACTTATATAATGATTTATCAACACATCTCGTCTCGATATACTTATCATTCATTCAACCAAGATTGTATCGCAATCATCGAAATTTTATCTTTTCCTAAATCTAATGCTACTACGATTATAAGCACATACATGAGCACAGCTATTTAAGAAATGAACTCACTCAGCCATGGAGAGAAATCCACTAGTCGTAGTAGTCCTCGGGGAGTAGGAATCCGTCTTCCAATTCACCTAAGTACAAGAAATACCCGAAATGAGTATTTCTCATAAGGTTCTAATAACTTAACAATTCTAACTACTAAGTTCGTCAATTTCCGCATAAGATAAAGTCCTAACTTTAAATGACCATATCTAACTCATTTTAACTCGGAATTGAGCATATAATATATCGATTTCTATCTACTTCGAAAGATCTATCTATTCCTAATATTATTTTCAAGTTTTGAAAATATTTAAATCATGAAACAGAGAAATCAGTTTTGATCGTTTGAAAACTTCAATTCTGAAAGATAGTTTTGTGGATGTTTGTGATGTTTCTAGCATATAGTTCAACTGCACATGCAATATCAATGATTTCCTATCATGAATGATACGATATGAAATTGATGCATGCATGCTTTTGATATTATTTACAAAAAGGAAAATTAAGAAATTTCTTACTTGTGTGACTCCATGATTATACACTTTCAAGAAAACTAGTTTCCTAACTTAGACTATATCATTTGTTTTGAAGTTATTTCCTTAAGAAAATCAATTTGGCCTTATCTAAATTGAGTCTTCATTATACCTATTACCCAAGCCTTCATTTCCACATAAGAATTTGCATTTTACACTTTGCAAATATGTTTTCAAGTAGAATTTATCCAAAAATCTGAATTTCTTGAAATTAAATTTTTGAATGATTCCTTTGGGAAAAACTTGCTTAATGCATTAAAACTTAAGACTTTAAGGTACCTATTACCTAAGGAATCCATTTAATACATAAAACCTCTATTTTGGACTCGGATGATAGGTGTTCTTATGACCTATATACAAAATTACGAATTTCATATGTTAAGTACTAACTCAAGATTTTCCATCTAGATTCCATTCTTGTTTGATACATTAATCTCATCAAAACTCATTTTAACTTATAAAAATTTACTACCTAATGATACATATTACCTATATCCTTCATTTTTCACATAAAACATGAGCTTTAAAGTTGATAAAGGGTTTTTAAAATAGGGTCTTGAAATCATACGAATTTGACTTTGAGTGTTTCAAACAAAAACTTTTTCCTTTCAAGTTCATTGCTTTATTTACTTAAGGATCTACCAACTACCATATCTATATACCTAAAACAAAGCCTTCGTAAGTATGAACGCATGAAAACATAAATCATCCACAAGATCATAAATGTCAAGCATGGTATAAGCATCTAAAAGTTAGATCTACTACTTATGATGTATGAAATGAAGTTTTAAAGCATGAACATGAAATTTTTATGCTAGATCTCTACTTTACTCCACTCCTACATGCATGAACATGAAATATCCTCAACAACAACTTGATCAAACACAAGATCTACTCTTGTGATGACTTGATATTCATGTAGTAGCATTTTCTTTGTCCCAACAAGAGCTCATGGGGACTTTGAGTGAAAATACTCATGAATAATCTTGCCATTACAAGATTAAATGGTAGTAAGGCTTAAGAATCATCACCTAAGTTTGGATTTAGTGAAGAAATGAAGAAGATTGAAGCTTGTGTGTGTGTGTGTGTGTGTGTGTGGTGAGGGAGAGTTCACAGCAAGAAGAAGAAAATGGAGAGAGTTTGAGAGCTCTTGAACAAATGAAAATGAAAAATGAAGAGAGAGAAATGAAAAAGATTATTTATATTAAGTGAATTAGGGTTTGTTTTATCATTATAAAAGGAGAAAATAAAACACAGAGAGGGCAAATTGGGGGGAAAAATGCGTCGGCCACTAGGTGTGTGAGAGAGAGAGAGTTTTGATTTTATTTGAAATTGTAATTTGTGTAATAAAATGTATTAAATGTAATAATTTGTTAAGAGACAAAAATTCTTGAAAAAGAAAATATAATTGAGTGTTTGTAAGGATGTAAGATTAGGGTATGGGTGTGTGTATAGTAGGTTATACTTGTGAATAGTAATAAATAGTAGATAAGACATCTACTTTACCGGTAGTAAGAAACATACAAGAAAAAGGCTATAACTGTAATTTTTATAACCCGAAAATGTATAAAACATATATTTTTGAAATCCTTATAAAATTTTGATTCTAACTGGTATTCCGAAATATTTTTTTGAGTTTCCAGTTTCGAGGCTCGCTTTTCCGTAATGGAGCTCGGGAAAGCCCGAAATAGAAAATTCTTCAAAATAAAAAATTTGTATGGTTTGAAATATACTATAGAACAATAATCCATATTAATTTATCTTATAGAGGTTCTTTTATTTAGAAATCGAAGAAAAACTGGAATTAGTGTTCCTAGGTTGCTTATACTAATCCTATTTAGGGTTTTGATTTCCGATTTACGGAGTTTACTCGGTTACTAAGAAAACCGGGTTTACACCTAATATTGGACTGTATTGTTTTGTTGGCTTAAGAAGATAATAACATGACTGTTTGCATTAGTTTGAGTTGCATGAATTACCTATTTATTGTATGGGCATATGCATTTGTTTTTGGATTGGAGTTATCGTACTGGGCGTCGCCGTTCATTCTTTTAAATTTCAGGTACAAGTGAAGAAGATATAGTGTATGGTCTTTCCGGATATGACTTATTCTTTGATAGCGGGGATGGCGATAGTGGACCTGACTACCCGACCGAGAGTTAGGCTTCATATATCAAATGTCTAAAACAAGACATGTTTTGATCATTTGGAATTATAGTTGGATGCTTTTGTTGGTTTTATATGAAAAGATTTTAATGTAAACAGTTTTTAGTTTCTGTTGAATTTGTTTACTATGATGTCAACTTGGATTTTATGCTTGAACAAGGAGTTCATGTTTTATGAAGTATGAGTTTTTAGTTTTAACAAGTTTCGTATCCTTTGAGATACCCTATGAGTATTTACAGGTTATGATTGTATTATTGTGGATAATAGAGCCTTTGCGTATCCTATACAAGAGGGGATGCGTGGCGGGTTGTAATGCCTTATTTTAGGGCGTTACAGCTTATTTGTATCAGAGCTATGGGTTTTGAATGATATAGATTTAAGTTTTGATTCTTTAGAACGGTGAGATTTGAGGAGTGGGGTAGAATAATTGGTTTGTTGTTTAGTTAAGTTTGATGTTGTCTTATAGATTTAAGTTTTGATCTTGAGTTGGATACCCTTATTCTAATCTTGTGATGTTTTGTTGTGTTAGAATGCCTCCAAGAAGAAGAATTCCAGAGGAGAATGAGAATTTGGGGCAGCAGCAGGATGAGCAGCAGGCTCGAAATCAGGACTTGCTACCACCTCCACCTAGAGGACAGTAGGTTCCAGTTGATGCTGCACAGCTTATGTAAGTTGTGAATGCCTTGTTAGGAGTGGTTGGTCAACAACAGCAAGATATGAGGAGGGCATGCAAATGGTCCAAGAAAACGCTGAAGCTTGGAGACAGGAGACACAAAAGGTTGAATGGGAATGGAGGGAATGGAGTTAGGCATAAAGATGTGCTTGGTCTGAATAAATTTATGGACCTTGTGCATAAGTTTAAACCAGTACCAGGTAAACCTCTCGAACCACAATTGTGGATGGAAAGGTTGAGAAGACATTTGCTACTTTGGATATTCTAGAGAACAAGAAAATTGAATATGCCTCCTATTTGCTGACTGGGAGAGCCAATAACTGGTGGTTGAGCACCAAAAGGCACATGGCTTGTCACGCCCCAACAGGTACCCTAAACGTGATAGCCTACTGTACGCAATATTAAGACTTAAGAATGACTACCTCAGTCACTCGAAAGCTTCCATATAAGTACAAGGCGTACATTCACATCAAAGGGAGACCGGTGGAGTAATGTATTTTAAGATATTGACAGCGGAACATGCAAAATATCACATAATATAATTCATTGAAATATAAAGTCTTACAACTTCTAAGGGGCATTCCCCCGATAAATTCCATAACAACCAGATCTTTTTAAGATAAATAATAAAGGCTAGAAGATTTTAGAAGAAATCTACTCTAAGCTTCAAAACATAATTCCTCCAAAAGCATTCCAAAATAAGGATTCTACCTGGGAATCAAGATGGCTCGAGTACAAAAAGATAACCTGCAATATCAAAAGTCTATAGGGGTATAAGCATAACTAGCTTAGTGAGATATTCCTTACGTAAAAGTACTCATAATAAGCAATCAACCAAGTTTATTAATCAAGCATATGAAATGCAACAACCATATGATCAAACAGTACATACGACTATCTGGTTTCGTATGTGTGATAGATTTACCCCTCCATCGGTGGTTAGGGAATGCTTTGAACCGGGCCTCAAATGACCTCCTTAAAAGTTGCACGTGTGATGGGGTTCCAACGAACCGTACTACTAGTCCCGGGCTTTCCTTACCCAAAGCGATCGATCCGGCTCGGCTATAACTTGAGACCATATTCTACGAATGTCCTAAACTATCAAGATGTAGCAAGGCAGCTTACCTTTCCGATCCCATGCTAAGGAGTAGTAGCAAAACTTCGAAATGATATTCTAAATGATATGCATGAGCAATTTATTATATGGGGATTCTAATATGACATTAAATCATTTAAAGCGATCAAGCAATAATCACACACATGGCAATACATAGAAACAATTATATCAATCACAAATCGGATTCCGACATACTTATTGTTCATTGATCGCACATAACAATTCACATACATAATTTCGATGCTATCTTATATACATATCAATTTTATCTTTTCCTAACATCTAGTGCTCTATTCTACAAACACATGCGCGAATACATAACGTAAAGAAAGCTCACTCGTCCATAGCGTTCTTCTAGGATTCGAAGTAATCCTTGGGGAAGAAAAGATCTTGGTCCTCGACACCAAAACAAAAGAAATAACCGAAATGAGTATTTCATCCAAGATCTATTCAAACTCTATAATTCTATCTTATTGGATTCGTCAAAATTCGCATGAATGGAAATTTCAACTTAAAATGGCCCTAACTTGCTCATTTTAACTCGAAATTTCGCATATTATATACCAATTTCTACCTACTTGAAGAGATCTATCCATTTCTAAGGTTATTTTTTTTATCAAAAGAAGTTATTTTGGTCATGAAATAGTAACGTACAGATTTGATACGAAAATTCCAATTTCAAAGCTTAAGTTTTAAACTTTTATTCATTTAAGAGCTTTTGCACAAAAATAAAGATATTTTGTATGGTTGAAAAATCCTTAAATATAAACTCACCTATATGCATGAATTTAGTGGTATTGTCTCAACAATGATTTTGTAAAACAAAATGTCTTAAAAGTGAGAAAAGCTAAGACTTTGAAAAGAAATTAGTTTTGTTAGGAAAATTTCTTAATTCACTATAAGTGAGCATCTCCTTCTTTTAACTCCATTTCTTAAAATTTTAAAAGTAATTTTAATCTTTTAAAATTCCTACAACTTTATTTCTAATGGCTGGAAAATGTAGTTTTCTAAATATTTCTTGGTCATGTGTTCTAAAGTTTTTCTAAAGTTAGATCTGTTTTAAAAGAATAATATCAATGATCTTATAAGTTAATTTTGAAAAACTTATCTACACTTTCGTATTTTAGAATGTTGGTAGAAAACTTGATAAATGAGTTTAAGAAAACTTTTGGTTAAATAAGAAATTAAGTTTAAAGAAGCTTTCTCATTTTATTGGTTTGAAAAGAGAGTTTATAATAACTTTACTTTATGTATTTCTTGATAAAATCACATATAGTGTTATTACTAAAACTTGAGCTAAACTTATCTAATCTTAGAAAATATTTGTTAAGATAAAACTTTAAGTTTTTATGGAAAAATTATTCCTTATGTGAAAAAATTTATTTTTAAAGAGAGTTCTTATTTTTATTACTTAAGAAACTCATTTTCATTATGGTTGAGACAATATCAACATGTTCATGCATGGATGAGAATATGTAACTATGAGAAATGTAATAAAAACAACATAATAAGATGAAAAAATAAGAGCATAAAAGTAAGGTCAAGTATTGGAAACC
The DNA here is from genome assembly GCA_024138025.1 of Combretum micranthum. Taxonomy (NCBI): domain Eukaryota; kingdom Viridiplantae; phylum Streptophyta; class Magnoliopsida; order Myrtales; family Combretaceae; genus Combretum; species Combretum micranthum. Next base: position 185,920 of record JAMXBD010001640.1, on the reverse strand, counting down.
TTAGCTTCATCAAGGTATCCCGAGACTAAGAATAAACTAGTCCCAAAAGAAAAGAAAAGAAAAGAAAGGAAGGAAAATGGTTTTGACTTGATATGGATAAGTCTAAGACTAGAAAGACTAGTCTCAATAATTGCAAAAAACAAGTAAATAAACAAATTGCAAGACATAAATAAATAACAATGAGCTTATATGCTCTAAATAAATATATATACATAATATACATAATACTTTATATAAGTTAGATTAGAACAAATAATAATAACAATAACAATAACAACATAATAATAACATAAAAAAAAAAAAGAATAGAAATGAACAAAAACAAACATGAATATATTGTTGCTTCTTTAACTCTCATGAGTCTAAGAACATACATTAAGCTCATGCTAAGTTGTATGAACATGATGAATGAATAAGATAGATTTTTACCTAAGGTTTATGTGTTTGTAGAAGAGGAATGGAATGGTTTGTAGTGATATGTGGGAATTGGTTTTATGGAGAAAAGAGAGAATTTGGAAGAGATTTTGAGATAGGGATTTTATGGAGTTTTTTTGGTAGAGTTTTTGTAGGAAATGAATTGTGTGAAAGAATGAAGGAGGAATGGGGTATTTATACAGTTTTGGAGTGGAAATTAGATGTAATTAAATAAATTGAAAAAGAAAACAAATTGTGAGTGATGAGAGAGAGGGAGTGGATGGCAAGGCTATGAGAGGGAGAGAAAAATTGATTAAATTTGTTGTTTTATAATAAAAAGAAGTAATATGTAAAGTATGATATGATTAAAGTTGTATGGGGAAGGTAAATTGTAAAATATAGGTATGGTAGAGTGTAAGAAAAAGTAGAGATAGATGAATAGTAGAAAAGTACTATGAATAGTAGACTAGACAATTAAAATACCGGTAGTAAAGAAAATATGTGTAAATAAGCTATATCTGATATTTCTAGTTACCGAAAAATTCTAAAACTGATATTTTTGAAATCCTTTTATTTTTGCGAATCTATTGGTGTTGGTGGAATATTTTCGCTATCCGGTGCATCGGGGCATGGTTTTTGAAAACTGATCCCGATGGGATCCGAAAGACACTAGAAAATTACGAATATGATATTTTTAAGCTTTCCTATTTTATTACGAACCATTTTCCACAATTATCTTAATTTTGTTTTCTAGGGTTTAAAAACACGGGATTGCCGGATCTAGATTTACTAGACTAAACGTAGAATTAGGTTAACTTTAGGGTTCCGGTTTGACTTTCGGTTCTTAGGGTTTACTTATATTATCGAAAAATCTAAGGGTTTACAACCTACCTTCCTTAAAGAAAGTTTTGTCCTCAAAACTTGACTATCGTACCTGATTCCTCGAAAAGATTCGGATATTTGCGTCGGATCTCATCATCAGCCTCCCAAGTTGCCTCTTTATGGGTGTGATTCCTCCAAAAGACTTTGACATATTTGATCTCCTTATTTCGTAGCTTTTGGACTTTCCGATCCAAAATCTGCACCGGATGTTCCTCATAAGTGAGGTTCTCCTTTAGCAATACTGGCTCCAACTCTACTACTCGATCTGGATCTGCTATATGCTTGCACAAGATCGATACATGAAACACGTTGTGTACTCCTGACAGGTTTGGCGGCAAGGCTAGGCGATAGGCTAGATCTCTCACTCGTTCAAGTACTTCAAAAGGTCAATGTACCATGGGCTCAACTTTTTTTGTGAGAGTACTCTATGTATACTCTTGCTTGGATTTATCTTTAAGATTACATGGTATTCCACTTGAAATTTGAGAATTCGCCTTTTCCGATCTGCCCAGCTTTTCTGTTTATCTTAGGCTTCTTTCATTCGCTGTCGGATTATTCTTACTTTGTCTGCTGCATCTTGTACCAAGTCTGGTCCAATGGCGAGCTTTTCCACATTATCCCAAAACAGAGGCGACCTACAACGTTGTCCGTACAAGGCTTCATATGGCGGCATTTGTATGGTAGAGTGGTAGCTGTTGTTGTAGGCAAACTCTATGAGCGACAAATGAGCATCCCAGCTTCCTTTAAATTCCATAACACAAGCTCGTAACATGTCTTCTAAGGTATGGATTATCCGTTGGTTTGGGGGTGATAAGTAGTGCTAAAGTGCAACTTTATCCCCATACACTTTTGTAAACTTGTCCAAAACTTAGATACGAATATGGATCTCGATTTGACACAACCCCAGCGGGTACTCCATGTAAACGTACTATTTCCTTTATGTAAAGCTTGGTTAGCTTGTCCATTAAGTACGTCATGTTGATTGGTATGAAATGAGCCGATTTGGTCAAGCGATCTACGACGACCCATCTGGCGTCATATCTTGCCGATGTTCTTGGTTGTCCACAAGAAATCCATCGAGATTTGATCCCACTTCCACTCAGGTATCGGCAAAGGCTTTAACAATGCTCCCGGCCTTTGATGTTCCACCTTTACTTGTTGACAAGTTAGGCACTTCATCACATAATTAGCTACATCCCATTTCATTCCATTCCACCAAAAGTGGCTCTTGAGATCTTGATACATCTTAGTTCCTCCCAGGTATATTGTGTATCTCGAGCTATGAGCTTCACCAATGATTTCCATTCTCATTTCCTCATCATCTGGCACACACAACCTTCCTTTCATCCTCACTGTATCCTCTTCATCTATAGTGAAGTTAGTATACTTCTCTGCTTGCACTTTTCGTTTGATCCTTTGTATGACTTCATCATATCGTTGAGCTTCTTTAATCTGTTCCACAAGGGTTGGTTCCATCACCAAGCTAGATATTTCCACCTCTACATTTTGTCCAAGGAACTCGATACTTAACCTTTCAAATTCTCTTACTAACTCCTATTGGTCAGTCAATAAAGCGGCAACTTCCTCATGATTCTTTCGACTTAAGGCATCAGCAATGGCATTGACCTTTCTTGGTTCCAAGATCATAGTCCTTTATGAGCTCTAACCATCTCTGTTGTCGCGTATTCAACTTCTTCTGAGTGAATAGGTACTTGAGGCTTTTGTGGTCCGTATATATTTCGCATCTCTGTTCATACAGGTGATGCCTCCATATCTTGAGTGAGAAAACAACAGCAGCTAGCTCCAAGTCATGTGTCGGATAATTCTGCTGATGCAGTATCAACTGTCGCGAAGCATAAGCAATCACTTTTCCTTCTTGCATTAGCATATATCCAAGACCATTTCTTGATGCGTCGTTATGCACCGTGTAAGGTTTCTTAGGGTTTGGCAAAATGAGTATTGGTGCGGATACAAGCTTCTGCTTGAGCTCTTGGAAGCTCTTTTCTCTTTTATCGGTCTAAATAAACTTCTCATTCTTTTGAGTAAGTTGTGTTAACGGCTTGGCTATAGTCGAGAAATTCTTTACAAACTTTCGATAATAGCCAGCTAGACCAAGAAAGCTTCTTATTCCGTTACCATCTTCGGTTGCTTCCACTCCATCACTACTTTAATATTTTTAGGGTCAACCGATATGCCATCTCCTAAAACGACATGTCCTAAAAAGGAAATCTTATCCAACCAAAAGTCACACTTTCACAATTTGACATACAACTTATGTTCTCTTAATGTCCGAAGCGCCATATGGAGGTGTTCCTTATGTTCCTCTCGTGTAATCGAGTAGATTAAAATGTCGTCGATGAAAACTATAACACACTTATCCAACGAGGGCTTATAGATTCGATTCATCAGGTCCATGAAAGCGGCAGGTACATTTGTCAATCCAAAAGACATCACTAAGAACTCATAACGTCCATATCGAGTTCGAAAAGCGGTCTTTGGTACATCCTTTGGCCTTACTCTTAACTGATGGTATCTAGACCTCAAGTCGATGCATGTAAAACACACTTGCTCCTTGCAATTGATCAAAGAGGTCATCAATCCAGGGTAATGGATACTTATTCTTGATTGTAACCTTATTCAACTCCCGGTAATCGATACATAACCTCATAGACCCATCCTTTTTCTTAATGAACAAGACCGGTGCTCCTCATGTTGATACACTTAGGCGAATAAATCCTTGATCCAAAAGCTCTTGTAATTGCTTATTGAGTTCCTTTAACTCTACCGGTACCATACAGTATGGAGCTTTTGATATTGGCTCGGTATTTGGCATCAAGCTAATCTCGAAATCGATGTCCCTCTTTGGTGGCAATCTAGGTAATTCCTTAGGAAAAACATCAGGAAACTCATTGACTATAGGTATGTCCTCTACCTTTGGTCCTTCACTTTCTTCTTCTACGACATTGATTTGTTGGTTGATCTCCTCCTCATTCATTACTAACTTGAGCGAACTTAATCTTGCCTCCTTAGGACCGTGGATTCTCCTTTGAACTCAATATCCTTCCTGTTTACATCCTTAAAATTCACCTTCTTCTCTCGACAATCTACTGTGGCTTTAACACGGGTCAACTAACTCATTCCAAGAATTACTTCATACTTATTTATCTCCAACATAATCAAGTCACTTGTCGTATAGTGTCCTGGGATTTCTAATGGACATTCCTTCAACATCCCTCGGGTGGTTACGACGCTACCTGTAGGTGTCTTTATCTTGAAGCTGGTAGTGGTGGTGACTATAGGTAAACCAATCTTCTTAGCAAGGTTGGGGGTGATAAACAAATAGGTGGCTCCGGTATCGAACAAGGCATAAGCGGTTTCACTAGCTACTAGTATACATCATATGTTCAACACGCACTAGTTACAACCATACTACACTTATCTAACTTTTCTAAAGCTTCAGGCTAAAGAGATATAGGGATTCTATTGTTACAGATTGATAACGTAAAAAGATACTATAAACAATCGAAACGATAGCTTAAGGTTAGGGCTAACCTATAACAAGTCCATGATCATAACCTTCGTCTCCCTCCAAGGCAGCAGACTCACATCCTTCTTCTTCATCATCAACTTCCTCGCACATCTACTAGCCCTCTAAGTTGTAAACTCTCATTCCATGCATCGAGGTGCTAGAGCGGTTCCCATTTCCATTGCCATTGTTGGTCACGACATGGCGGATCCTCCCGAGGTGTTGGATGACCTCATTAAAGCATTTTTCCTCTCTGGGCATTCATTTGCAAAGTGCCCTGGCTACTTACACACATAGCAGACACTGGTGTTCTTCTTGGGACACTCTAAGATTTTATGATCCGGGCTGCCACAAAAGTAGCACTTGTTTTGCAATTGTGGGCAAGACTTTGGATAATGCTTCCCTTGGCATTTCCAGCATGTGACATCTACTTTAGTCACTTCCCTCTGATTGCTCCTGCTTCTTTTAAAACTTCCAAAGGTCTTAAACCTCTTATTGTTGAATCTAAAAATTGGTTCCTCATAAAGCTTCCTTCCAAACATAAACACTTTCTTCTCCGGAGCTTTTGTTTTCATCTTTTTGGCTCCTTCTATAATTCGAGCCTTTTCCACTAGTCCTTTATAACTTCTAATATCAAATTCCACCAAACGAATCTTTAGGTCCTCATCTACTCCATTCAAGAAAACTTGTCTCTTTAATTCCTCGCTATGCTTATAGGACTCAGGGGCATACTTTAACAAGCAAATGAACTCGATTTCGTACTGCTCGATGGTTCTCCCCCTTTAAGAAGTATTCAAGAAGTCAGCACTGTACCAAACTCTGAGACTTCCTGGAAAATAGTTCTCTAAGAACTCTTCTCAAAACATATCCCAAGTAACTGGAGCAGGCAATTCTCGCTTCTTTGACTACCACCGTATTTGGGCATTGAATTTTAACATGAATGTCCCAAAATTGACTCTTAAGTGGTAGGGTATCTCATAAGCATTAAACTATCTCTTGATTTAGGCTAACTAGTCTTCGGCCTCAGCTGGTTTTTCAAAGGCTCCATCGAAGTAGCTATTACTTTTGATGAAGTCGGCAAGCAAGTTTTGGTGTGGTCTCGGCGGTGGCGGTAGTGGAAATGGCATAGCATGCGATTGTTCGCCGGGTGCTTCCACTGTAGCTTCATGAGCATTCTGAGGTGGAGCAGAAGCTGGATTATTTTGATTTTGTTGGTGAATCAAAATAGTCAACAATTGGTTCATCTATCCAAGGGCAGCAGCAAAGTCATTTTGCTGGTTCGAAGCAGGAGTAGGATTATTCTTCAGTTGGTTACACGGAGGTATTCCTTGTTTAGCTGGTACGTTGTTGGAATATCTTTGTTCTCTATTCCTACATCTTCTTAGACGGCTGTTTAATCGTTTAGATTTTAGTTTCTATTTTGCGCTCTATACTAACGTTTACTGAAATCACGGAAATCTCATGTATAAAGACTAGAAATCAAAATACAAGACTTAAGGAAATAAATTTGCAAAAGAATTAATAGGGGCTTAATAAGAAATTAAGAAATTTAAATACAATTTAAAGAAATCACAAGGTAAGAAATCAAAATCATGCATCTTACTTACAAAAAGAAATTATATAATTGCCATAAAAAAAAAAAAGAATAACATTATAAAGAAATCATTAGGTCACTTTACTACATCTTTTAAGTAGTTGCGATTTAATACTAAGGCGTTACGTTTTAGGTAAACACGACGCTTTCTTCTCATCGTGGCTCCTTATTCCTCTTCTCGATCCTTCCGTTGAAATTTGAGGGAATCTGGGTTGGTTTCGCCTTCTTCTCGCTTCTAATTTCTTGAAAGAATATCCTTGCTTTTGATCCTTTAATGACGTCTACGAGACTCGTTTCTAACGTTACCTAAGGTTTTGTATAGTCTTTTATGTAAGCATATTCGTCTTTTAGTTTCATTAACAAAAAGCAAGTTAACTCTATTTTCTCACTAGCTACAACTTACGAGGGTTGTGTTTCCTTAAGGCTTAAAACGGTTCGGAAATCCACCTATTCTTCTTAAGAGTATAAACTAGTTCTAGGGCTATATACATATCTTAGGTATGGTCATAAAACATGTGGTTTCCCATACATCCCCACTTTCTATAATTCTAGGATTCTTCTTAAAACTCTTATGGCCTAATCTTAAACTTATCCTATCTCTAAGACTTCTACTTCTATCCTAATCTTGATGTTCTGATACCAACTTAAGCTATCACGCCCCAACAGGTATCCTAAACGTGATAGTCTGCTATACGCAATATTAAGACTTAAGAATGACTACCTCAGTCACTCGAAAGCTTCCATATTGGTATTCACATCAAAGGGAGACCGGTGGAGTAATGCATTTTAAGATATTAGTAGTGGAACATGTAAAATATCACTTAATATAATTCATTGAAATATAAAGTCTTACAACTTATAAGGGGCATTCCTTCGATAAATTCCATAACAACCTGGTTTTATTAAGATAAATAACAAAGGCTAGAAGATTTTAGAAAAAATTTACTCTAAGACTTCAAAGCAGAATTCCTCTAAAAGCTTCCCAAAATAAGGATTCTACCCGGGGAATCAAGATGGCTCGAGTGCAAAAGATAACCCTGCAATATCAAAAGTCTATAGGGGTATAAGCATAACTAGCTTAGTGAGATATTCCTTACGTAAAAGTATTCATAACAAGCAATCAACCAAGTTTATTAATCAAGCATATGAAATGTAACAACCATATGATCAAATAGTACATATGACTATCTGGTTTCGTATGTATGTGTGATGGATTTATCCCTCCATCGGTGGTTAGGAAATGCTTTGAACCGAGGCCCAAACGACCTCCTTAAAAGTTGCGCGCGTCTTGAGGTTCTAACGAACCATACTACTAGTTCCCGGGCTTTCCTTACCCAAAGCAATCGATCCGGCTTGGCTACTACTTGAGACCGTATTCCATGAACGTCCTAAACTCTTAAGATGTACCAAGGCAGCTTACCTTTCTGGTCCTACATTGAGGAGTAGTAGCAAAACTTCGAAATGATATTCTAAATGATACACATGAGAAATTTATTATATGGGGATTCCAATATGACATTAAATCATTTAAAGCGATCAAGCAATAATCACACACATGGCAATACATAGAAACAATTATATCAATCACAAATCGGGTTCCGATATACTTATTATTCATTGATCTCACACAACAATTCACATACATAATTCCCATGCTATCCTACATGCATATCAATTTTATCTTTTCCTAACATCTAGTGCTCTATTCTACAAGCACATGCGTGAATACATAACGTAAAGGAAACTCACTCGTCCATAGCGTTCTTCTAGGATTCGAAGTAATCCTTGGGGAAGAGCAGATCTTGGTCCTCGATGCCTAAACAAAAGAAATACCTGAAATGAGTATTTCATCCAAGATCTATTCAAACTCTATAATTCTATCTTATTGGATTCGTCAAATTCGCATGAATGGAAATTCCATCTTAAAATGGCCCTAACTTGCTCATTTTAACTCGGAATTTCGCATATTATATACCAATTTCTACCTACTCGAAGAAATCTATTCATTTCTAAGATTATTTTTATCAAAAGAAGTTATTTTGGTCATGGAATAGTAACGTACAGATTTGATACGAAAATTCCAATTTCAAAACTTAAGTTTCAAACTTTTATTCATTCAAGAGCTTTTGTACAAAAATAAAGATATTTTGTATGGTTGAAAAATCCTTGAATATAGACTCAACTATATGCATGAATTTAGTGGTGTTGTGTCAACAATGATTTTGTAAAACAAAATGTCATAAAAGTGAGAAAAGCTAAGACTTTGAAAAAAAATTAGTTTTGTTAGGAAAATTTCTTAATTTGCTACAAGTGAGCATCTCCTTCTTTTAACTCCATTTCTTAAATTTTAAAAGTAATTTTAATCTTTTAAAATTCCTACAACTTATTTCTAATGGCTAGAAAATGTAGTTTTCTATATATTTCTTGGTCATGTGTTCCAAAGTTTTTATAAAGTTAGATCTACTTTAAAAGAATAATATCAATGATCTTATAAGTTAATTTTGAAAAACTTATCTACACTTTCGTATTTTAGAATGTTGGTAGAAAACTTGATAAATGAGTTTAGCAAAACTTTTGGTTAAACAAGGAATTAAGTTTAAAGAAGCTTTCTTATTTTATTGGTTTGAAAAGAGAGTTTGTAATAACTTTACTTTATGTATTTTTTGATAAAATCACATATAGTGTTATTGAACTCAGCAATGATTTGAGACTAGAACGATAAGTAGTAATGAGCCTATGTTTGGATTTAAATCTTAAATTCAAGATTCCTAGATAGTATTAAAAGCTACTAATAAGATTTCATGATAGGTATAAAAAACTAACGATATATATATATATAATCTAGCTTCTATATCAAGTGCGATATTAAGTAGTTAATCAACTACGCTTTTAGATAAGAAACGATAACCTAAAGATAAACCGTTAGGATTATAAATACACAATGAAAATATAAACTGACGTATAACTCAAGGTCTAAATTTCAAATAAATAATTGAATCACACTATTGTTCTAATTAGGGTTTTCTTAAGCTATTGGAGCCTAAAACAAAAATTGACTTAATGAGCTTAGGAAACTTTAATTGCGGGAGATAAAATCCTACAAATAAATAATTATGTAAATTTAAAACTTAAAGTTGTATTGTTTGATAATCTAAGTATTTTGTAGAACCCTATAAACATATTTTTATACAAAAACTCTCAAATATTAGCTAATTTGTTACCGTATACTTAGTAAACCATCCTAAAACTAAGTTAATAAACTAATTAATATATATATTTATTGTTGAGATGGTTTTTTGGCTGCAAATTGCTCACAGAAGGTTTAGATTACATGGAGAATGAGGGAGCCGAAATTGCTTCAATAATGCACCCAATTTGTCGATAAAATCAACTTTTACTCCAATCAAAGATTGCCAACTCAACCTCTCATTTATGACCATGAAAACAACTGATTAAATAGAGCTAAATGTAGAAGAAATTCGGAGGAAAATGATACAGCCGCAAGCTTCTTCTTCTTCCTATATATATAGCTTTAAGTATCTTAATGAAGAAACCAACAAACATTAAACACTGTCAAACTTTCTAGAACAAAACTACTCCTAAGTGGCAGCCTAAACGACCTAAAAACAAAGATCAACTAGTCCAAAGCAAACCAATCCGAATCAAGGAAAAATACAAAACGAAAAATACTTGAAAACAAGCTCAAGGTGAGTTGATGTAATTCGAATGGTTTTCTTTTAGATCTAAGGATTAGAACTGACTTTTGATAATCATAAGAACATAATCGATACAAAAACAAGCTTCGAATTCCATCGGATCGGCTCAACTGAGGTAAAAATTCGAAACCCTAGTTATACTTTGTTAGAATCAAAATTTAAGATTATATGTTTGTAGACGTGTTAGGAGTTGTTGTATGTCTATATATAAGATATAGAAACACTTAGGAATGGTTTAGGAATGTTTTTGATGTAGAAAATTTAAGAAATATGAAATGATTCATTGGAGAAGACGATGAATAGTACTAACACTATCCATAAGCTGGCAGTGCAGACGTCCAATGCCGCCGACTTACAAGGGTAGGCCGGCGATGCAGAGACGGCTTACACTGAACAGAAGTTACGTCAAAATTATTTTCTCGTAAAAAAATGAACGAACGCCGGCTATCCAGGATTTTATGCCGGTGGCATAGAGACCGTTGTATGTTGAAAGCTGACGGCTTTCAAGCCGGTGCAAATGATATGAAATATTATGTAAATTAAAAGAACACCGACACTTGGGTTTCAACACCAGCGGGGTAGGAGTCGGCGTACAAACCTGTCTTCCTTTTTATACTATCTGTATTTTTTGAATAAACTTTTATATAATAATTATAATTATATTATATATATTTATATGTCAAAATAGTAGAAAAGTAAATACAAAAAATTAGAATATTTTGGTTAAGATTTAATAATTCTTAATATCCTAAAATTAGAAAGAAATATTAAGTGTTAATAGGAATTATAAATAATTAAATATTTGTTCTAAATAGATAAAATAGGTAAGAATGGAAAACGAAATAGGTTAAATTTATGAATAATGTGATTTCTAAAAATGACAAAATAATTACATGAGATAATCTAGAAGAAACACAACGACACTAAGCAATAATAAATAAATATGATTTTCTATATTGAGTTCGGTATAGAATAACATAAAATTAGTATTAATCACTACAAACGTTTGATAAATATCAAGTTTAGGACACTAGTCACGTATAGGAGTTTAGCTATATAATCTATATTATATTGATGAATACTTTATTCATCTTAATAGGTGACTTTGATACCCTAGAAGATCTTCCGGCAGATTATTACGATTAAATCACCATGAGCAGGTGAATAATTTAGTCATATTGTACTGTTTGTGCTTGTAAATAGTTGAACACATAATACAAAGACATCAAATGAATGTTTTGTTGGAAATATGTTGTGATCTGATTGTATGATTGTCAATCTACCATTACAAAAGTGATAATACAATGATTTGATGTTGTGATACAATAGAATGATGATTGTGTGTAATGTATGATCATCATGAAATTGAATAAGAATTATGGATTTATTAAAATAATTTGGTCATGCATTGCACGTACTGCGTTATTGCATATATAAATGGGTGACAGCCTGCTATGTATTAATATTCCAGTTCTTTGTTAACGCTTGGTTTTTCTAAAGTGTTAGTTCTTCCAAGGTTTTCTTTGTTCCGTGGGTTCTACGGGAACTAAATGGTAATGAAGAACGCCGCCCGTAGTATCACTTTGAAATGATTAATACTTAGGGAGTTTCTAAGGATGGATACAGGAAATGGTCAGTTAAAACTATTATATTTAAAGTGATAACCCTAAAACAAGAAATTGTTGATTTTCCTTTAAACTTAGTCTCTCCTAGGCAGGTAGGTCATAAGGTAAATGTTCTTCAACCCTGAAAAAGAGGGCGTAAATCTTTTTCCCTGTTTGGATTCTAGATCATCCAAGCTTGTATCTGTGCATATGATTGAGTGCTTGCATTACATATGTTTTGCTAATAACTTGGGTGATGTATAATATGTCTGGTTATTTATTGAGCTGTGGTTTCGCTCATACTCCAACAGTCTTTTCAGGTTTACACTTTGACCCTGGTTAGTCACTTCCAGGAACATGGCTCCGGTAAGAGCTTAAGAGTTGGAAGTCTATGGTTATACTTGGGAATAATGGTTATATTTTCCTAGAATAGATTAGTTAGTGCTATTGTATCAGTTGTGAACTACAAGAAGGCTACATGGTTTGTAATAGTTCTGTGATACTTATGATTACAATAGTAGTTATTTGCCAATTTATTTCTTACATGTATTTATCATTTCTTATCATGCAACTAAAAGATCTTGTTGTTTTGAAAACCTGCCACTCTCCGAAGGTAATCTAGTGATAGTATTCAAGTGTGACTTGTTTACTTTTACTAGGGTACCCTCGGGGCGTGACAAGCAAGAGGCTTATCACTCAGAATTTCAGGCCGGCAGTGTAGAATAAAGATAAAAGATGCACGAGATGCCTTGGACCACATGATGTGAAGGATTGCAAGTGGTGGAGAATGCTTGCTTTTCTTGTGGAAAGTTGGGACATAAGAGTAATACCTGTATAGACAAAGTCATTTAATGTTTTTTCAAGTGTGGACAGAGGGGACACAAGCTGTAGATTGTAAAGAGGGCAGTATGGCAAGTTTATTTTGCCAGGGGTAGTGAGCACCAACAAAGGTTTATGCTTTACACGTAGTGAGACTTCTAGTTGACACTATCGTGGTATGTTTCCTATCTCCTATAGTGCATATGTGTTGTTTGATACTGGTGCCAGTTTCTCTTGCGTTTCTGAATCTTTTATGTCTATTTGTGGTATATCTGTGAGTTTATGCCTGGATGTGTATCTGTTAGTACTCCTTTGGGAAGTGGTCTGTATTTAATAGAATCTATAAGAATGTGGATATTGAGATGGAAGGTAGACATCTACCTGCAGATTTAGTGGCTAGATATGTTGGATTTTGATGTGATTTTGATTGTAGACTGGTTGGAAAAGTACCATGTGGTGATTGATTGCTATAATCTGGTAGTAGAATTCAGTTTGCCTATGGTGATTGATTTGTTCATAAATTAGTAGTGCAAAGACCTCCGTTTTACCTACTTATGAATTATGAAGAGGATTAGTTTTGCTGCTATGGTGAAAGAAGATAAAAAGGAGATAATGATGTCGGATGTTCCAATTGTATGTAAGTATCCAGAAGTTTTTCCAGAAGATCTGCCTGGATTACTACCAGAGAGGGAAGTGGAGTTTGGTATTGACTTAATACTCGATACTGTACCGAAATCAAAAGCTCCTTATCGAATGGCTCCTATAGAACTTGCTGAGCTTAAAGTATAGTTGGATGAGTTGTTGAAGAAGAAGTTCATTAGACCTAGTGTTTCTCTTTGGGGAACTCCAGTTCTATTTGTCAAGAAGAAGGATGGTAGTATGAGACTGTGCATCGATTACAGAGAATTGAACCAGGTGACAGTGAAAAACAAGTATCCTTTGCCACGAATTGATGATCTGTTTGCTCAGTTGGCAGGAGCTTCAGTATTCTCAAAGATAGATTTGAGATATGGATATCATCAGTCGAGAGTGAAAGCCGAAGATATTCAGAAGATAGCTTTCAACACAAGGTATGGACACTATGAATTTGTTATCATGCCTTTTGGACTCACCAATGCACCATCAGTATTTATGAATTTGATGAACAGAGTTTTCAGGGAGTATCTTGATATTTTTGTGGTAGTCTTCATTGATCATGTATTGGTGTATTCAAGGACTAAAGAGGAGCACAAAGAACATTTAAGATTAATTCTGACTAGATTGAAGGAAGAGAAGTTATATGCGAAGTTTTCAAAATGTGAGTTCTAGTTGGAACAGGTGTCTTTCTTAGGACATATTATTGATGGTAGTGGGACATCAGTAGATCTTGAGAAAGTCAAAGTAGTTGTTGAACGGCCAATACTCAAGATCATGATGGAAATCAAAAGTTTTCTGGGAATGGCAGGATATTACAGAAGATGTGTGGAAGATTTTTCCAAAATTGCTAGTCCTTTGACCCGGTTGACACATAAGGGAGTGAAGTATGAATGGAGTGAAAACTGTGAAGCTAGCTTTCAGTTATTGAAGAATCAGTTAGTATCTGCTCCAGTGCTAGCCTTACCTGTGAGTGGTGAGGAGTATGCTATTTATAGTGACGTCTCTATACAAGGTTTAGGATGTGTGCTGATGTAGAGAGGCAGGGTTATAGCATATGCTTCCAGACAATTAAAGCCCTATGAGAGGAATTATCCTACTCATGATCTGGAACTAGCATTAGTTGTGCATGCTTTGAAGCTGTGGAGACATTACTTATATGGGGAAGGATGTAAAGTGTATACGGATCATAAAAGTTTAAAGCACATCTTTACCCAGAAAGAGTTGAACATGAGACAGAGAAGATGGTTGGAACTGATAAAGGATTTTGATATTGATATTTAGTATCATCCAGGAAAGGCGAATATGGTAGCTGATGCCTTGAGAAGAAAGAGAATAAAGAATCTTGCATCTTTGATCACGACGGAACGTCATCTCATTGATGATATGAGGAAGCTTGAGCTAGAAATAGTCACAAGACAGGTAGGTGAAAGACTGGCTAATATGAGAATTCAACCTACTCTTGTGGACAGAATCAAGACAGCTCAAACAGATGATCAGAGTATTTTGGATATAAAGAAGAAAATGGAGATAGGTTGAGCACCAAAGTTTTATGTGGATGATGAAGGCATCCTTAAGTACAAAGGGAGATTGTGTATGCCAGTGCAAGGAGAACTTAAGAAGGAATTGTTGAAAGAAGCGCACTACTCCAGTTATTCCATTCATCTTGGAGGGAACAAGATGTATCAGGATTTGAAAAAGGTATACTGGTGGAACAATATGAAAAAGGAGATAGTGGAATATGTATCTAAGCGCTATACATGTCAGATGATTGATATTGAGCACAGAAAACCGGCTGGTGAGTTGAAGCCTTTGCCAATACCACGACGGAAGTGGGAACATATCACCATGGATTTTGTTTCTACCTTACCCAAGACAAAAGATAAGTTTGATTCAATTTGGGTCATTGTGGATCGTCTCATAAAGGTAGCTCACTTTATACCTATTAAGAATGGTTGTAAGTTAGAGCGTTTGGCACAGTTGTATATCAAAGAGATAGTGAGATTGCACAGAATTCCAATAACAATTGTATCAGATAGGGATACCAGATTCATTGGGAGATTCTAGAAAAGTCTGCATCAAGTTTTAGGAACCAAGGTTGTGTTCAGTACTGCTTATCATCCTCAGACTAATGGGCAATCTGAAAGGATACCGACTTTAGAAGATATGTTGAGAGCATGCGTTTTCGATTTCAAAGGAAGTTGGGATGAGCATTTGCGACTAGTGGAATTTGCCTACAACAACAGTTATCAAGCGTCGATTGGCATGCCTCCATACGAAGCGCTTTATGGCAGAAAGTGCAAATCACTATTCATTAGGACGAAGTGGGTGAAAGACAATTGTTGGGACCAATGTTAGTCCAAAATGCAGTTGACAAGGTCAGTTTGATCAGGTAAAGATTACAAGCTGCATAGAGTAGACAAAAGAGTTATGCAGATAAATAAAGAAGACCCTTGGAATTTCAGGTAGGTGAGCATGTTTTGCTAAAGATTTCACCAACAAAAGGAGTTGTCAGATTTAGCTTAAGAGGAAAGTTAAATCCTTGAAATGTGGGACCATGTGAGATTCTTGAAAGGATAGGTGACATGGCTTATAGATTAACATTACCGCCTGATGTGGAGGGAGTACATAATGTGTTCCATGTATCCATGCTCATAAAGTATGTCAGAGATCCGGAAGAAATAGTAGCTCTTGAATCGTTGGAATTGCAGCCAAACCTTACGATGATAGAAAAGTCGATCAAAATTGTGAACTCTAGGGAGAAGATTCTAAAAAGCAAGGTGATTAAATATGTGAGAGTGCAATGAACTAATCAAACTAAACGTGAAGCTACTTGGGAGCTAGAAGAAGACATGAGAGTGAAATATCCAGAGTTGTTTCACTAATCCAGGTAACTTTTGTCACGCCCCAAAGGATACCCTAAACACGACAGTCCACCACACCCGATACTTAAACTTAAGTATGACCACCTTAGTATCCCATAAGTTTACATATCGAGTGTAAGGTGTACTTACACAACTTTTAGGATCACACTTTCATTCGAGTAGTCTTAATAAAGCATACATAGCATTAAGAATATAAATCACAACAAGATAAATAGTTAAACTTTACAAAAGCCAAGGGGGCATACCCCCGCCAAAATAATAGGAGTCTACATCGTTTAGCTCCAATTACATATATCTGAATCTACATTAAAGAGATTTTCCTAGAAGTCCACGCCTATACTAGGTCCCGACTTCCTCAAAAGCTCTTTAATCCATGTGATAAACCTGCACAAAGTGTCCTCTCGGAACATCCAAAAATAGGAACACTGCAACAAAAACTATTGGGGTATAAGCTAATTGCTTAGTGAGATTCATTTTCCAAGTAACATACTCGTCAAGCTAAAATATCTATACAAGCAAGTTATAATTAAGCAACCATATGAATGCACAAGCAAATGAGCAAGCAAGCATATAACTTTCCGGTAGTCATATGTGAATGGATTTACGCCCTCCACTCGGGGTTTGGGGTAGTTCATAAGTCATGCAACTACAGTTCCAAGTTGGTCCATAAGACATGCAACCATAGTCCCAATCTTAAGTGGGGTGGTCCATAAGACATGCAACCACAATTTTAATGTTGGTCCATAAGTCATGCAACCATAGTTTCATTATGGGGTGGTCCATAAGTCATGCAACCTAGTCCCATTAATTAAAGACCCGCTGCCTCCCAAATACACCTTTGTCCCACCAAAGGCATACTCGACAATGATATGTGACTCACCATGATATGCATGTACATTTATTCATATAATCATGGCATATTAATTAGTAATTTAAAAGTGATCATACAGATTTCAGACACTCCAAATCTATACTAGCTCATACAAGGTTATTGCAACAAACTTGCCTCGATATACTTATCGTTCATTCATGCAAGTTTAGATCACCATTCAATCACAATTTTATCTTTTCCTAAGTCTAATGCCACTACTACTACAAGCACATCCAAGAGCATAATTAATTGAGAAATGAACTCACTTGTCCATGTAGTGAAATCCACTAGTCGTAATAGTCCTCGGGAAGTGGTAACCCGTCCTCCAATTCACCTAAGTACAAAGAATACCCTCAATGAGTATCTCTTATGAAGTTCTATTAAACTTAACAATTTTATTTACTAAGTTCGTCAATTTTCGCCTAGGTTGAATTCTTAACTTAAAAAGGTCATATCTAACTCATTTTAACTCGGAATTAAGCTTATAATATACCGATTTCTATCTACTTCGAAAGAGCTATCTATTTCAAAGTTAATTCAAACATTTAAGGTCATTTAGGGGTCGGAAACTTACTGTACAGTAGGGTTGCGAAAATCCAAGATTTGAGCCTTTGTGAAAAATTGCCATATCTACTCTATTTAACTACTTAGACCAACTTATTTTAGTCCTAAACTTGCAAGGAGATTCTCAAAACAAAATTAAGAGATTACACACTTATCTAATCCCAAACATAAAGTTCAAATGAAACTTCTAAAAATCCATTTTCATAAAACCGAAATTTACAAGTTGAAACTCATTGTCTTGTTTTGAGTAATTCCTTTACTAAAACTTACTTAGTTCAATGAAAATAATTTTCCTATATTATTTATCATCAAAGCATTCCATTTTCAATATAAAATACTTGTTTTGAGATCTAAAAGAAGGTTTTCAAAATTGGTCTCCCTTAATTACGAATTTCCTCTTTGAAGTTTACAATGAAAACAAGACCTAAATTTTGTCTTTTACAAAGCACTTGATTTAAGCAATACTTTTAGGAAAACTCATTTAAACTTATGAAAATTCATTCCTTAAGATATCTATACCAAGAGCCCTTTATATTTTTGTCTAAATCTTCATTTTAAAGTTGAATGATGGGTTCCAAAAATGGGTCTTGGTCTAGATCCGAATTTTCATAAATTTATTTTGAACATATCTCTTGAGAAAATTCATCAAAACTCATGAAAAACAACCCATTACATATTATATCTTAAGAACCCTTCATTTCTTGAATAAAATCCTCATTTTTGAGTTGGAAAACATGTTTTTATTTTAGATCTTTGTCTTGATCCGAAAATACAATTTTTTTTTTTTGAAAATCAACTTTGATTCTTGTAAGATGAAGTCTTGATGATATACATCCATCAAACCTTCATTTTCTTAACAAAAACTTCCATTTTAAGACTTGGAAGGGGTTTTTAAAATGGTGCCTTGACAAGTTACGAATTTATTTTTCATTCAAACTCAAATCTAAGATCTACTCAAAATACAACCATGAAAACATAAGAAAAACTTGGTAGTAGGCCTTAAACTTCTAGATCTACACATAAACATAACTAAAGCTTGGTAAAATTCTAGATCTACAAGTTATCACAAAAGCAAGAAGATAAACAAGCCTTCAAAATAACAAAAATACTAAGAACAAAAGAGATCATCATCTAGAGGAGTGTTTCAATTCTTGGCATCATCATCCATAGCTTTTTAAGCTTGTGGAATGTCCTTTGATGCATGAAACATCCATAATATCATCCTATAACATCTTATGAGAGCTAAAAGAGATGATTACCTCAAATATTTGCAAGAAAAGTATGTGGGAGTATGGAATGGAAATGGTGGCAGCTTGTTTCTTAAGAAGACAAAGCCAAGAAGAAGAGAAAAGAAAGGGAAAAAGAGAGAGGAAAATGTAGGGTTTGTAAAGGTGAAAGAGGGAAGGAATGAGTACTTAAATAGAGATGTAAGTGATAAATAATTAAAAAAAAATAAAACAAGCAGCTGCAAGGGGGAGGGGGGGCTGGCGTTTTTGTGTGGTGTAGGGGGTGTTAGTTGAGTTGAAATTGTAATTTTGAAAGTGTAACTTGTAGCTTCCATTTCTAACTAAAAGAGACTTTAAAATATCAAATAAATAATTAAAAATAAGGAAAAGTGGCTAATTTTGGGGGATGGTCAGCTGCCATCTTGGGAATTGGAGTGTAAGAAAAAGCAAAAGAAAACATAATAATGTGTAGTAATGATAATGATGTGTACTTAAGGTATGGGTTGATAAAGTGCTTTTTGACTAAGAAAATATATAAAATAAATTAAGAAAAATATTTTTATTTAAGTGGCAGAATTTTTATGATTTAAATAAAATAATCAAATAAATTATTTTTAGAAATTTAACAATTAAGTTACCGGTAAGAGTAAAATAAGCTTATATGAGCTATAACTGATATTTTTAAAATCCGAAAAATTATAAACTTGATATTTTTGAAATCCTTATAAAAATACGAGTCTAAAAATATTAAAGATATATTTTTAATTTTCCGAGCCCCGGGACACGCTTTCCAAAGCAGTATCCAAACGGGTTCGAAATAAGCCGAAAATAAACCAATCTGATATTTTTAATAAATCAAATATTATTACGGACTATTCTAAACACTTTAATTATTTTTCGACTCCTCGATTTACGAACTCGGGTTTGCGGATCTAAACTGTAGGGTTTTACTCAAGATCCGTTGACTTAAGGTCTCCGATAGACTTTCCGGCTTAAGGTTAAGGCTTAGAAAACAGGGTTTACAACCTACCCACCTACGAAAGTTCTTGTTAGGAGAGGAGAGATGTAATATACAGAAATAAAGATGAAAATATAATGAATTATGAATCATGAGATGATATAGGATGAGTTTAAGGTCAAAAAAAGTAAATTGTAAACGTTTAAGTTTAGTTGTAGAACAAATGTTGAAGTTCGGATTTCTGCAAGTTTTGATAGATTGTAAGCCGCCTCCTGGAGAATCTACACCGCCGGCTTAGAGACGGTGTAGGAAGGGAACAGTAGCGTTTTTCTTAACGCTGGTGAAAAGCCGCCGGCGTACACTAAGGTTTCTCTCAACGCCGGCTGGGAACATTGCTGGCGTAGGGCATGGATTTGCCAGTGTATGTGGTAGGATCGAAGTTCTAGGAATTCAAAGCCCGATGAACGCTGCCAGCGCTCGTGTAAATTTTTCCAGCGTAGGGTGTATACGGCAAGATCTACACGTACGCTGCCGGCGTATGACCAAATTTATATAAATACGAAACGTGAAAGATAATTTCGACAGATTTTTCTTTTATCATTTTCTCCTTCGTATAAGAGAGTTTTGAAGTGTTCTTGGAGATCTAGGCTTGGAGAATCATCCGGAGGGTGTTTTTGATCTAAAGTAAGTGATTTTAAACTTCTTTCATGGATTAAATACGAATTTGTATGAGTTTGCTTAGGGTTTTGTTGTGTTCTTGAAGGAATGGGAAAGATTTAGATCTTAGATTTAATCTGCCTTTGTTGGATAAGAAGTGAATATTGTGATTAAAACAAGTAAGTATAATGTTCTCATATCAGATTTATACGAATTTCATGCAAATTCTAAGGATTTTGTGATTTGTTTGCAAGAAGGAAACCCTAGATTTGGTTGGGATCCGAATTTGTGGATGTGAATTAGATTTTGGTGATCTAAATCAGTGAGTTTTGTCCTTCCTTTGATGGAGTTGAATAAAGTGTGATTAGATGATCATTAGGTGTTCTTGTTGTTATGAATATTATTTTTGGAGGATTATCGAGTTCTATAAATTGTTGTGGAAGATAATTGGGTTAGATGGTACAACTTGGTGATTTTCTTTGTCAGGTTAAGATTTTGGGAGTTGTAGTACATTAGGGTTTGTTTATATCGTGTTCTTATATGTTCTATATATGTATGTTGCTAACAGGAATTTGAAGATTTGGGTTGTTGTTATATTGTCATTATTGATTGAAGTGTTGTAGAGATTCGAAATATTTGGTTGTGGTTGAGTGTTGTCGATAAAGGATTTTTAGGAGATATAGATTGGAATTTCCTGAAACTGAGAAAGGTACAACCAATCCTTGCTTGTTGTTTTTGCATGTAAGTTTAGTATTGACTGAATGCTTATAGGAACAAAATTTCTCAATAAACCTAATCGTTATTCAGGTTAATAATTGTATGGTTGATTATGCTTGGCTTTGACCAGTAAAGACCTGGCAGACAGTGATACTGGTGAGGTACCTTGATGATCTTGGTGTGAGGTTGTCCCTATTAGACTCGTGTCTTGATATGATTCCGGTAGAATTAGGTGTTCTGGATTCAGGATGTTTGGGGAGTACCCACTCATCCATATATGTATATGATTATTATTTTCAAAGAGTTGTATGATTTTCAATGGCGTCTGAGTAACTCCGAGTTCAAGATTAGAGTATACTTAATACTAGACTGTGTTGTTTTGTTAGCTTAAGAAAGATAATAACATAACTGTTTGCATTAGTTTGAGTTGCATGAATTACCTGTTTATTGTATGTGCATATGCATTTGTTTTTGGATTGGAGTTATCGTATTAAGCATCGCTGCTCATTCTTTTAAATTTCAGGTACAGGTGAAGAAGATATAGTGTATGATCTTTCCGGATATGACTTATTCTTTGATAGCGGGGATGGCGATAGTAGACCTGACTACCCAGCCAAGAGTTAGGCTTCATATATCAAATTTCTAAGAAAATACATGTTTTGATCATTTGGAATTATAGTTAGATGCTTTTGTTGGTTTTACATGAAAAGATTTTAATATAAACAGTTTTTAGTTTCTGTCGAATTTGTTGACTATGATGTCAACTTGGATTTTATGCTTGAACAAGGAGTTCGTGTTTTATGAAGTATGAGTTTTTAGTTTTAATAGGTTTCGTATCCTATGAGATTCCCTATGATTATTTACAGGTTATGATTGTATTATTGGGGATAATAGAGCCTTTGCGTATCCCATATAAGAGGGGATACTTGGCGGGTTGTAATGCTTTATTTTAGGGCGTTACGTTATATACCGATTTCTACCTACTCGAAAAGTTCTATCTATTTCTAAGGTTATTTTTATCAAAAGAAGTCATTTAGGTCTCGGAATAGTGACGTATAGAATTGTTACGGAAATTCAAGATCTCAAAACTAGAGCTTTCAAGCTTTTCTTCATTCAAGGGCTTTTGTACAAAAATATAGATATTTTGTATGGTTGAAAAATCCTTTGAATATATATATAGACTCAAACTATATGCATGAATTTAGTGGTGTTGTCTCAACAATGATCTTGCAAAACAATGTATCTTAAAAGTGAGAAAAGCTAAGACTTGAAAATCTGCATTTTAGTTTTGCTGCGAAACTTTTATAAGTAAGTGTTTCCTTCTTTTAATTCCATTTCTTAATGTTAAGAATAATTAAATTTTCAAAAATTAATTTTAGTCTTTTATGATTCCTGCAACTTTATTTCTAGTGGTTGAAAAATGTAGTTTTTCTAAATTTATTGGTCATGTGTTCTAAAGTTTTTCTAAGGTTAGACCACTTTATTAATATCAATGATCTTATAAGTTATTTATTATTTTTATTTCATAAGTAAAGCTCATCCTTGGAAAGGTTGTTCTTTGATAATTTTGTAATACTTATCTAAACCTTAGTATGTTAATGAAAACTTTACATATGAGTTTAAGAAACTTTTGGTTAAACAAAGAATTAAGTTTAAAGAATCTTTCTTATTTCATTGGTTTGAAAAAAGAGTTTGTGATAACTTTATTTTATGTATTCATTGATATTATCCCTTATAGTATTATTACTAAAACTTAAGCTAAACTTATCTAATTTTGGAAAATATTTGTTAAGATAAAACTTTAAGTCTTTATGGGAAAATAATTTCTTATGTAACAAAATTTATTTTTAAAGAGAGTTCCTATATTTATTACTTAAGAAAACTCCTTTTCATTATGGTTGAGACAATATCAACATGTTCATGCATGAATGGGAATATGTAACTATGAGAAATCTAATAAAAACAACATAATAAGATAAATGTAATAAGAGCATAAAAGTAAAGTCAAGTATTGGGAACCTTAGCTTCATCAAGGTATCCCGGGACTAAAAATAGACTAGTCCCCAAAAAGAAAGGAAAAGAAAAGAAAGAAAATTGTTTTGACTTGATATGGACAAGTCTAAGACTAGAAAAACTAGTCTTAATAATGTGCATAAAACAAGAAAATAAATAAATTGTAAAGCATAGAAATATATAAATAACAAGTGAGATTATATGCTCTAAAGAAATATATATACATAATATACATAAGACTATATAGAAGTAAGATTAGAACAAATAATAATAACAACAACATAATAACAACATAATAGAAGACATGAACATATTGTTGCTTATTTAAGAAACATACACAAGCTCATGTTAAGTTAAATGAACATGATGAGTGAATAAGATAAATTTTTACCTAAGGTTTATGTGTTTGTTGAAGAGGAAAAGAATGGATTATAGTATTATGTAGGAATTGGCTTTATGGAGAGAAGAGAGAACTTGAGAGATTTTGAGAGAGGGATTTTATGGAGTGATTTTGGTAGAGTGTTAGTAGAAAATGAATTGTGTGAAAGAATGAAGGAGAAATGGGTATTTATAGAGTTTTTGAGTGGAAATTAGATATAATTAAATAAATTAAAAAAGAAAACAAATTGAGAGTGATGAGAGAGAGGTAGTGGACGGCAAGCATGGGGAAGGGAGAGAAAAATTAATTAAATTTGTTGTTTTGTGATAAAAAGAAGTAATGTATAAAGTGTGATGTGGTTAAAGTTGTATGGGAAATGTAAATTGTAAGGTATAGGTATGGTAGTGTGTAAGAATAGAGTGTAAGAAAAAGTAGAGATGGAAGAATAGTAATGAATAGGAGAAAAGTACTATGAATAGTAGACTAGACAATTAAAATACCAATAGTAAAGAAAATACGCGTAAATAAGCTATATCTGATATTTTTAGTTACCGAAAAATTCTAAAACCAATATTTTTGAAATCCTTATATTTTTATGAGTCTATTGGTGTTGTCGGAATATTTTCACTATCCGGTGCATCGGGGCATGGTTTTTGAAAACTAATCCCGTTTAGATTCGAAAGACACTAGAAAATTATGAATCTGATATTTTTAAGCCTTCCTATATTATTACGAACCATATTCCACAATTATCTTAATTTTGTTGTCTAAGGTTTAAGAACATGAGATTGCTGGATCTAGATTCACTAGACTAAACATAAAATTAGGTTAACTTTAGGGTTCCGATTTGACTTCCGGCTCTTAAGGTTTTCTTATATTATTGGAAAATCTAGGGGCTTACATTCGCCATCTCTCTCTCAAGGCGATTATGAGAAACTTCATTAGCAGCCCAAATTTATTCAAAAGAATGATATCTCAATTTATTCAATTAAAATCAGGCATGAATCTAAAAGGTGCACCACACAATTAGGCTCACGAAAATAAATTCAAGCTCCTAATTGTAAATATTTGGTCAATGTTTACTTGAAAGTGCATTTGAAATCACATAAATTAGGAGTTGGATTCACAAAACCTAAGCTGCAAGAGATTAATTCTCGATGAATGTAGATGTTAAGCATGAGTTTTGAAGAAATAATATGGAGTTAACAAAGAATATTAAAATTTAAGTTCAGAGCATGCAAAAATACAAACAATGGGTTAAAATGATTTTATCCAAAAAACTCGATATTTCTCATCAAGAAGAAACAATTCTTTTGCTAAAGAATTCTCTCTCTAAAACTAAATTGGGAATTTATTTCATATCATACATCTCGTAGTCGCATGTCTGTGTACATTTATTTATAGGCTAGAGGAACAGAAATCATGACGATTTTATTTGCTGACGTAGTAGATTCTTTATAATAGAATTTGTTATTTGCTGTCATGCATGCATCATAACTGCCAGCCCATAAAGTCACTTGTCCCGTAGTAGGGCGAGTGTTAGAATGTTGCATGAAAGTCAAGGCTCGACCTAAGCTAAGACATTATGCTAAAACACTCGATTTTTTTTCTATTCTTCAACTTAGGGGTAAATTGATTACGTTGAGGGCTCGACGCTTAACTCGACTCAAGTTGTACTTCTGAGCGAAGGTCTGATCTTCATCTAGCATTCTTCGCAGGTCGAGTCTAAAGATAAAAAGTATAGCACGACAGAAGCTGTTCTTCAATTTTAGGGCGATTGCCTCAAAACATACATTGAGGTTCATGTCAAGGGCTCGATGCAGGGCGCGATAGACCAATTTGCGTTATTTTACCTTAATGTTTAGCCTCGACAGGCACTTTTGTAGGGCTCGATAAATCTGTCTCTAAGTTTTGCTATTGTTGTGCTCCAAATCTGATTCAAAACACTTTAATTCCTTTTCATTTGCTTCTAGAGCTGAAAAACAACATTTAAACATTAGAAGTACCAATTCATAGGAATTTATCTAAATTGCATCAAATTAAGCCTAAATTCCTATTAAAAGAATGGACTAAAAAGCAATTATCATATTGTCTAACAGTTTTACTAAGTGTGCAAATTTTATGATGAATAGATTTAAACAAAAATCTCAAAAAGAATGGATAAACAAGATGATTAGTGATCAGAAGCGTTGTCAGAAGATTAGTTGTAAGGTTTATCAAATAAAAGGTCATAAGGTTTATTAGAAGCATTAATAATATAGTGCTGATACAAAAAGATATCAGGAATTATTTTTGAAATACGAATTGGATATTATTATGAAGACCCAGCTCTACTTGTTAGATGTATCTGAGTAATGTATCTAATGCGTTTGACTAAGTGGATTAAATCCAAAGGGATTTTATGAGTTGGATATTTATACAGTATTATAAATTCAAGATTTTTCATGAAAAGTTTGGAAATTCAGTCTTATGGAAGTTTATTATTAAGGCGAGTTGAAGATATTTGAATAATAAGAAGCTTCAAGCCATGATTAAAGTGTCAAGGTCATCATATGTTCAATTAACTTATCTAAAAGACATGGATAAGGATAAACCAAGTTTTATTGGATATTTTGCTAAAGATTTTTTGTGGAAGTAATGATATTGAAGATGCTTCAATTGATGTTGCAAGCTAATTATAAGATAATCACATTTTACAAGTTATCAAAGACATTTCGAATAGTTGCAATTAGAAACATTCAACCCGGGATCTATTAACTTCAAAACAAGCCTCAACATTCAAATTTACATCCCTACAGATTAGGAGATTTTTTTTTCGATTTAAGATATATAATCATCAACAACTAAAGTTGGTTTCAAGAAAGATTTGCTCAAGATTGTTACATCAATTAATGAAGTAAAGCATATAAGACAAGACTTGTAGTTCAAAATTCGACCTTACCTATGCGAAAAAATTATCAAGTTAATTTCTACTTACTATTATTTTATCCGAAGCTCTATCAAAAGCATCGTACACTTAAAATTTTCTTCTAAACTCTTTATGTACTTGAACTTAAATCTAAGAGTTTCCATTGTAACTCACTTGAAAGATTTTCCTATTATATTTACGAGTTAGATTGAGTGATAGTGAGAGGAGTACACATTGTATCTTGTAGATCTATATTAGTTGACTGAGTGAGGATAGTGGGACAAGCAAGATTAATTAGTATTTGTAATCTCTCATTTAATTGGACTAGTGGAATGAATTAGTGTGGAATATCGAGTCCCCACCAGTAGAGCTAGAAGAGAGGATTGACTCATAAGGAGAAACCTCTATATATCTTGCCCCTCATTTACTTTACTGCACTTCATTTTGTTTATTATTTAATTAGTTAAATTAGTGTTATTATGTCATCATTTTAAGTAAATTTAATGGGTATTTGGTTTAAAATTTTATTTTTGATAACTTTGAACATTTTTTAAATAATAACCAATTCAGCCCCCTCTTGATTGCTTGATCAGGACAAATAGTTTCTTTAATATATAGATCAAAGGGGTTTTCGTGAAAACTAATTCTTAGCTACACCTACAATCGTTGGATATATTAAATCAACTAAATGACATGTAGTAGATGGTATTTGAATTATAAGACCTCGAAGGAGCTTACAACTTTTAAAAGACATGGCTACAAACAACTTCCAATGGTCTGATAGTAGAGCTAGAAAAAAGTAGAGTGTATGAAGTTGATGCAATCACTGCTTTGGCTTTTTAGGTAGAGGCATTGATTAGAGAAGTTAGGGGACTCATTGTGTCCTACCACTAACAAGTAGTCGGAGTAGATCCTGTTGTAGTAGTGTTGAGTTTGGTATTATTGAGCAAGCAAATTATCTTGGTAATCAGATTCGTTCCCAAAGCAAGCCCTAAGCAACACTTATAATACAGGATGGGGGAATAATCCAAATTTCTCTTAGACTAATCAAAATGTGCGATAGAATATTCAACCTCCTAGATTTAATAGACCTCCACCGCGAGAGAAGAAGATGTATCTTAAAGGGACGATGCAACAATTTATTCAATCTAATAATGCGACCGTAAGGAATCATGAAGTATCCATTCATAATTTAGAGACACAGAAAAAACCATATTGCTAAATTATTTTGTGAGTGAAATCATGGGTCATAGCCTTGAAACATGGAAACAAATCAAAAGGAGCATGTTAAGGCTGTAACCTTTAAAAGTGGAAAAGAGTTGCAATTCGCCTAGCCAAAGAAGATTGATAAAGTTAGTGCTGACAAAAAAAAAATCAAGAAGAAAGAGGCAGTGGATGAAAAAGAGGTAGAATCTCTAGTAAAACTAAAGGAATATAAATTAGCTATTCCATACCCAACCAAGTTAAAGAAGGATCACAAGATGAGCACTATGGTAAGTTCTTAAGCTTTTCAAGCAACTACATATTAACTTGCCACTAGTGAAAGCCTTATCACAAATGCCATGTTATGCCAAATTTCTTAAGGATTTACTATCCAAGAAAAAGAAGCTTGACGAAATCTCATAGCTACATTTGTAGAAGAATGTTCAATGATTCTTTAGAATAAGCTCCTTAAAAAGCTTAAGGATCTAGGTAGCTTTACAATCCCCTGCCTTATGGGGGATCTATCTATAGAAAGAACTTCAGCTAATTTGAGAGCAAGTATAAATCTAATGCCTGACAAGATGTTTTGGAATTTTAGGTTAGGAGAACGCCAAACTACACATATGAGTTTGCATTTGGCTAATAGGTTGATTACATATCCTAAGGGCATTATAAAGGATGTATTGGTAAAGGTGAAAAACTTCATATTTCCAGTTGACTTTGTGATCTTAGATATGGATGAAGATCTTGAAGTTCCACTTATCTTAGGGCAATCATTCTTAACTACTACAAGGGCTATTATTGATGATAGGGATAGAAAATTGATTTTAAGAGTAGGAAATGAGGAGTTAGTGGTGATTAACCCTTAGCTATTAAAAAGTCCTTACCTTCAAATGATACATGTTTTACTATTGATACTATCAATATGGTTACCTTTAATTGTGCCCAAGAGTTATTATGTAAGGATGATTTGGATGCATGTTTGAGATTAGGTGAAGATCTTATACTGCCTTACTCTTGAATTGGAATAAATTGTAGCTTGAATGGAGAATATAGACGTGTATAAAAAGCTTCAATTTGAGGAAATCCAAGGAAATGATGATACCAAGCTGAAACCTTCAATTGAGATGCCACTAGAGTTAAAGTTAAAGCCAAAACCCAATCACTTAGAGTATTCATTTTTAGCAGAAAATTTTAAACTACCAGTAATAATTGTTTTTGCTCTTGAGGATCATCAAAAGGAGAAACTTTTAGCAGTTCTAAGGGAGCACAAAAGAGCCATTGCATGGAAGATATTAAACATTACGGGGACAAATCCTTTTTTCTGTATTCATTACATTCTTCTTGAAGAAGGTGTTAAACTTGTTTTACAGCAACAAAGAAGACTAATCCCAACATGAAGGAAGTTGTTAAAAAGGAAGTGATTAAACTTTGAGATGCAAGCATGGTCTACTCGATTTCTTATAGCTCTTAGGCAAGCTTTGTACAAATTGTACCAAAGAAAGGAGGAATGATAATGTTTCTTAATGTGAAAAATGAGCTCATCTTGATCCATACTGTCATAGGTTGGCAAGTATGTATTGATAATAGAAAATTAGATGACGCTACTAGAAAAGATCACTTTTTACTACCTTTTGTCTTCAAATGTTAGAAAGGTTAACTAGCCATTTAAATTAAGGAATGTTTAGTTACTTTCAAATTATAATTGCTCATAACGACCAAAGGAAGACAACATTCATATGTCTTTATAACACTTTTGCTTATAGGCGAATGTCATTTAGTTTATCTAATGCAGTAGCTACATTTCAAAGGTACATGATGACCCTTATTCATGGGCTAGTTGAACATGTGGTAGAAATGTTTATGGATGATTTCTTAGTTTATGAAGATTCATTTGAAGGGTTGCCTCCATAACTTAAAGAAGATACTTCAAAGGTGTGAAGATTCATTCCAATTTAGTGTTTAATTGGGAGAAGTGCCATTTTGTGGTACAAAAGGGCATAATTTTGGGGCATGAAATATCCCATAAGGGAATAGAGGTGGATGGTGAAAAAATAGAAACAATCACAACACTTCCCCCCTTCTTTAATATAAGCTATTCTGTTGGTTTCTCTCAATATTGATTTTGATGTTAACAAAAAGGATTAAGTAATTATTAATAATTTTATTAAGTGTGCATTACTTAAGTATAATCAAAGTTGGTTTATGAAAACATGTTTAAAAAAGATTCAATTCAGAAAGTGTTTGGAAAGTATTTGGAAAGTTTTTCAATAACAAATGGATAGTTAGAAGGTAACTTAGAAGGTAAAATCATTGGTTTACAAAATTCTTCTAACGGTCAGAAGGTCAATCAGAGGGTAATGTCTCTATAAACGAATTTCACGAACAGACTTCAAGAAATTGGATCTTCTATGATTCTTTATGGATTTGAAGAACCATCTCTAAAGTTGAATGTATTTGGGTAATACATTCAAATATGTTCCACTAAGTTGGTTCAATATCCATGGGGATTCATGTTCTATTGAATTAAAAGTGTTATTTTTGAAGATTTAATATTTAGACAACAATGATATTCAAGAACGATGTCAAAACAAGTCCAAGATACATTTTAAATCTATCATGAGAAGATTATCTGGTAAATCTATAAGATATCAAGGTCATGTTTCAACAAAATTAAAGAATTCAAATTCATAAAGACAACAAGGATACGGGTAGGTTTTTTAAAGAATACAAATATGTTTCAATTGAGCAGCATCAAAAGTGAAAAAGTCAAATATCTATCCCAAAAATTCATTTACAAGATAAGGATTATTTTTCAAATTATTTCAGCTGTTGCACGATATCAGGTCTTCTACGATTACAATAACAACAACAACAATATCAGGGAACATATCATCTTCAAGTTTTATCTCTTAGAAGAAGTTCAAATTATGAAGCACGAAAAATCAGCAAGGCTTATACTTTTGTACGTTACAAGACAAAATTCAATAGATTTCAATTAGAAGCAAGAAACTTATTCAAATTTTTCAGTTGGAAAAAGATTTAACAAACAAATCTCATATGAATGACACGCATAAATATCAGGATTTAAACTTATCTACTTCAAGACCTAGCCGTTGAAGAAAAATAAATAAATATTAGAAGATCAAGAAAGGTACAGAGCAGCTACTACACGAGAAAGAAAACAGAGAACTTACAAACTTCACCTTGAGCAATCTTCCTTTATTGTCTTTATTGTTCGAAATTTTGAGTATTATTATTGTATTTCCTCTAATCTAGATTTATTCAATTTGTGTGAGATTGAGAGTTACAAGTAGGCCCAATAGATTGATTATTAGCTTAAGGAGAAGCTTGAAGAATCAAGCTAAGTGCATTGTAGCCAAGTGCTTTGGCAAAGAAATCTTGTAACTCATTGATTGTTAAATGGATAGTGAAACATACCAGTGTGGAATACATGGTCTCCGGCTCGGTGCTGGAAGAGAGGACTAACACTCAAGGGGGAACCTCTATAAATCGATTTTGTACTCTCTACTCCCTTATCTCTCTTTATTTCGTACATATTTAATTGTTTTACTTAGTTGTGTTTTATGCTCAGAAAGTAAATCAGAGAGTAACTAGTACATCTTTTCTTAAGCAAACACTAAATCAGAGAGTAAAACTGAGAGTTTAACTTTGAACTTGTTGTTTGATCTTTTGTGGATTTGAGTAAATTCTTTTTATCTGAATTTTGTTCAAAGATATTAGTTATAAAGTTATTATTTTAAAGAAAGTTTTAAAGCCATTAAAGTTGAGTAACTAAGTGGTGTGAATTTGTTTGAAATTTTGAAAAGTAAAATTTTTATTTATAACCAATTCACCCCCCTCTTGGTTATTCTTTTGGGACCAACATAATCGAAGTCTCTTAGGCAATGCAGGATTCTATAAATGATCTATCAAGATTGCTTTAAAATTGCAAGTCCTTTAACCATATTACTAGAGAAGGATTTGGCTTTTGAATTTACAACTAAATACGTTTTAAAGCATTTAACACTTTGAAAAATAAACTAACTAATGCCCCGATCTGTTGATAGATTTTGATCAGATTTGCTCCTATCTAAAGCTATGAACCTATAATTTTTAGATTTCTTTACCCTTAAGTACTTGTTCTCTGAGGCATATGCAAAGCAATGCCTTATTAGATGGATCTTGTTGTTACAAGAATTTAATTTAGAGATCAAAACAAGAAGGGAGTGGAAAATCTAGCAGCAGATCACTTATCTTAACTTGAAAATTCTCATAAAGAGAAACTAAATGAAGCAATAATTAATGATGAATTTATAGAATAAAGGTTATATGTTGCAAATGAAGCTTTTAAATTTGAAATTCCATGGTTTACTAACATAGCTAATTATCTTGTTGTCCAAATTCTCCTATGAAACATGACTCTTCATTAAAAGAAGAAATTCTTCTCTAATTTGAAGTATTATTTCTAAAAGGATCCATTCTTGTTTTGATTATGTGTATATCAAATGATTTGTGTCTCTCATAAGAAGGATGGGATATTTTACATCGTTGTCATGCAGGACTAGCCAGAGGACATTATAATGCAAGTTGAAATGCTCCAAAAGGTGTTAGAATAAAGCTTTTATTGGCCTAAGCTGTTTAAAGATCCTCATTGCATTGTTACTCAATGTGATAAATGTCAAAGAGTTAGGAACCTTTCTTGTTGAGACGAGATGCCTCAGAAATTTATTTTAGAGTGTAAAGTTTTTAATGTTTGGGGCAATAATTTTAGGGAGCCTTTTCTTGCTTATTATGGTAACAAATATATCTTAATGGCAGTGGATTATGTCTCTAAGTAGGTAGAAGCTCAAGCATTACCCACCAATGATGCCATAGTTGTTACTAAGTTTTTCAAGGAGTTACTTTCAAAGTTTAGGTTTGCTAGAGCAATCATAAGTGATAAAGGTATAATTCTCAAATTGAGAAGGTGCTTAAAAAGTACAGGGTTATTCATAGGATTGCTACACCCTATCTAATATACCTAGGATGATAATCACTAAGTTATCTATGGACTAATATTAATTAATCCTAAAGAATCCCTAATACCAAGAAAAGAATTAGGTTTTCTTGTATATCAAGTAAAAGTCCTTACTTTCTTCGATATTACACACTAAGAAAAAAAATAAATGATGAACACCCATAAATAATTCAGAGGAAAAAAGCCCCTTTTTCCACTACCTTACTCTTCTTTTATTATTGAAATAATTGGACACGTGTCATGCAATGATGAGTGGGATAGTGTTTAGGGCTACAAAAAGTTTAATTAGGTATGAAACTGGACTTTTTAAAAGTTCCGGTACTTCATTATCCATTTTGTTAAAGTTTAGGTACCTAAAAAGGCATTTTCCCTAATTTATATTATAATCACTCAAGCATGTTCGCACTCACTACAATCAAGATGCTTTATTGATAAGACTTAGGGTTTATGTAATGCCCTAAGTTATAAGCATTACAACTCGCTATGTGTCCTTCTCTTGTTAAGAACACGCAAGACTATAATACACTAAATCCACTAGTTGTCAATTCAAATCATCAAAACTCTGATAAATGGATACTTTAAAATCTCACAAACTATACAATCCAGAACTTCAAATCATCTAAATCAAAGGAAACCTAATAACAAGTTTCATAAAGTTTTAAAACGTTAAATCTCAATATGTTCTCAGCAACTATCCTTGCCTACTTCCATATCCAAAAATCTGTTCATCATCAGCTGGGTAGTTTAATCCACTAACGCCATCCCCATGATCCATGAATATATCATAGCCAGCCAAATCATATGCTACATCATCATCACATGTACCTGAAAAGATAAAGGGGTGAGCGAAAACACCCAGTACGCCATACCACAAAAAAAAATATGCATGATCATATAATATATACAAATCACATACAACTCTAAAACTAATGCAATAACCACAATTTGTTATCTTTAATTTAGCCAAGCAACCGACACAGTTTAGAACCATTTGCAACTAGTCCTAAACCTAGAGTAACTCATGACTCCATTTGTAAGCCCCGGAAAATTCAGTAAATAATTTCAAGATGAACTTCGAAAATAAACCCTAAAAATCACTCCAAATTAAAACCGAATTTCGATAAGTCCTAATTCATAAAATTCAAAACTTCTTAATCTTGAGAAAATGAAAATCTTTAAAATAAAATAAGAACTCAGTGGTCTTCAAATTCAAAACCACGACGTACGAAAAATTCCATATTTAACTCCGACTTATAAAAACGGGTAATAGAAAGCTCAAAAACAAATTATTAAAAAGCAAATAACGATTGACTTTCGAAAATATAACTCAATTCAAGAATTCCGAAAACATTAAGAGATATTAAATACTTTACAAAAATAAAATTTAAAATAAATTTCTCAAATTAAATATGTTGTATAAACATAAATATCAGTTTCCAAATTGGCAAAGGTCTAAACCGGAAAATCACCCGGAAACCCTAACGGAATACAATAGTAAGTCCGGCAATCTAGTGCCCCTAACCCTAGAGGCCGAGATGTAGTTTAAATATATAGAATAGCTCATAGTAATATAAGTTTGTTTAAAAATATCAGATTGGTAAATTTTTGACCTATTTCGAACCCGTTCGGATACAGACTTCGAAAAGCGTGTCCCGGGCTCGAGATATCAAAAATATACCAATAGTACCGTTAGACTCGTAATTTCATAAGATTTCTAAATATATCAGTTATATAATTTTTCGGGTTATAAAAGTTACAGTTATAACCTTTTTATCGTATTTCCATTATTACCGGTAATTGATGTCTTTTGCACTATTCATTTTTATTTCATTACAAAATTTTATTATTCTTATAAAGCTTATATTTTTAGATAAATATTTTATATGTTATAGAAAATTTTGTTTTTCTAAAAATTAGTTCGTTTCGGGTCTTTACGGGATCAGATTCTGTTTAAGACCCGATACTAAAAATAAAATAAATTAATTTAATAATTGAAAATATTTTAAAATATTTATTTTCATAAAATAATTTTTTAGAATTTTTCGGGTTATAAAAATATTATTATAGCCCATATTCGCGTATTTTGATCATACCGGTAACATATTTGTTAAAATACTAAAATAATTCAAATAATTATTTAAATTTAATTATGAAAAATCTGCTACAAATATTTGAATAAATTTTCTAATTTTATTTTATTTTAATTTATTTTATTAATAAAGTACTTTTACAACCCATACCTTCAAGTACACCTTACACATATCACTTCCTTTTCACTTCAATCTTTCTACACATTATCCCACAATTGATGGCAGATTTTTGACCCTATTTATGGCTGCCATTGTCCTTTATCCACTCATATTTTGACTAAAATTAATTATATTTCAATCCTTTTTCAAAAAGTTACATTACACATTAATTATACAATTAATTCAGTCAAATTTCAACAAAACTCTCTCTCTCCTCCTCTTTCACGTGACAGCAGCCCCTCCCAATTTGCTGCCCATGTTTTATTTTTTTTTCTCATTTCATTACAATTAAACACTCATTTTCTCTCTCCCTTCATTTATCACTTTCCTCTTTCATTCTTTAACCTTTTCTCTCTCTTTTCCTCTCTTTCTTCTTCTTTGTTCATGTTTCCTCAACAAACAAGCTGCCCCCACATCTTCCATGGCTTCCACACTTCATTTTTAAAGATTTTCTAAGCAAATCTTCATCCTAAAGCTCCATAGGTGATATAGGTAAAGTAATGAAGGTT
Organism: Combretum micranthum; assembly: GCA_024138025.1. Lineage (NCBI taxonomy): Eukaryota > Viridiplantae > Streptophyta > Magnoliopsida > Myrtales > Combretaceae > Combretum > Combretum micranthum. The sequence goes on along the minus strand of JAMXBD010001640.1, from coordinate 150,573 downwards.
TCATGCATCAAATGAACTTCCATAAGCTTAAAAGCTTAGGATGATGATGCCAAAAATGAAATCTTTCTCTTCTCCACTTTTATTACCTTGTATTATAATTATTTTCTTGTTTAAAGTTATTATATTTTGTAGATCTAACTTTTTTGCTTTGATTTTTGTTTATGCCATAGATCTTGTTATTTAAGTTGTTATTTTTGTTATTCCTTATGATTGCATAGATCTAGCATTCACATGTCTATCTTAGTGATTTCATGCATGTAAAACTAGTTTAGAAACTAGATCTAAAGTTTTGAGTTCATAGATGCATTAGATCTTTGTTTATGTTCATGAACAACTTGCTATAGCTTGATGATGGTAGGAAAGTTGTAGGAAACCAAGATCTATTTTGTTTTCAACAAAAATCAATTTGAAAATTCGGATGAAAATGGAACCATATTAGAAAAGTGGTTTTTCAACTTCAAAATGTATATTTTTCATTTAAAATGAAGGGCTTAGGGTATAGATACCATAAATGAAAGATTTTGATAAGTGAAGTTTAGATCCATGATGTTTATAACTTATTACCATGCATTTGTTTTATGTTTATGTTCATATTAAGTATAGATCTTAGTTATGAACTCAAACAAAATTGTGAAATTCGTATTTTGGAAGACCCATATTTAAAAACTACTTTTCAAGTGTCAAAATGTAATTTTTACATAAGAAAATGAAGGCTTAATATATATATAGCATCAAGACTTCATTTTATATGGTTCAAAGATATTTTCAAAGATTAATTTCAAAACAAAGTTCTATTCTCGGATTTTGGCCAAGGCCTAGTGCAAAAACATGTTTTCCAACTCAAAAATGAAGTTTTTATTTAAGAAATGAAAGGCTCTTAGATAGGATATGTAAGGAATGGATTTTCATGAGTTAGATAGATTTATCAAAAGATATGACCAAAAATAAATTTTCTAAATTCGGATCCCAACCAAGACCAATTTTTAAACCCATTATATATCACAAAAACTCATGTTTTATGTGAAAAATGAAGTATATAGGTAATAGATATCATTAGCAATGATTTTTATAAGTTAAAATGAGTTTAGATGAGTAATGTAAAACAAGAATGGAATTAAATGGAAAATTTTAAGTTAGTAGTCAATTTGTGAAATTCGTAATTTTGAATGAAGGCCATAAGAACACCTAGTATTCAAGCTCAAAATGGATGTTTTATGTGTTAAATGAAGTCCTTAAGTAATTGATATAGTGAAGCTTAAATTTTAATGCATTAAACAAGTTTTTCCCAAAGGAATCATGCAAAAAGTGGATTTTCTAAAATTCGGATTTTTGAGTAGATCATATTGGAAAACATATTTGCAAAGTGTAAAATGCAAATTTTTGTGTAAGAATGAAGCCCTTAGTAGTTATATATGGTTGAGCCTTAAATTTCTAAGTATCAAATGATTTTTTTTTTTTTACTTAAAGGAATCACTCAAAAACTAATTTTTGTAAAATTCGGATTTTGGAATCAACCCCACTTGAAAACATGTTTACAAAGTGCAAAATGGAAATTTTTATGAAGAAATGAAAGTCATAAGTAATAGATATAATGAAGACTCAATTTTAACAAAAATAATTATATTTTCTTAAGTAATAAATGCAAAACAAATGGAAATAATCAAAGTTAGAAAACTAGATTTTTCATAAGTAGTTGTTATTATGGTCTTGCAAGATAAAAAGTTATAAAATTTCCTTTTAGCAAAAATCATCAAGATCATGCATACATTAAACTCATCTCATGTCATTCATGTTAGGAAATCATTCATATTGCATGTATAGCTAATCTACATAGTAGAAACATTACAAACATTTACAAAACTATTTTTCGGAATCGGAAACCGTTACTGATCAGATCTGATCCCTCTGTTCCGAGACCTAAATGTTTTCAAAACTTAAAAATAATATTAGAAATAGATAGATCTTTCGAAGTAGATAGAAATCGATATATAATTTGCGAGATTCCGAGTTAAAATGACCAAGTTATGGCCGTTTTAAGTTGGAATTCCCGCTTAGGACGAGAATTACGAATTTGATAGATTGTGTGAGATAGCTTGGACTAGTTAAGTGATGAAATACTTATTAGGGTATTTCTTCCTTTTTAGGTGACCCCGATATCGACGATTCCCTACCACCGGATTACTTATACTAAGAGACCGGTGATCCAATGGCCGAGTGAGTATTACTTCCGATTTCATTTATTGTATGTGATTGTAATAATAGTTGCACTAGATATTTGGTAAAGATAAAATGGATATGCATGATGGGGACGAATGGGAACTATGTATGCTTGTGTTGATATGAGAAATGGAATGTAAGAATATCGAAGCCGAGTGATTAACTATTGCTGTATAGATGAATTAGAATTGATTGTCTGCGATTATTGACTGATCACTTAAAAGAATTGGTATAATTGATTATTCGAATTGAAGATGAAATTGAACTCATTCATACACGATGGGGATGGAGCATTAGCATTTGTCGGTTTATCGTTGTACCTTAAACGATTTTATAGTTTAGTTGTCCGTAAGCTGAAACGGTCGGTCGTACCGCAGGATTCGTTAATCTGCTAACCCGGGATGGAGGGCGCAAGTCCATCCACATATGATTTCCGGCAGGTCATATGTTTGTTGAATTCACGAGTTTGATGCATATCACTTGTCTGACTAATCACTTGATTGTATGATGTTATAAATGTAATCCTGGAAGTTTTCACTCACTAAGCTAGTGTAGCTTATACCCCTATAGTTGTTTAAATGAACAGGTTATCTCAAGAATGCAAAGTGGGGACTGAATTGGTTGGAGCCGGGTATGACTCCGGGTTCCGGCAAGACATAAGAATGTTGAAGTTATTAGCTAGGTTTTCCTATTTGCCTTGTAATAGTTTATGTAGTAGAATCTTTTGATGAATTGTAATTGAAGTTAATGAGTTGTATTTTGAAGAATAGTGAATTGAATTTCCTTTACATTGTTCTCAAGTTGTATCAACAGAAAATGCATTACTCCGATGAGTCTCCTCCATGTGTTAGACGCCTTGTACATAGTATGGAAGCCTTCGCGTGACTGAGGTGGTCATTCTTAGGCTTAATATTGTGTACGGCGGACTGCCACGTTTAGGGTACCCTTCGGGGCGTGACACCATTAAACAAATTTTATACCAAAATACTTTTATATACATATATTGGTGTTGGATGAGATCTACCCATCGTTGCGTACCACAATTAAGGTAGCACGACTCCTTATCTATTGGAATCATATCTAGATGCAACTCCACTCGGGACACCACCACACAAGGATCATTAGGTTGACAGCGTTAGTATCACACTCTGCATGGTCTTTATTAACCGCAACCAAGCATAAGTAGCAAATCAAAATTAAAAGGTCCGATAGAATTATGTCAATTTATTTCTCTAATCTTACATGCTCAAACAATAAGCAAAGTAAGGTCGTACCTGGATTCGCTTTCAATTCCAATCTCACTAATAAAACTTATAACAGAAAAGAAACTCAAGTCTCACAAATTTTCCTGATCATCAACATATCTCAAATCAATTTCAATTGCAAATTCATAATTAAACCCTAACCCTAATTTCCATAATCCTATTCAAAAGATCTATAACCCTAATCATAGATCCATAATAAGAATTTAACACACATATTTATCTTGTTCATAATCCAATGAAATCTCCAAACATGGTTCCTTCAAAGATTCCTAGTTTCTTCCACAATTCCTTCAATATACGTATAATCCTCCATTAATAAACTAACCACTAGAAAAAGATTACATCTTTAAAATCACAAAGATGGGATGGATCCATACTTACCTAAATCTTGCAGATCTTGCTTGAAATAGGATCCCAATCCAATCAATCTTCTGACACAGTCAATTAACTATTCTTAATGGCTATAATCGTATTCCTGTAATCTATAAATCTTAGAAATCACAAACCTATAATAAAGATCTTACCTTTATCTTGAATCGAAACCACAAATCTCCATATCCACTTTAGGATTTCTTCACTAGATCTTGAATCTCCTTCAAACATATGAAAAGATCCTTATAAGAAAGATAACCCTAAATGATTAATTGAAAAGGACTAGAGGGAGACCCACTTACCTAGGGTTTTGATTGAGGAAGAGTTGTGAGGAGGGAACAAAAGGGTTAAAGGGGTATCTATAGGCTTTGGGAAAACCTATTTTCAAATATTTCATTTATTATCCTTCTTTATGATTTATTACATCTCCATAAAACCCTTTTTATTTATTAGTGTATCACATTCATTGTCCTTCTTTATTATTTGATTTAAATGGACTATTTTGCCATCTTATTTAACAACATATGACATTCATTACCCTTCTTTATAATTTATTTATCTGTATATTACAGTTTAAGAGTAAAAACTCTTAAGACAGAATAAAATTTATTCAAACTTAAAGATTTTCTTATTTTACATCATGAAGCCCTTTTTATACCCACAACTTAGGTTAAAGGGTAAAATAGTTAATCACTAACCAAAACTTAAAAAAATAACTAATAAAAAAAAACAAATAACTAAACTAACTAAAAATCACATTAGCAATCCACAAGTTACCCCATGGGACATGGCACGAGACATGATGTTCTCTGGCTTCACATTAGCATGGCACAATCCTCCATATGAGCCGTAGGACAAGGCACAAAATGCTCTTTCTTTAGATCTCCTCTATCTAGGTTAGCACAATCATTGATGCAGGCTGTGGAATTCCATATGATCCATCACATAGTCCATGGAGTTTAGCATGTCGTTCGCTCCTTCCTTCAATGTAATCTACAGTTGTTAATATAGGCATATGACTGGCCATGGCACGCATTATTCTCCCTTTCTAGCTATTTTCCTCATCCATACGAATGCAAATCCATCCATACAATGGATTAAATAGCTATTAAAGAAATTACATTTATGTCCACATGGCTTTTTAGTTAATATTTGCCATTCGAGATAAACCTTTAACTCTAGAGCTAGTAATGGGTCCTATAACTTAATTTCCATCATCTCTTCAAGTTGTTAAAGATTTGCCCTTGAATCTGATGACTCTTCAACAAAATCCTCATCCTCTAGGAACATATGGAGAAGTATTTGCAATATTTAATGTACCTAATACACTATAAACAAATAGAAGCACAAGATAATAAACGTTGTTGTTGATCTTCTCAACAATACAAAAAGGTCTATCTACTCTTGGCAACAACTTCTGTCATTTCTCATATGGAAATCAATCTTTTCTAAGGTATATCCAAACCAAATCCCCTAGATTAAATGACTTAAGCTTCTAGCATTTGGTACCTTACTATGTTTGTCATTTTTAAGTCTTCTTAAGATATTCACAAGTCTTCTTATGTTATCTCTAAATCTCTTTACCTTATTCAACCCCATTAATACTTTCTTCTGTTCTTGTTGGTTTAGCTACCAAATCCATAGGTATCATAGGATTGAAGCCATACACAACTTAAAAAGGAGACCTACTAGTTGAACAATGTGTTGACTTATTTTAAGCAAACTTAACAATAGGAAAACACAAGTCCCAATCAGTAAGATTCTTGCTAATCATAGCCCTAAGTAAAGCTCTAATACTACGGTTAATAACTTCTATTTATCCATCCCTCTGAGAATGACATGCAATACTATACATCAACTTAGTTAGCAACCTTTTGTATATTATTCCAAAAGAAACTTAAGGACTTCACATCTCTATTAGACACAATATTATGTGGCATACCATATAATCTTACTATCTCTTACAAATATAGATTAACAATATATATGACATCATCTATTTTATGGTATGACAAAAAGTGAGACATCTTGCTAAATGATCAACAATCACCATAACCATTTCCTTTAAGTAACCTCAAGATAAAACTTTTACTATTATCAACCTATGGTCACGTAAGTAATGATAATGGCATATGCTTTCCCCATGATTCTTTATGGACTTTGGCTTTCTTATATAAAATACATCTCTTTAGGACTCTATGAACATCTTTCATCATTCCCTTCTAGTAAAAATACTCTTTCAATAATTTTAATGTTCTTTTCTCCCTAGATCTAGACAATCTACCTTCATGCGTCATGTACCAACAATTCTCTAACAAAACCAATAGGCATATCAAGTTTTCTTCCTTGATAGAAAAATTCATCTACTACACAATACCTATCAATTGCTTTTCTATCAACACATCATGTCATAATAGGACTAAAGAAAGCATCACCAACATACTGATCCTTCAATAGCTCAAATCTTAACATCTTAGCTTGAAGAGAAGTATTAAGAATATACTGAAAAGATAACGCATTAGCTATATTGGTATTTCCTTTCTTATACTTATTCGTATAGGCAAAAATCTCAAGAAATGCTACCTACTTAGCTATCTCTTTGAAAGTCTTTGTTGTTTCTTGAAGTGTTTTAATGATTCATGATCACTATAAATAATAAATTCCTTTGGCAATAGATAACGTTTCTATATTGTAAGTGCTCGAACCAAGAAATAAAATTCCTTATCTACCAAATAATTCAATATAACTCTACTTAACTTCTCACTAAAGTAAGCAATAAGATGCCTCTCTTGCATCAAAATTGCTCATATTTTAATCACTAAAGTATTACACTCCAACTCAAATGTCTTGTTAAAATTAGGCAGTGTTAACACAGGAGTATTAGTCAACTTGGCTTTGATCTCCTTAAAGCTCTCTTATGCCTTGTCACTCCATACAAAAGTAGTATTCTTCTTTGTGAGCTTAGTAAGAGGACTTACAATACTATTAATTTTCCTAACAACTACTAATAGAATGAAGTAAGTCCGTGAAAATTACAAACATCTGCAACATATTTAGGTACTGGCTACTCAACAATGGCTTTGATCTTCTCATCATCTACCCAAATCTCTACTAAAAAACCTAAGAATATTACCTCTAATTGACAGAAAGAATATTTCTTAAGGTTGTCGTATAGCTTCTTGAATCTCAACACTTCAAATGCAGCTCATAAACAATATGCATGATTGTTTAAATCCTTACTATATACCAACATATCATCAAAGTTCACAACTACGAACTTACCTAAAACTCTCTAAAGACATGATTTATTAGATGCATAGAAGTACTAGGCACATTGGTTAACCCAAAAGGTGATACTAACCATTCATATAATCCATGTCTCGTTTTGAAAGTTGTCTTCCACTCATCTTCTGCTCTCATTGTAATATGATGATAGCCACTCTTAAGATTAACCTTAGAAAATATCTAAGCACCATTCAGTTCATTTAACATATCATAAAGACGATGGATAAGCTATCAATATTTGATAGTAATTTATTAATAGCTCTACTATTAATGCACATTCTCCATGACCTATCTTTGTTCGATAATAAGAGAGCTGGAACTTTGCATGGTCTGATACTTTCCCTAACATATCCCCTCTCCATCAACTCATCTACCTATCTCTTCAACTCTTTTTCCTTTTCAAGATTCATCCAGTAAGCAAGACGATTAGGCAACACAGCCTTAATTTAAAGATTGATAGCATGCTCTATTCCTTAACTTGTGGTAATCCCTTAGGGAGCTTTTCTAGGAGTACGTCTGCAAAGTCCTTTAACAATTGTTGCACCTATGGTGGCAAAGGAGCTTAATCTATTGTCTCCAATACTCTCTTATCATGTTAGATATATACCAATTCTTTGGCTTGAATAGCCCGATCAATGTCACTTCTAGACATGAACATGGATTTCTTCTTTAGCACACTATTTGTCTATAATTGTGCTTTTCTAACTTTTGTTAATGGCATCAGATTCAAAACTATTTTTTACCATCCTTCTGAAATGGATAAGTGTTCCTATAACCATCACATAGAACCTTACGATCAAATAATCATGGTCTTCTTAGTAAAATATGAGGCACACATAGGTAGCACATCACAAATAACTTCATCCTTATACTTGTCAGGAATACTTGAAAGATACCTTAACTTGCTAATTCACGTGCAAACTAACCTGCTCATTGAGCTAATGTAACCTATACAATTTTGGATGTGGTGCGATGGGTAATTTCAACTTATCTACTAAAGTAGCAATAGCTACATTTGTGCAACTTCCTCCATCAATAATGAGTGCACACAAATTTCCATTCACCTCACCAGCAATATGGAACAAGTTTTCCCTTGTCTCATTTTCCCTAGACTAAGAGATATTTAAAGCTCATCTCAACACATTAATGCTCATGTATTCATCTCCTCCTTACTCTTCCTTAACATCAACATCTACTTCACCATAGTATATATTTAAAGCTGCTGACAAATCATCTATCTCAATAGGGTCATTGTCTTCATCCTCACTAACAACTTCTCCTGCAATATTAGTCATCGCCCTTCGATTTAGACATTGAAAAGTAATGAGCCTAAACCCTAGGCAATTGAAATATTTACCTATGTGTGATTTCCCACCTAATGCACCCGCTTTATTAGAATTACTTTCATTCACATTAACAACATGCTTACCCTTATCGTTAGTACTCTTCTTACTTCTCATAGAATTACCAAAGTTTTCTATATTGCTGGATTTATTAGAATTCATCTATCATATTTTCTACTATCTGAAGCATAAGGTTTATGAGAGGAAGCATGCCTACTAATAGATGACTTGTAAGGATAATCCAACCTCTACTTCTCCACCTTAAGAGTTAATTGAATTGCCACTTCAAGTGTGTCATATCTACTAAGTAAGCAATCTCATATTTCAACCATGTGATAAACCTTGTATCGCTTGGTCAGGCAACTCAATAACACCACTTCTAATCTACAATGATTCAAATTCCTATGCATATTCATGCATACTCTTACCCCCTTGTCTCAAAGACTAGAGGCACATGAAAACTTCATGGTGGTAATATACTGGGCAATCTCTTCCTTAGGATTCTCTTCATCTCTTGTCAAAACCTAATTTCTTTTTATCTATCCCTTTTCCTAGTATTTACTAAGTTCTTCCACCACAATGTGATAGAACTGTAGCTAAACAAATCCATGTGGGTTCTTTAATATCATAACATGCAAAAAACCCCTTCACTTTATTTTCCCAATCAAGATAGTCATCAAGCGAACTACTTCCCACAAAGGAAGGCATCTTCAACTTAATATATTCTAAGCCTTTAGGCAAGCTGAATTTCGTTACCTACACTTGACCAACTGCATTATTCTCTCATACTTCTCCTATTTAAGCTTTTTGTAGGGGTGATGGGGGTGCTTCAAGTTGTACATCTACCAAATTAGGATTTTCATCTAACTGCTAAATTCGATTAGTAAGGTCATTGTAAAATGTTGTTAGGGCCTGCATTTGCTATGTAAGTTCTCTTATTTCATCATTATAAGTCCTCTTATCTCCATAAGACTCCACTTTTTTTTTTTTTATCATCATTAAAGTTATCCTACATACTTTCATGTGACATGTCTTCTTTCATTAGAAAACCTTAAAATAAACCCTAAAGTGAATTCACAATGCAACCCGCGGTGTCATTCACCATAAACCTTAGATTATTAACTGCCACATAAACCCTAGGTATTTGATTACCACAAAACCTAAGTTATTGATCATACAATGTAAATCGTAATCACATAGAGACATGTAACAAAGGTAGAGGTAAATAATCGTAACTATGCTCTAATACCAATAATTATGATATACTTAGGAGGCTAATCACTAGGGTATCCATGGATTAATATTAATTAACCCTAAAAAATCCCTTATACTAAGACAAGAATTAGGTTTTAATGTATATCAAGTGAAGGTCTTTACTTCCTTCAATATTCTGCACTAAGAAACAAAGAAAGGATGAACACTCTATAAACCCCTTGATTTTTTGGTAATTTTATAAAATAAAACCCAAGAGTTAATATCAAAACTGTAATATACAAATAAATAAATAAATCATAGTGAAGGGTAATAAAGTAAAATATTGTTGTTTAAGAGGGTAATTTTGTCTTATGACAGTTGAAATTGAACCTGAGAAAGTTGTTCACGAAGAACGAGAAGAAGAAGACTTAGGTTGGTTATAAGCCACCAGCTTTAGGGTGCAAGGCCACCAGCTTTGATTGGAGCACCGTTGGCTTTATGTCAACTTTTGAGCTTTGGAGAGTTTGCAAGAAGATTTGTGAAGGATGGCCGTGTATAATGAACGTTGGATTAAAGGTTGCCAACTTATGTATCAAGGCCACCGGTGTTGACAAGGAAAGTCACCGGCTTTTCTGCTAGCTTAAGTGTTCTCCCTAGATTCAAGTCTAAGCCGTCCCTAAGCCGCCAACTTTGATTCCAACCTATATTTCTATGAAAATATGTTTCTTCTTTGTGTTTAAGGTTTCCTAATGCCTTATATAAATACCCAAGTCTTTATCTCTCTTCATAGCTCAAATTGAGGCAAATTTAAGGTAAAATTTCTCTCAAAACTTTTTTGGTTGAGTTTATGATTAATTTTGCTTTAAAGGTGTTTATATTGGTTTTTAAGGAATCAAGTTGCTAGAGACGATTCGTTGAGATAAGAAATCCAGTTGTATCGATGATTTGTTTTACGTTCAGGAAAGTGTGAGATCCAAAGTTCTAGGTAAGTATTAAATTCGTTTCTATCTTTGTTATTTTAAAGAAGGAATCTTTTCTATAGTTGAATTGTTTTGATAAAGAATTTTAGGGTTTTGGAGTTTTGGAGAATCTGTGTTTTAGGTTTATTGTTTGGTGATCTTAGAAACAGTGTGTAGATCTAATATTATAAATCATCTTTTAGATTATGGATTTTAGGGCTAAGGGTTTAATTATAATTTGAAATTGGACTTGATTGATATATGTTGATGATCAGGTTTCTGGTGGAAATTAGGTTTATAGTCCTTTAAGAGATTATTGCTATTGGAGTTTTGTGAAAGAGCTGAATCAGGTACGACCACACCTGCTTGCTATTTGTGCTTGTAGGGTTAGAAATAATTGACTAATTCTATCCGATTATAACTGAAAATGTGTTGCTTGTGTTTGGCTTTGGTAGAAAACATATAGTATGATACAATAGCACCCTGATAATCTAAGCATGAGGGATTTTCCTAAATGACTCATACATAGAGATGATTTCGGTAGATTAGGAGTCGTGCCAGGCCTTACGATGGTATGCAATGATGTGGATACCCAACATCAATATATGTATATTAAGTATTTTATATAAAGGCTTGTTAATTGAGGTCATGAGTTACTTCGAGTTTAGGACTAGTTGCAAATCGTTCTAAACTGTGATGATTGTTGACTAATCAAAGATAAAAACCTATGTATATTGCATTACTTTTAGGGTTGTATGTGATTTGTGTATAATGCATGTTCATGTTCATTTGTTTATGGTATGGCATACTAGGCATTTTCACTCATTCTTTTTATTTTTCAGGTACATGAAGATGATATTATTATGACTTGTCCGGGTATGATCTATGTATAGATCATGGGGATTACGATAGTGGACTTGAATATCCAGCTGATGACCAATAGATCTTGAGTATTGGAAATAGGAGAGAGATATGGAATACTATCTAGAGTTTTATTTTTATGTTATTTCTTACTGGAACTTTATGAGACTAGTTTGTAGGTTTTATTTGGTTTGATGATATAGTTTTGGATTTATATTACTTATGTTTTCCCAAAAGTTTATTTTTATGTGATTTTTAAAGTAATCTATGTGTGAGTTTTGGTAATGATATTTAGTAAAGTTGTGGCTTAGTATTTTATGCCTTGGCATGTTCTTAATAAAAAAGGACATGTGATGAGTTATAATGCCTTTAATTTTTGTTATAGAAACCAAAACCCTCTAATCAAATCGAGTCAACCTTTGTTGGTCCCGAAAAGATAATTAAGAGGGGAGTGAATTGGTTATCTAATTTACTTTTCAAAATTTTGAATAAATTTCACACAACTTGGTTATTCAACTAAAATAGCTTTAAAACTTTCTTAAGACAATAATCTTAACAAATAAAAGCTTTAAGCAAAAATTTGGATCAAAAGTGATTCAAGACTTTCACACTTAGAATCCTTCTGCTTAACTCTCTAAGTAAGAAAATATGAATGATTTACTCTCTGATTAACCTTCTGATCATATATCACACATATATATATGATAAACAACAAATCACGAAATTAAAGAGATAAGGAGTAGAGAGTGCGAAGTCGAATTATAGAGGTTCCGCCTCGAGCGTCAATCCTCTCTTCCAGCTCCAAGTCGGGGTCCCGGTATTCCTTACCGGTTATGTTCCACTATCCAATCAAATCAACAAAGTTACAAGAAGTTCTTGCCAATTCTCTTTGGCTACAATTCACTTAGCTTGATTCTCTCAATCAATCAATCAACTAAGCCTACTTGTAACTCTCAACTTACACTAAATGTGAAACAACAAATCAGAGGAATAAAGTATGGGTCCTCAAATTTTTTGAACAAATAAGACAAATAGAATGATAGTAATTTTGCTCAAATTGAAAAGAAATTCGTGGCTCTTTGTTTTCTTTTCTTTTTCATGTGATTGTTCTTCCTTTTTTCTGTCTTGGGAGAGTATACTTATCCTTGTATCTTCCAACGGCTGGGAAATCAATTGGATAAACTTTGCTCCTTATTTTGTGCGTAATATTAGCTTATCTCTTTCTTCAAAATCTGCAAATTTTGAATAACTTGAGATCTTGTTGTTGTAATCTCGAAATTCTTTCTCCAATGGATAAGTTTAAATCTCCATCAACTTGTATAATTATCTTGAACTTGAAATTCAAATTTGAAATCACCGTTGTTGACTTGTTCCTTCGTCTGGTACTGTTCACGCAACAAAAGATCGTATTTTCCATAAATTTCAACTTCCTTGTATGGATAAATAATCATCAGACAAGTTCCTTGCATATTTGGATCATGTTTTCCATATTTCCAACTAAAACTTGAATAACCTGTTGAAGATGGATCCGTGTAAGTCACGATCTTTTTCCTTGCTGTCAAACAGAATTTTCTCAAAAAATGAACATTAATCCGATGAAATTCGAATCCCCATGGATATTGAGCCAACTTTGTGGAACACATTGAGTATATTACCCAAATATACTCAATCTTTGGAGCTGGGTCTTCAACATATTAAATCTAAAAAGAAAATTCGAATTTGGAGCTGAAACTCGTCATTTTTTTTTTGTTGCAGTTCACCTTCTGATGTACCTTCTGACGAACCTTCTGATAGTTTAAAAAGCCAGCGGAGAATGTTCTTATTAACCTTCGGATAGTTCATTTGTTCTTGAAATCTTCTCCAAACACTTTTTAAAGTATTCTTTGGATGAAGTCTTTTTTGAAATCATTCTCTTAAGTCATTGTAAACCACTTTGATTATATTAAATCTTTGCACATTTAATGAATATGTTAGTGTTGGTCCTGAAAATAATCAAGAATGGGGGTTGAATTGATTATTTCAGAAAATTAAAATTTTTGCCTTTAAATAATATCCCCTTTGATTTTAAGTTAAGAAAACAATATGAACAATTAAACTACTATAAAATAAATTGTTGAAATATAAATAGAGAAGAGATAAGAAGATCAGGCAGATATTTATAGTGGTTCCGTCTTGTGCGTCAGTCCACTCTTCCAGCTCCACGCTGGATCCCCGTTATCCTATGGGTTGTGTTTCACTATATCAAATCAATTTCAATTACAAGCTTGTACAAATCTCTCTACAGAGTCTAACCTTGTAAAAGTACTATCACTCAAGAAGGTAACAACACATTCCTTCTATAAAAGCTAAGTAGAAGGATACAATAAAAGATATATGCACTAATTCGAATTTTTTAAGATTGTAAGAGAGTAAAGTCGGTTGTTTTTCTTTAAGAAAATTTCTTTCTCGCTAAAAATTTTTTCTTGCTGCATATATTAATAGTTCTATATCTAATGATCCTTATCTTTCACGTCCATAGAACTTGTTTGAGAAGATGATATCATATCCCATGTATCTCGGCAAGAATCTGTTTCATCTTATCTAAAAAATCCAGCCGCTTCTTCCTCGACAAAACAAATCATATGATAAGTGTTGTTGAGATTTTGTTTGTTGCAATTTGTTGAAAATATCTTGTCAAAAATAAACTGGAAGTTCGTGATCTCCTCTTTTGATTTGAGCAAGATATAGCATAATCTTCTTCTTGATATTCTTCTTGTTTATGCGTGATCTTCTCTTGTCAACTTCCTTTGAATAAGCTCCAAGATATTTGTTGAATTTTAGTCCCATAAAATTTAGATTATGTTATTCATCCGATAAGGATAATAACAAAATAATATGTATCATATCTTATCTAAATCATATCAACCTTATCTTTCAAGATATTTGTATATATCTTAAACAAAACTTGTCTCATTCAATCCTTAATACTCGATCTTTAATTTCCGAAGGCTCTACAAATAACTTTGATATGTAAATAACTTTCAATAAATCTTTATTAAAAAAAAATCCCATGATATCAAATCCAACTTAAATGAAACACATCAAGTATATTACCCAAATATACTTGACAAGTGGAGCTGGGTATTAAAAATATCATATTTTTAAAATATAGGTAAATCTGGAAAATTTCGGATTAAACCTAACAATTCTGAAACAACTTCTGACAGATTTATTTTTCAGAGCTAAAGGTTCTGAAACATCTTCTAACTAACGTATTTCTTACTTCCGAGAACTTATTTTTTATTTCCTAATGTTCTGAAGAAATTTCTGACTAACATCATCAAAGCTTAAGCATAACTTCTTATTTTCCTTCTGACTTTAATAAAACTTGATCATGCTATATTTTCGTGTAAGATGAAGATTTTGAACTTGCTTCTGTCTATATAATTATCATTAAAATGAAGATTCTGAACTATGGAAAATCAAATAATATTTCAAACAATATTGAACATATTCGAAATTAATAAGATAGATATATCAATTAAATTTCATCTTTTGTCATCATCAAAATCATATTAGAATAATTCCAACAGTTAGTAATTATTTACTCCTTTTTGTTATCATCAAAATCATCATTTGAGATAAACCAACATCTCTCCCCCTTTTTGATGATAACAAAACCCATAAAACAAAATAATAATTTATTTTTTTTAAATGTAAAGTTCAATCTAAATATTCATCTCATATTTAGTTTACTTTCTCCCCCTTTTATTAGCATCAAAACAAAATACTCATTCAAAGAATATAACAAAATACTCTTTTCATATATTAACATATTTGTGCAAAAGTGCTTTTTTTTATTTATGCTGTTTTTTTAGTAGCTAGAAAAAGAATGTTAAATCATGCATATTTTTTTTAAACAGAAATTTTTTGGCAAAAACTTGTAGAAAAAAATGAAAAATTTTTTTTAAATAGAATATTGACAGATTTTGTAAAATTTATGTAGAAAATTACATAAAATGCAGAATTTCAGAAAATGCAGAAAAAGTGCAAAAATTACATAAAATATGCAGAAAAAATGCATATATTGCAGAAAAATGCAGTTTTTATTGCAGAAAATTATCTTTTAATATGCACATAACAAGAAATTGCAAAGTAAAACAATTTCAACACATTTGTTCAATATACTTATCTTGTTTCAAACGTTTCTCCACCTTTATAAATTTCTTTTAGAAAACAAGCTCCCCCTTAATATGATACCAATTGATTTTAAAAAGTATTCAATAATTATTTTCATATCAAAACATGGAGAGCAAATAAAATAATATATAAGGGAGTTGGAACAATAGTACCAAGTTTTCATATTTTTCCTTCTTACTTATGAGTGCACATATATATATATATTTTTAATTTTTTTTAAACCGAGGCAATTATTGATCATGATAATATCTATTTGTATTTGCCTTCAGTACCTCCACTTCACTCATAAACAAGCTAAACTTCTTTACGAACCCATACAAGTTTAGGTCCATTGAAAGATTTGTTTCCTTGTTGATCACTAAGCTTGTTTCTTTTGTAAAAACAATATTTTTCTATATGACCTATTCTATTACAAAATGAACATGCATATGGATGTGTATTGTACCTTTGATTTACCTTTTGATAATAATTTTGTCTTGGATAATTATTATATGCATACCTGTACCCTCTGCCATACATTCTGATAGGATAATTTTGTTAAGCATACCTTCTAATGTAGCCTCTGACATTACTGTTCTTACTCTTAACAGATTGTACAGTAGCTTGTTCATTCCCAGATTCATTTGCTTTTACAAACACTGTTTTATTCATGCTATTTGTTGACTTTTTATGTTCATATCCAAGTCCATGTTTAATAAATGATGGTCTTTGACCACTTATAAGCATGTTTAACTTCTTATCACTTTCATTAAACTTACTAAAAGTGCTTTCAATAGATTGTGACAAAATCTTCTACTCTTCCTTTTAAATCTTTAATCTTATTCTTCAAAATATCATTCTCTTTCTTCAAAACATCATATTTGACAAACAATTTTTCATTATCATTTTTCAAAATATCATTCTCATCAACAAGCAATTTATTTATTTGTTTCAAAACATTTTTTCATTTTTCAAAGCTTTAATTCCGGCATCTAGTTTTGAATTCTTCAAATCAGCCTTTTTAAGAGCCTTTAAGAGCTTTCTCATCTCAATGTGCATCTCATTATCATTCATTTCAGTTTCGGATTTGGAGTATACCTCAGATGTAGCCATCAAGCACAAATTAGCTTCTTCTTCATCTTCACTTGTACTTTCTAATTAAGTTTATGACTCGTCTAAATCACTCCATATGGCAAGTAATGATCTATGCTTCTTCTTATGCTTTTCCATCTTCTTCATAAGCACAAGGCATTCATACTTAATATGGCCCTGCTTTTTGCATTCACAGCACACCACATTCTTTTTCTCCTTCTTCTTTTCTTTCTCTTTGTAACATTTTCCTACATCACAAGTGGAGTAATATTTCTTATACTTAACAGTTTTCTTACCTTATTTCTTTAGAATTTTATTAGATGTCGAACTAATGAGTTGACTTCCTCGTCTTCATCACTACTAAATCAGAATCAGTCATCATCCACTTTTTTTGTTTTGAAAGCCGTTTCCTTTTTGTTTCCTTCACTCTCTTCTATCACATCTATGTGAGATGATATGCCATCAACTTTTCTTTGAGTTGGCTTAAGGAGAGAGTGCTAAGATCATTGGCTTCCTCTATTGCTGTCTTCTTGGCATCCCAAGATTTCGGTAGGATTCTTAGAATTTTCCTGACAAGATCAGATTCTTCTAACTTCTTTCCAAGAGAAGCTAGCTCATTAGTAATAGCAACAAATCTATCAAATGCATCCTTAACTTTCTCATTAGGTTTAAACTTGAATAACTCATATCTTTGCAAAAGTGCATTGATTTTAGTATCTTTTATTGTTCTTGTTCCTTCATATGTTTCACTAAGAGTATCCCATATTTGTTTAGCAGTGCTACATGAAGAAAATAAATAAAATTCAGATGATGCAATGGTAGTTAAAAGAAGATTCTTAGCCTTGTTGTTTTTCTCAATGGCTTTCTTTTGATCAGGAGTTATATGCCCATCGCCATTCATAGTGACTTGTGTGTCTCCAAGCAAGATGACCTGCCATGAATCAAAATCATTAGCTTTGATGTATGTCTCCATTCTCATTTTCCAATAAGGATAATTCATGCCATCAAAGAATGGTGCTCTATCAATTGCAACATTATTGTCAACCATTGTTCAAGGATCACTCAATATGAGAAAAGAGTTTAGCTCGGATATCAATTGTAGTTATCAAAATTTTAAAACAAAAACTCTTTCTAAAAATTGAGCCCGCTCTGATACCAATTGTTGGTCCCGAAAAGATAACCAAGAGGGGGGTGAATTGGTTATAAAATTTACTTTTCAAAATTTTGAATAAATTTCACACCACTTGGTTATTCAACTAAAATGGCTTTAAAACTTTCTTAAGACAATAATCTTAACAAATAAAAGCTTTAAGCAAAAATTCGGATCAAAAGTGATTCAAGACTTTCACACTTAGAAACCTTCTGCTTAACTCTCTGAGTAAGAAAAATATGAATGATTTACTCTCTGATTAACCTTCTGACATATATCACACACATATCATAAAATAAATCACGAAATTAAAGAGAGATAAGGAGTAGAGAGTGCAAAGCGATTATAGAGGTTCCGCCTCGAGCGTCAATCCTCTCTTCCAGCTCCAAGCCGGGGTCCCGGTATTCCTCACCGGTTGTGTTCACTATCCAATCAAATCAAAAGTTACAAGAAGTTCTTGCCAACTTTGGCTACAATTCACTTAGCTTGATTCTCTCAATCAATCAATCAACTAAGCCTACTTGTAACTCTCAACTCACTAAATGTGTAACAACAAATCAGAGGAATAAAGTATGTCCTCAAATTTTTCGAACAAGAAGACAAATAGAATGATAGTAATTTGCTCAAATTCAAAGAAATTCGTGGCTCTTTGTTTTCTCTTCTTTTTCATGTGATTGTTCTTCCTTTTTTCTGTCTTGGGTGAGTATACTTATCCTTGTATCTTCCAACGGCTAGGAAATCAATTGGATAAACTTTGCTCCTTATTTTGTGCGTAATATTAGCTTATCTCTTTCTTCAAAATCTGCAAATTTTGAATAACTTGAGATCTTGTTGTTGTAATCTCGAAATTCTTGCTCCAATGGATAAGTTTAAATCTCCAACAACTTGTATAATTATCTTGAACTTGAAATTCGAATTTGAAATCACCGTTGTTGACTTGTTCCTTCGTCTGGTACTGTTCATGCAACAAAAAGATCGTATTTTCCATAAATTTCGACTTCCTTGTATGGATAAATAATCATCAGACAAGTTCCTTGCATATTTGGATCATGTTTTCCATATTTCCAACTAAAACTTGAATAAACTGTTGAAGATGGATCCTTGTAAGTCACGTTCTTTTTCCTTGCTGTCAAAACAGAATTTTCTCAAAAAATGAACTTTAATCCGATGAAATTCGAATCCCCATGGATATTGAACCAACTTTGGAACACATTGAGTATATTACCCAAATATACTCAATCTTTGGAGCTGGGTCTTCAACATATTAAATCTAAAAAGAAAATTCGAATCTGGAGCTGAAACTCGTCATTTTTTTTTTGTTGCAGTTCACCTTCTGATGTACCTTCTGATGAACCTTCTGACGAACCTTCTGATAGTTTAAAAAGCCAGCGGAGAATGTTCTTATTAACCTTCTGATAGCTTATTTGTTTGTGAAATCTTCTCCAAATACTTTCTAAAGTATTCTTTGCATGGAGTCTCTTTTGAAATCATTCTCTTAAGTCATTGTAAACCACTTTGGTTATATTAAATCTTTGCATACTTAATGAATATGTTAGTAATTATTTACTCCTTTTTGTTATCATCAAAATCATCATTTGAGATAAACCAACAATCTTTAATCCTAGAAACCCTAGACTTGATCAGACAATTTCTAAAACCCTAAAATATTAGATAAGTTAGAAAAATAGTATGAACTTGAAATATAAGCCAAATATAAAGTATGTACCCTAAAACAATAAGTTTTTCCAAAACTTCAATTGTTTCGAACCTTTTAAAGATTAGTTTCGCATCTGGATATCGACACAAAATGAAACAAAATATTCTGATAAATAATTTATACTAGAATAATATTAAACTATCTATATAATATCAAATAAAATTTTATCAGCTCATAAAAACATCAATTATAGCTTTTATACGCATATTGTATCTTCTATCGATAAAAAATTTATCTTGTCTACTATATATTACTATTCAATATTATTCACTCTACTCTACTTTTGCTACATCTATTTTTACACCTATTATTACATCTTTAAAACCTATGTTTTATAATTTTCTTTTCCCATAAAACTTTTACTAAATATTTTGCTTAACTTCTCTATTACCTCTCTCCCTCTCTCTCTCTCTCTCTCTCTCTCTCTCTCTCTCTCTCCTTCTCTCTCTCATGTGGTTGCCCACCCCTCTCCCCCTTCCCTCTAATTTTATTTCTTTTTCAATTTTTTTCATGCTTTGATTCCCTCCATTTCTCTTATAAATACCCATCACCTCTCTATCATTTTTCACACTTTCATTTCTTTTACTTAGCAAAACTCTCTTAGATTCTCATCCTCTCCTCTCCTCTCCTAAAGCTCATGGTACTCTCTCTCTCTCTTTTTCCCATATAAACATTTTATTTTCTTCTTTAGGTAATTATCCTAACCACTCTATATATATTATGCATATAAAATTTATATGTATGTCTTCAAATTATTTCCATAAACAACCCCATGATGCTTGATGCTTGGGAATGAAAATGCAAGACAACATGTTGTTCATATCACAATGTTATGTTTATGTTATGATCATTCTTATTACTAAACTAACTTTCTATATGTAAATAAGTATATGTAAGTATTTATGATCTTTAGAGTCTATTAGTCACTAACATAACTTTATTTATTTCATGCGCTTTATTTATTTCATGTTCTGTATATATTTCTTAAGACTAGTCTATTCTATTCTTAGATTAGTTTAAAAATCAAGCCCGAAAGAGATTGGAAAATTTCAAGTCTCAAGGAGTCTTGACAGCAATCTAAGACTCCCATATTATTTCTTTTCATCTTTCATGATTTTACTATGAGACTAGAAAATTGCAAGTCAGGGAGTCTTGACATAATATAAGATTCTTATTTTATTTCATTTTGATTTATTATGGCGACTGGATTAATTCAAGTCTCAGGGAGCCTTGATCATAATCTAAGATTCCTAAGTTTTTATTTTAATTTTTATATATAATTTCATTATGATCTTGTTAACTCCTTGTTTTGAGTTACTTTTGCTAAATTAAATATTCATAAGTTTAGTTTATGTTCATATACATCGATGCTTATAATGATGTTGTCATTGTAAATCCCCGAAATTTTTGGATTCGAATTATAGTTTAAACCCTAACCGGAAGTCAACCGGAGTTCCAGAGTCAACCAAACCCTAGTTTACCATAACCGCTTAAGTCCGGCATTGCCGTTTTCTCAAGCCCTAGAAAACGGAGTTAGGATAATTAGCTAAAATAGTTCGTAATAACCATAGGTTTTATAAAAATTTCAGTTTCGCGAAATTCGGGTGTCCTTCGAACCCGATCGGACACAGTTCTCGAAAAACATGCCCGGAAGCCCGGAATAATAAAAATATTCCGAATATACCATTAGACTCGTAAAAATATAAGTTTTCCAAAAATATCAATTTCGTAATTTTTCGGTAAGTAAAAATAACAGATATAGCTATTATACGCGTATTTTCTTACTACCGGTACTTTAATTGTCATATCTACTTTACATTACACTATTCATTACTATTCTACACTATTCTTTTATCCCTACTTTTTCTTACACCTACTCTTACACTCTACATAACCTATAGTCTTAACTTTTTACCTTTCCCATAACTTTATATCACATCTATCTTACTTATTACATCTTTTATTTAACAAAATACAAAAAAAATAAAATCACTCCCTCTCTCCTCTAAAAATGGCCGGCACCCCATCTCTCTCTTCCCTCTCCATTTGTTTTAATTTTGCATTATTTTAATCACACAAAAATCACTCCCATTTTCCTATTACCCCCCCTCCTCTTTCACTTCTTTCACACATTCACTACCCACAAATTCATACAAAAACTCTCTCAAATTTTCCTCTCAAAGCTCTCTCAAATTTCTATCTCAAAACTCTCTCAAAATAATTCCACAACAACTTCCACCAACAACAAAAACCCATAACCACATAACCATATCAAAGTCTTCTTTAGGTAACTCATTTGTAATTCTTTCTTCTTCTTCATGTCATGTAACTTTACATGACCATAGTGTGAGTTTCCAAATACTACAAGTTGTGGAAACTACATTATGTTCATGTATTGTTCTTGTTCTTGTTCATGCCAATCCAATTATGTTTATGTTGTTTTATTATTGTTTATGTATCTATATATATATACATATTCTTTAGAGCATATAAGCTCACTTGCAATTTATTTATTTCATGCAAAGCAATTTATTTATTTTTCCATTGCAATTTATTTATTTATTCCAAGTTGTTGTTAAGACTAGTCTCTAGTCTTAGACTTGTCCTCATCAAGTCAAAACAAGCTTTTCTTCTTTCATTTTATTTTATTATGGACTAGTTTATTTCTTAGTCCCGGGAGCCTTGAAAAAGCCAAGACTCCAATACTTGACTTTATTATTTATGCTATTTTGTTTATTGTTATTCTCATAATCATGTTCATTTAGATTGTTGTCCAAAAGTTTTATTTTCTAAAGATAATCAAATAAAAATAAGGCTTTTTGTCACTTAGGAATAAGTTTATGTGAAACATAAAAATATAGGATAACGAAAATAAATATTATTTTCAAATTACTAAAAAGAATTCACTATGAATTTAGAAACTATTTTTACTTAAAAGGCTACTTAAATCTTTGTTACTCTACTTTGTTTTCAAAAGAAAATTTTTTGATAAAACGGTTCTTTTCATAAGAAAGAAAATAAGATGGATGACTAAAGGAAATTTTTAAGTAAAGACCTTTGCAAACAAATAGGCAAAGAAAATTTATGGTTTGAAAATAGTAAAGTTATTTCTTTTCAAGTTACAAAAGGAAAATAATAGAATTATAGAAAGTTGTTTTTCTACAAAAAAGTCCTTAATTGTTCCACATTGTTTTTATAAAGAAAACAAGTTTTCATGCAAGGATGATCATTTTTGAAAAATATGAGACATGAGAAAGAGAATGAGAAATATCAAGTGAGAATTTTTGCAAAACAAGTAAACAAAGGAATTTACACAAGAAAAATATTTCCTAGAAAACTTCACATATAGTATTAATGTAACTTAGAAAGTAGAAAATTTTATTTTCAAAAAGTTACTTGGAAAGAGATAAATAAAACCAACATAAAACGTTTTTAGAAAACAAAGAAAGCAAGGTATTCATTTCAAAGAAATTTACAAAAAAACAATTTCCGAAAAGTTTCAACCCGACATTGTTTTATCTAAGAAAAATAAGTTGGACAACAAGACACTTGAGCATGCTTAAATATGAGCTATATAGTTATAAAAAAGAGAATTTTTCAACTATATAGATAACTAAGTATTTATCAAACAAATTTTGATTTCTTGAACCAAAGTTGTTTTTACTTGGAAATCCGTGGTGAATTTTGTCACCACTTTTTCGGAGCCTATATGGCTTTATTTGTGGGAAATAATTTTAGAAATGGGTAGATCTTTTCGAGTAGATAGAAATCGGTATATTATATGCGCGATTCCGAGTTAAAATGACCAAGTTATGGCTATTTTAAGTTGGAACATTCTTCTATACGAACTTTAACGTTCTTTGACATTGTTTTGTCAAAATTCAAGAAAATCTTCAAGAAAAACTCATTATGGGTATTTTCTTTGGCTAGGTGACCCCGAGGAAGGATTCCTTCACCATGATAGCTATTACGATTAAGTAGAGTGTGTGAACGACTCATCCACTTAGAGGAATAGACGACTATGGCATCGTGAGTTTATTTCCAATAAATGCTACACTTGTTGTGCTTGTAAATTAGTTGCACTAGAGTTAGGAAAAGATAAACCAATATGCATGTAAAATAATTCCTTGAAAGAATTCTAAGAATATCGAAGCCCGAATTGTTCTAAGTGATTGTTTTAGTTTAATATTGATTTGTGTGAAATTCCTTGATCACCTTAACGTTGAAAGTAATTATGTTATGACTTTATAGATTAATGAACTCATGCATACCACGAAGTGAGTCACATTGCATGGTTGGGTTATTATCCTTGGGTGAGAAGGATAGTAGGCTCATGTCGAAAGCAACACTTGGCGGAAGATCCGAAAGCGATTGCTTTGTGGCTTAATGGAATATGCTTGGTGGTTGATCCGAAAGCAAGGTCAAATCAAGTAGATTCGGAATACTTGGCGATGAGTGCTTGCAAGTTTAAAAGTTTTTAATGAATGCTTGGCGATGAGTGCTCGCAAGCTTAAATTTTATATTATTAAAACTACTTGTTTTGAGTATCACCAAACCCCGAATGGAGGGCGTAAATCCATTCAACATATAGTTCCCGGAAAGCTATATGATTGTTTGCCCACGTGTTTGATGCATTACATATGTGTGATTAACCAACTTGTTTGAATCTTGTTACAAGAAGTTATTTATGGAAATAGTTCTCACTAAGCCTATTAGCTTATACCCCGATAGCTACCTTTTGCAGTTTCCGTATTTATGGTTAAGGCCACGTGGACCATGCGGGCAGGTAATCCCTTTTTAACATTAGAACTCTGAATAAAGTATAGCTTAGTATTAGCATGTTAATATGTATATAATAGATTAGTAATTAGGGAGTTGTCCTTAAGTTTGTAAAGTCTTTGCCATGAACAAATAATTGTTGTGAATCCTCTTTTCTTAATATGTTTTTATATCTCCTTTAAACTTCATTTTTTACATATGGTCCTCTAAAGTTGTGAAAGTACGCCTTACACTTAATATAAAAGCTTTTGGGAATGCTAAGGTTGTCATACTTAAGTTTTAATATTGAGTGTGGCGGCTGTCACGTTTAGGGTACCCATTGGGGCGTGACAGTCATAATAGTAAAGTAAATGCTTAAATTTTTTATGGGGATAATGACTCGCAAAATGAACAATCAGGTACCTGAAGTTTGGTTTTGAACAATTTGGTACTTGAACAAACTTTTCATGAACTTTTTTTACACTTCATTTCACTTACTTTAGGTATGAAAAAAAGTCAACAAAAAGTTGGTTCAGGTATCAAATTATTCAAAACCAAAAATCAGGTATAAAAAATATCAACGAAAACTTTGTTTAGGTATCAAATTATTCAAAATCAAACTTCAGGTAATTGATTATTCTTTTTGCAAAAGTCCAGGTACCATTTTCGTCGTTAACCCATTTTTAATGTTGGTAATTCTTTATTATGTAAATAATTTTCTAAAACTTATTTTTCAAAGCCTTATAAATTTTTGTACAATAGAAAATTTTGAAAATAAAATCACCCAATTATCTTTCACAAATTCCTTGACTTTATGTGGCATTTTGAAAATTTTACAACATGAAATCCTTTTCTTAAGACCGCATGAAAAATCAATACCTTTACAAACAAGTTTTAATAAAAATATTGAACAATAATGTAAAAGGATAAAATAAAGAATGGCACTTTATTTATAAGTGTTGAAAAATAGGAGTCCATTACAAGTTTTCAAGGTTGAGATTTCGCAAACCTAGGAATTTTCAATTATTGGAAAATCATTCGATGAAAAATTAGTCTTTTAATCAACATCAGTAAGATCATGTATGTATTATAAACTAGTCTGATTGATTAATAATTTCCAAGTAATGTGAAATTGATATGGAGAGTTGATATAAGATAAAAATTGTAAAAGGCAGAAGAAATCAAAACTAGAACTAGCTTGACATGATCTGTATTAGTTTCCAAGACCTAAATGACTTTAAATGTTTGAAATAACCTTAGAAATGAATAGAGTATTCAAAGTAGGTAGAAAATGATTACTCATATGTGAAATATGGAGTCAAAATAAGAAAGTTACGATAATTTTAAGTGAGAACTTTTACAATCGAGAAAAATACCTCTAACAAAATTAATAGAGTTAGAAACTTAAGTAGGACCCTTATGAAGTACTCATTCTAGGTATTTCTTTGGTTCAAGGGATAAGGATATCAACGTTTCGTTTCCCAAGGATTATTTTGACTAGGAGCTTTTGACATGGCCGAGTGAGTTATTCTTCGCTTTTTTGCATTTTTATTTGTGCTTGTAGAATATAAGCACTAGCACTTAGAAAAAGATAAAAATAGAAATTGCAAACGGGATTATCATAGATAATGTATGTATTTGTGGTGCTTGAAA
The DNA here is from genome assembly GCA_024138025.1 of Combretum micranthum. Lineage (NCBI taxonomy): Eukaryota > Viridiplantae > Streptophyta > Magnoliopsida > Myrtales > Combretaceae > Combretum > Combretum micranthum. The sequence goes on along the minus strand of JAMXBD010001640.1, from coordinate 124,549 downwards.
AATTAAAAGTAAGCATATCATAACTTAAATTGTTGATTAATATCTTGTTTCGATATTATGTTGACATATTGGTGTAAACTTTGGTGGTCACCCTTAAATTGGAAGTAACTTTATTGGAAGTTGATTAATAATTTGATCATGCATGACACGGATTGAGTTTCATCATTTTCACTACTATTGTTTCATGTGAAAATGAAGTTTAGTAGTGGGGCACATAGGAGCTAGAAAGTCTACAAAAATGTGACATGTAGAACCCTAAAAATTTGCAAAAATGTGATGGTCATATGGGTTTTTAACAAACCCTAACCCCCATATGGAGGGTGTAAATCTATTCTGCACATAATTTCTAGTTAATTGTGTATATTTGTTTCTTCATATGGATGATGCATTTCATATGCTTGTATAAAAACTTGTTTGATTTATGGGTACGTTTTTGCGAGAATTTACTCATTAAGCTAGATGTGCTTACATCTTACATCTCTTTAGATTTTTGTTGCAACAAAAACATCTCTAGCTTTATTTAAGGGAAATCTTCACTCAAGTAATGACATGGGCATACTGGAAATGTTTTGAAGAAGTTTGCAAGAATGATTTTTGGCGTAGACTTCCATAAAAACCTCCACAATAGAGTTTAGATTATATTTTGAGTTAGAGCTTTATTTTTAAAGACTCTATGGTTTGTAATCTCCTTAAGTTTGATGGGGGTATGGCCCTATGTGATTTAAGACTTTGATCTTTCAATTATGAAGTTTATGTTTAGCAATTCTTGTCTACTATTTGTATTGCTATCTTCTTAAAATGAATAACTCCATTGGAGTCTCCTATTATCGAGAAAGCATGCCTTGTGCATGATATCGAAGCTTTTCCATGGCTAAGGTAGTTATTCTTAAGCTTTAATATTGTGTGCGGTAGACTGCTATGTTTAGGATACCCTTTATGGTGTTACACACTCTTAAATAATTAATATTCCATAATCACTCAATGTGTTGGCACATATCATAATCAAGAAGCTTGATTTATAACAATTAAGATTTAAGAGTAAGAAGTCTCAAGAAAGAAGAAAAATTATTCAAACTAAAAGATTCTCTTGTTTAACATAATGAAACCCTTTTTTATACCCATATCTTAGGTAATAATATGAAATAAAATAACCACACTAACTAAAAAATCACGCTAGCTATCCAAAGGCTACCCACGGGTCATGGTGTTCTCTAACTTCACATTAGTGTGGCACAATCCTTCGTACGAACCATAAGATAGGGCGTAGGATGCTCTATCTCTCGATATCCTCAATATGGGTTGGCATGATCTTTGATACGAATCGTAGAATTACATACGATCCATCACACAGCCCATGGAGTTCAATAGGCCTTTTGCTCATTCCTTAAATGTAATCCATGGTCGTTGATATTGGCACATGGCTGGTTGTGGTATGCATTATTCTCCTTTTCTAGCTATTTTCCTCATCCATTTGAATGCAAAATGAACCATTTTTATCCATACAATGGATCAAATATCATTTAAAGAAATTACATTCATGTTTACATGGCTTTTCAATTAATATTTGCTGGACTAAATTTCATAAGTTTTTAACTCTACTCTAGCAATAGGTCTACAACTTGATTCCCATCACTATCACCCCTAAACTAGTGATCAAGTTAAGGTTTTCAAATCATAATTTGAAGAAAATCTTGGGAAAGACAGTAATGCATCACTAGAAGGACTGGTACAAGAAGTTAGATGATGATCTTTAGGCCTACATGATAACATATAAAACTCTTCTAAGTACCACCCCTTATCGTCTTGTCTATGGGAAAGCATGTCATTTACCCAAAGCAATTGAACATAGAGCTTTTCGGGCAATTAGGATCGTTAATCTTGGTTTAGATGATGCTGGTGTTAAGAGAAAGTTCCAGTTAAATAAGTTAAAGGAATGGAGAATGCAAGCATAGGAAAATTCTAGAATTTATAAGGTGAAGATAAAGAAGTACAATGATAATCTAAAGAATTTTCAAGAAGGAGACCTTCGTTTGTTATTTTAACTCCTAATTAAAGCTTTTCTTAGGGAAACTTAAGTCTAAATGGTATAGGCCTTTTGTGGTGAAGAGAGTCTTTCCTTATGGTGCATTTGAGTTCAATCATCTTGAAAAAGGAACATTCTTAGTAAACAAGCAAAAATTGAAGAAATGAGGAGCAAAAATTAGTGGAGCAGCTTTTTTTCCAACCACCTGAGACTTGAGTAATTAGTCTCAACTTCATCAAGCCAGTGTTGTTAAACGAAAGCACCACCTTTTGGGAGGCATCCCATGTTTAACAATTTACTAGCTTTTTATTAACTCTTACATTCCATTTCTTTTAGTGATTTTGTAGAAAATTAACACTTGACATTTCAACAACAAACCATTTACTAGAGGAAGATATGATTGAGTAATTAGTGTAAGGAAGAAAGCTTGTTGTGTTCAACACATATAAAGTACACAACCTTTGTACTCAGTTATGCAGTGTTCAGAAGGTAATTTCATTAGCAATGTAGTTTTTTTTTCTCTTTTTCCGAAGTACTTGGATTTGAGCACGAGTCGTGTACTCAATCGTATATAGAACAAAAGGTATTTCACGTTAACTGGTATGTGTTTTTCTGTAGTACATGACCACAAGCATGAGTTATGTATTGGTTTGTATTCAGCTTAGATGCAACTTAAACATAACAAACATGTTTCTCACAAACTGCACGAACCAAACACGAGATAGGTCATGTAGCCTAAAGAATCCCTAACTCCATGCGTTCATGTAAGCCTCCTTCCCATATGTATATAAATGCCCTCCTAAGCATCCATAAATCACATTTCAATTGTGTTCTCACTCACCTACATTAAATACTCTCATTTTGCACTAGTGCACTCAACTTTTTGATGATTTTATAGTCAAATTCCGTCAATCATCCTTGATTCCATACTTCAAAGGTATGTTCTTTCACTCCATCCTCTTAAATTCGTGAGATTCATTATTATCCTGGTGGATTTGTATGTACATGTTGTGCATGTGTTTTTTTCTTTTCTATTAATTAGTGTTGCTACATTTATGCACAATGTCTACATGTTTTCTTGGACTATTCTCTTATTTGTCTAGTAGTAATCCAGGTTTGGTGATTTAGGGTTCTTAAAAAAAAACTTGAGCTTTTTGATTTTTAGTTTTTAGTGATAATTAGTTGATATATACAACATTGATGATGAGTTACATATTATTATCTGCTCTCACACTCAATTCTTTTATATGTGCAAATTGCATGAATTAGGAATTTGAATTTAAATTAAGGATTTAGTGTTCTTAACTTGAATTATATGTGTTTGACTGTGTTTTGGCACTTAAAAGTAGTAATATTTTGGATTAAACGTGTCAACATGACTTATTGTATGGATCTTTGGCTCGATTCATATAGTTTTGAATTTCTTCATTCTACTACCTACACATGCATGAACAAAAGTTGTGTTCTCACCCACATTGTATACAGAACACTAATATTTTTGTATTCCCTTTAGATTTTGTTCATTTACCTTTATGCTATATGAAGTTGAGCGTTTGGAATTTTCTATATAACTTTATTTCTTCCATGATTGCTTTACTCTTATCTATTTATAGCTCAATTCACCTTGTAAAAACCCCAAATTTTTCATAACTCTTAGGAAATAATCTTGGAATTAAAATACCAAATCGAAACTCTAAAAGCCGACCCAAGTTAAAACCAAATCCTCAATAATATCAAATACAAAATTTCATGGCTTTAAGAAAAAGAGAACCTTCAAAAGCAAAAAAAAAATAGAAATTCAATAATCAATCAACTCAAAACCCGAACATGAGATAATTCATTTATTTGATCCCTAACACATAAATCGAGATGGAATATCCAAATAATATTCAACAAAAAAATTATAGAATCTTAAGCCTATCGATTAATTCAGAAATCAAAATTCTAAATTTATAACCGAAAGTTAAATTGAGTCATCATACAACCGCAGACTCAAAAAATAATCCTAGCAACTAAAAAATATTAAATAAATCATAAAGATAAAGTAAAACATAAATTTTGAATAAAAAATATAACACGACCAAAAGCCCAAAATTTTATGATTTTACGAATAAATCAAAAAGCTGAAAGTCAAACAGGAAACCTAAAAATCTACAAAGTCTATAACAAATCCTAGTGCTTAGATCCGGCAATCCCGGGCTCTTAAATCCTAAACGAAGAAATCAAGATAATTTTGGATAATAGTTCATAATAATATAGGGAAGCTTGAAAATACTAGATTCACTTAATTTTTAAGGTATTTTGGATCCTAAAGAGATCAGTTTTAGAAAATCGTACCCTGGTACACTGGACAGTAAAATTTTTTTGATAACACCATTAGACTTATAATAATGTAAGGAATCCAAAAATATCAGTTTCAAACTTTTGGTATCTAAAAAAAATATGATATATCCCATTTATACGTATTTTTATTACTACTGGTAATTTATTAGTCTTGTTTACTATTTATTATCATATTCTATACTATTCATTACTATTCATATCTTTACTTTTTGTACTACCTATTCTTACAACCTACATACCTATTTCTTATAATTTTCTTTTCCCATAACAATTCTATACCACATATTACTAAACTTCTCTTACACTTTTTTAAATTAATTTTTTAATTACTCTTCTTCTTCATGCCATCAATTTTTTTCATTTATTTTATTTAATTAACTCTTAATTTCCCTCCATCTTCAACTATAAATACCTCACTTCCCTCCACTTCTTTCACACATCCACTTTTACATATCAAAACTCTACCAAAAATCCTCTTTAAACAATTCTTTCCAACTTTCTTTCCTCTACACAAAAACCATCTTCCACATATTACTATCCACATATTCTTACAACCATCACCTTCTTTCCTTAACACATCCACATCTTTAGGTAAAGATTTTCTATAAATTATTTACCCATGTCATGTAACTTAGCATGACTATGGTATTGTTTCTTGAAACTCATATGAGTTGTAGATCAACAAAATGTTCATGTTTTATTCTTGCATATGCCAAGAATTCCGATTTTATTATTTTGTTATCATGATATTATGATGTTATTATTATGCTTCTAACTTAACCTTATATATATATATATTATCTATATGTATATATATATATATTTCTTAGAGCTTAATTGCTCACTAACTCTTACTAACTTACTTTTATTATTATTCTTAACATCTTATTATTGCTTTCATTATTGCTTTTCTTTTCTTTCTTTTTCTTTTTCTTTTGGGACTGGTCTATTCTTAGTCCCGGGATGTCTTGATGAAGCTAAGGCTCCCAATACTTGACTGGGAAGCCTTGATGAAATTAAGGCTCCCAATACATGACCAGATTACCTCGATAAAGCTAAGGTTTCCAATGCTTGATTCTATTATTTCGCTCATTTTTGCTTCTTATAATCCTTCTTATATTATTATGTGATATTTTCATCTTTTCTATACTAAATAATCATGTGCATGCATCATTATAATGATATTGTCTCAAAAATTTAAAGTGGAAATTCTCTTTAATAAGGGAAAATGAAACCAAACTCATTTATTACCTAACTTTGAACTTATACAAAGATTTTATCATAAAAAATATGGAAAAAAATATTTTTATAAAATTCTTTTCAAAAATTTAGACAAACCCATCATAAATTCCCTTCAATAACAATAAAAATGATTTTTACCAAAAAAATTAACTAGGGAAGTAAAAACTCCCTTTTTATGATGAGTAACATAAAGTGTATTAAAACTTAGTGTTAATAACTCTTTAATATTCAATTTTTTTTTAATAAAAACTTAATTATAGGATTTCTTTTCTAACTCCATAATAAAGCCAAGAACTAGACTAGTTTTTAAAGTTAAAATAAAATCAACTCATTAAATTATAAACCCACTTAGAAAAATAAAGGTTGCCAAGAATCTAAATGATAAACTTATTTTAAAAAAAATAAAATGTAAACATAATAAATTCAAAAAACAATAGATATAGTCAATAACTTAAGAACATTTTAAAAAAATGATTTCTTTCTAAGTAAAATAGATAAAGAAGTTAAAGGACCAAGTTTTAGAAATAAAATTTATTTATTTTTTAGAAAGTGAATATATAAGATGAAGAAGACTTGTTTATCAAAACCATTTTTTAAAAAGGAAAGTATATATATATACAACTCAAATTAATATAGGTTATCAACAACTTTTGGAAACGTTATTTTTATCACTAGAAGTAAATTTCGTACAAAACCAAAGTTAAGAGAAATTTTATTTATTTTAGAAAAGAAATTGGAAAACAAAATAAAAATATACTTATTTATAATAACCCAAGAATTTATAAAGTTCTTTCAAAACACTTAGAAAGAAATTGTAAAAATTCAAGTTTTCAACACCATAAGATAAATTGTTTTACAAAAAATAATCGTTGAGACAAGACCATTGAATCATGCATACAATATGAGTCAATATATATGTATTCAAAGGATTTTTCAATCATATAAATATCTATATTTTTGCTAAAGAATTTTTGGGATAAAGAAAAGTTTGAAAATTGTATTTCAAGGGATGGGATTTTCGTGGAGATTCTGTACCAACCTTTTTCGTGACCTAAAAGAATTTTATGAAAAAAATGACCTTAGAAATAGATAAATCTTTCCGAGTAAGTAGAAAATGATATAATAATGTGCGAAATTCGAGTTTAAAATGAGCAAGTTTAGCATTTTAAGTAGGAACTTCCCTCTTATTTTTGACGAACTAGAAAAATAAAATTAGAAAGTTTGAGTAGAACTTCCGTGAAATATCTCCGAATATTTCTTTTGTCGAGGCGATGAAGAATACGGGTTTCTCTTCTAAAGGACTACTACTCTAAACCCCCGAATTTTTCAAAAATGGTTTTGGAATATCAAATCGAAACCCTAAAGTCTGACCCAAGTTGAAACCGAACCTTAAACAATTTCGATCACGGGATTTCATAAGAGAAGATTCATTAATCTTTCGGCACAAAATCCGAGCATGAGAAAGTCCATCTAGCCAACCCCTGAGGTAAACCCCTCAATTTCTAGGGTAAAGTTGGATTAAACCCTAACCCTAGTCAAACCGGAGTTTCAAAAGTCAACAAAGATCAAGACAATCAAACAATTTCAACTCCGGCAATTCCGTGCTTTGAAACCCTAGAAAACGAAATCGAGTTAATGACTTATAAGAGTTCGTTATAATATGGGATTATATAAAAATATCAAATTCGTGAATTTCGAGCGTTCTTCGGACTCAAACGGATCAGTTCTCGAAAAGCGTGTCTTGAAGCTCGGAATAATAAAAATGTTCTAATAACACCAAAAGAATCGTAATTAAACAAGGATTTCAAAAATATCAGTTTTAGAATTTTTTGGTAACTAAAAATATCAGATATAGCTCGTTTATACGTATTTTTATTACTACCGGTATTTTATTTGTCTAGTTTACTATTCATAGTACTACTCCTACTATTCATTACTATTTCACTATCTCTACTTTTTCTTACACCTATTTCTTACTACCTATATACTTATTTTCTTACACTTTTACATTTCTATAAACCTTAAAGTTTTGAGATCAAATTAAGCTTAAACTCTAATTAGAAAGTCAAACCGGAATCTCAAAGTCAACAAAACCCTAATCTTTTGTGACCGTTCAAGTCCGGCATTCCTGTTTAAGCAACCTTAGGAAAGTTAATAAGAGATTAGTATGTAGAATAGTTCGTAATAACTTGAGAAAGCTTAAAAATATCAGATTAGTTAAACTGCGATTCATTTTGAGCACAATCGGACACAGTTTTCGAAAAGCGTGTCCCGAGGCTCAGATTAGTAAAAATATTTCGAATATACCGTTAGATTCGTAAAAATATAAGGTTTTCAAAAATATTAATTCATAATTTTTTGGTAACTAAAAATATCAGATATCGCAATTATATGCGTATTTTCTTACTACCGGTACTTAAATTGTCTTGTCTACTTTACATTATACTAATTTCTACTATTTTACACTATTTATCTATCTCTACTTTTTCTTTCACAATATTCTTACAAACCATACCTCTACTTCTTACAATTTTCATTTCCAATATAACTTCACATCTTTCATATCTTACTTTTCATTAACAAAAATACAAAAAAATAAAATATTCTCTCCCTCACACACTCATATTTGTGCCACCCATGCCCTCTTCTCTCTCCAATTTGTTTCAATTTTCATTTATTTAATTAACACAAATTTCCTTCCACATTTTCCCATAAATACCCCCTCTTCCTTTCACTTCTTTCATACTTTCCATACAAAACAAAATTACTCTCTCAAATTCCTTACAAGAGTTCTCTCTCAAAGTTCTCCAAAAATTAGTCTTGATAAGTAATTCTTCTTTAGAGTTTCTTTATGTTCATTTACTTAGTATGAGCTTAGTGTGTGTTTTCTAATCATGAAGATTAAAGAAAGCAACAATAGGTTCATACTTTGTTTTTGTTCATAAATCAAATTTCTTTTAAGTTGATTTTATGTATATAATTATCTAAATATATCTATGTAGCTATATATATCTTTTAGAGCATATAAGCTCATTTTTTTTGGCAATTTATTTACTTTCCTTGCAATTTTTTATTTCTTTGCAATTTATTTACTTTCATGTTGTTTTTAAGACTAGTCTTTCTAGTCTTAGACTTGTCCTCATCAAGTCAGAACATTTTCTTTTTCTTTATAGGACTAATCTATTCTTAGTCACGGGATACCTTGATGAAGCTAAGGTTCCAATACTTAATTTATTTCTTGACTAGCTTATTTCTTTAAGTTATTATGTTTCCTTATGTTTTCATAGCTTTATAATTCATATTCATGCATGAACATAATGATTTTTGTCTCAATAAAATAAATAAGGAAAAGTTTCTTAAAATAGAAAATTTTCTCTAAAACTAAAAGTAGGAAATAATTTTCATAAAAACCAAGGATTTTACCTTAACAAACTTTTCTAAGAAAATTAAAGGAGTCCATAGGAAAATTTTACAATACATACATAACATGGGAAGAAATTCTTAAGTAAAACAAAAGCTTTACTAAACTCCACTTTTTCATCAATACTAGTTTGACAAACAAGAAATTCCTTGCATGAAAATAGAATAATTTTAAGAAACAAGGAAATTATATCTATGAAGATAGAATTGTTGTTATTTTCAAGAAGCATTAGAGACTAAGAAAGTACAATCATTCTTTGAAAATTTAAAGGACTAAGAAAAAGAAATTTACTCATAACTTGAAATATTCTCTAGCAAAAATAAGAGAAATTTTCAAAAGTCCCACTTTTTTCTAGAAGACTTTACTTTTACAAAAATTTATGGTTTGAGACAACTTCATTTACTTCATACATTTGATATGAGTCAATAAATATATGTATATACATTTCAAAGGTTTTACAAACTATTATAATATCTATCTCTTTAAAATGAGCTTTTGTTAAAAGAAGGAATTCAAGTTTTGTGAAAATTCGTGGTGAATCTGGTCACCACTATTTCGGAACCCAAACAACTTAGTTTGATGAAAATAGTTTTAGAAATAGATAGATCTTTTCGAATAGGTAGAAAATGGTATATAGTATGCGAAATTCCGAGTTAAAATGAGCAAATTATGGCCATTTTAAGTTGGAATTTCCTCCAATGTGATTTTACCACGATTTTAAGATAGATTTAGAGTTTTCAAAGATAGAAATTCTATGAAAGACTCATTGTGTGTACTTCATCTTGTTTAGGTGAAGAAGGAATTGAGATCACTTTCCCGGAAGACTACTTCGATTAGAAGCTACCGACATGGAGTGAGTTAATCCTTTACTAAGTTACATTTCCTTGTTTGTGCTTGTAGGTTGTAGCACTAGAAAATAAGGAAAAGATGAAATTATTGTGTGATTTGGATTTATGATTGGTTGAATATAAGTTAAGAATATCGAAAGAGGAATTGATAAATAAATTGTGATTCTTGCATTGATATGATGAATATTGTTTTTTATCACCTTTAACTTGAACTCAACATTATTTGGTTAAACTTATCTTGAAAATAATTCATGCATATCATATTTGTGAGTCATATTTGTTTCACTACTATTCTTCGTGTGGGGAAACGAGGAAGTTGTAGTGGTGGCTAGTAGAAGCCAGCAAATCAGCAAATATTGATGGTCGTATGGGCCTGTAACCTCCCAATCCCTGACATGGAGGGCATAAAATCCATGCTGCACATGATTTCTGGTTAATCATGTGTATTTTGTTTGCTCATGTGATTGGTACATTCTCATATGATTGTTTAAAATACTTGTTTGATATATGAAAATGTTTTGTAAAAGGAACTTATCTCACTAAGCTAGTTTTGCTTATACCCCTATAGCTTTTTGTTACAGTATGATTATCTATGGTTGGCACTGAGGAGCCTCGTATGCCAGGTATGGGCTAAAGCTACTAGGAGTTTTTGGGAGAAGTTATATGTATTTAGTTTTGAACATAGACTTTTAAGAAAATCTCTATAGTAGGCTTATGTTATAGTTATATTTACCTTGTTAATGGTTTAGTTAAATCAAGACTATTGGAGACGGGGAAATGCCCCCAAGAAGTTGTAAGAGATTATTATCTAAATAAATATTCCATGTTTATTTATATAAGTTCTTGCATGCTTTTATTATCTACTTAAATGTAATACCCTTATGAGTCTCCTACTATCTTGGAAGCACGCTTTGCATGTGATATCAAAGCTCCTGCATGACTAAGGTTGTCATTCATTAACTTTAATATTATATGCGGTGGACTGCTATGTTTAGGGTATCCTCTGGGGCGTGACACCATCTCTTTCTCTTTCTCAATATTATTTCTTTTTCAATTTATTTTATTACATTTAATTTTCACTCCAAAATTCTATAAATACTCCTTCCTCCTTCATTCTTTTACACATCCATTTTACATAGCAAAACTCTACCAAAATTCTCTCTTAAAACATCTCTCCAACGATTCTCTCTCAAAACACTCTCTACCATCCTCTACTTTTCAAGAAAAGTAACAAAAACACACTATCCATTCATCTCTTTTCAAATCCTCCATTAAACCTTAGGTAAAATGTTACCTATATTTCTTTATCATGTTCATACAACTTAGCATGAGCTTAGTGTATATTTTTTAGACTCATATGAGTTAATGAAGCAACAATATGTTCATATTTTGTTTTTGTTCATGTTCATATTTTATATTATGTTATTATGTTGTCGTTGTTATTATTATTTTTGCTCTAATCTAACTTATATATAGTATTATGTATATTATTTATATATTTCTTTAGAGCATATAAGCTCACTTGTTATTTATTTATTTATTTTCATGCTTTGCAATTTATTTATTTAATTCATGCAATTTATTAAGACTAATCTTTCTAGTCTTAGACTTATCCATATCAAGTCAAAACAATTTTCTTTCTTTTCTTTTCTTTTCCTTTCTTTTGGGACTAGTCTATTATTAGTCTCGGGTTGCCTTGATGAAGCTAAGGCTCCCACTACATGATTGGGATACCTTGATGAAGCTAAGGTTCCCAATGCTTAACCACATTTATTATGTTTATTTGCTTACAAGTATTTCTTTCTATCTTATTATGTATTATCTTTACTTTTACATTGCTACATAATCATATTCATGCATGATTAGCATGTTGTAAACCCCCAAATTTTTGGAATCAATTTAGTTTAAAACCCTAATATGGAAGTCAACCGGAACTCTAAAGTCAACAAAACCCTAGCTAGACGTAATAGCTTGAGTCCGGCATTCCCGAATAAGCAACTCAGAGAAAGTAAGTAAGAGTTTAGAATATAGAATAGTGCGTAATTACCTGAGGAAGTTTAAAAAGATCAGATTAGTAAAACCACAAATCATCTTGAACCCTACGGACACAGTTCTTGAAAAACGTGTCACGAGGCTCAGAATAGTAAAAATATTCCGAATATACTATTAGACTCATAAAAATATAAGATTTTCAAAAATATCAGTTTTATAATTTTTCGGCAAGTAAAAATAACAGATACCACAATTATACGTGTATTTTCTTACTATCGGTACTTTATTAGTCATATCTACTTTACATTACACTATTTACTACTGCTCTATACTATTCTTTTATCTCTACTTTTTCTTACACCTACTCTTACAAACACCATAACCTATAACTTTATTTTTTACCTTTCCCATAACTTTATTTCACATCTACCTTACTTATTACTTCATTTAATCAACAAAAATACAAAACAAAACACACTCTCTCTCCTCTACTCTCTATGGCCGGCGCCCCCTCCCCCTCATGCCCTCTCAATTTGTTTTATTTTATCTTTATTTAAATCACTCAAAAATCACTCCACATTTTCCTATAAATACCCCTCCTCTTTCACCTCCTTACAAATTCTCTACAAAAACTCTCTCAAATTCTCCCCTCAAAACTCTCTCAAAATAATCACAAAACCACTTTCTACCTACAACAAAACCCATAACCACATGACACTACCAAAGCCTTCTTTAGGTAAACTTTTCTTATTATTTTCTTTTCCTCATGTCATGTAACTTTACATGACCATAGTGTGAGTTTCCAAAGACTAAGTGTTATGGAAGCTACACTATGTTCATGTATTGTTCTTATTCATGAAACTCCATTTATGCTTATATTGTTTTATTTTGTTCTTACTATTGTTATTATGTTATTATATATATATATACATATTCTTTAGAGTATATACGCTCACTTGCAATTTATTTATTTTCATGCAATGCAATTTATTTATTTATTTGCAATTTATTTATTTCTTGTTATTTTAAGACTAGTCTCTAGTCTTAGACTTGTCCTCATAAAGTCAAAACAAAATTTTCTTTCTTTCATTTTATTTTTCTTTTGAGACTAGTTTATTTTTTAGTCTCGGAGGCCTTGAAGAAGCTAAGACTCTCAATACTTGACTTTATTTATTATTTATTGCTTGCTATTAATTCTCATAAATCATGTTCATTAAGATTGTTGTCCAAATTTTTCAAGTTCTAAAAATAATTGATAAAAAGAAGGTTTTATCACTTAGGAATAAGTTTATATGAAATATAAAATCTATGGTTTAATAAAAATAAAGTCATTCCTTTTCAAGTTACTAAAAGAACCCACTATAATTTTAGAAGCTACTTTTGTTATGAAAAGCTTTTTAAATCATTTATTATCCCACTTTGTTTTCAAAAGAAAACGATTTTCAGTACAAAAATGATTTCTATGAAAAACATACCATGAGGAAAGGATGAGAAATTTTCAAATAAAGATCTTTTCAAACAAATGGACAAAGAAAATTTGTATGGAAAATAAATAGGAAACATAACACCAAATGAAGAGAATTTAGGAAAGAAGAAAATTACTTTTCAAAAAAGGTTACCTAGGAAAAGTAATGAGTCAAACAAGAAGTGATTCTTTAAAAAACAAAGTATTCATTTAAAAGATCTACAAAAATAAATTTCTTGTAAACTATAGTTTTCTAAACTTTTAATTTGACATTGTTTTACTTAAGAAACATAAATGGACAACAAACACTTGAGCATGAATAAATATGAGCTAAGTAGCTATAAAAAGAGAATTTTTCAACTATATAGATAACTAAGTATTTATCAAACAAATTTTGAATGATTTAATATTTGAACCCAAAATTATTTTAAGTTGGAAAATTTGTAATGAATTTTTTCGCCATTGTTTGGGAGCCTATATGATCTTGTTTGTTAAAAATAGTTTTAGAAATGGGTAGATCCTTTCGAGTAGGTAGAAATTGATATATTATATGTGCAATTCCTAGTTAAAATGACCAAGTTATGGCTGTTTTAAATTGAAATTCTCCTTTATACGAACTTTAACGCTCTCATGACATTGTTTTGTCAAAATTCAAGAAAATCATCAAGAAATACTCGTCTTAGCTATTTTCTTTGATTAGGTGTTTCCGAGGAAGAATACCTATATCTCGAAGACTATTTCGATTAAATGGAATGTTTGAGCGACTCATCCGCTAGAGAAATCGTTGTCATGGCATCGTGAGTTTATTTTCTTAAAATGCTTTACTTATTGTGCTTGTAATTTAGTTGCATTAGAATTAAGAAAAGACAAATGGATATGTTTGTAAAGGTAATTCTTTGAAAGAATCCTAAGAATATCAAGGCCGGAAATGATTTAATGTTTGTTTTAATATAACACTTGATTTGTATGAAATTCCTTAATCACCTTAAATCCGGTAATAATAATGTTATGATATCATAAATAAATGGATTCATGCATACCATGAAGTGCGTCACATTGCATTTGGTTATTATCCTTGGGTAAGAAGGATTGTAGCTCGGGTCGAAAGCAACACTTAGCGGAGTGACCGAAATCGATTGCTTGGAGACATTAAGGATATGCTTGGCGAAAGATCCGAAAGTAAGGCTCAATTCAAGTAGACTTCATCTGCTTGGCGATATTGGTTGGAAGCATAAATTTTTTTAACAAAAACTACTTGTTTTGAGGTTATGTATCACCAAATTTCAAATGAAGGACGTAAATCCATTCAACATATAGTTCCCAGAAAACTATATGCTTTGTTTGCCCACGTGTATGTTGCATTCCATTTGTTTGATTAAACAACTTGTTTGAAATTTTGTTACAATAAGTTATTTATGGAAATAGTTCTCACTAAGCCTGTTAGCTTATACCCCTATAAATATCTTTTGCAGTTCCTTTATCTGTGGTTGAGGCCACGAGGACCCTACAGCCAGGTATTTTCTTTTGAATAAGGAATTCCTAGATGAAGTTTAGTATTGGATAAGATGTACAAATATTCTTGTAATAGATTAGCGATTAAGGGAAATGTCCCTAAGTTTGTAAGATCACTATTATAAGTAAATGCATATTATGAATCCTCTTTTCTTAATATGTTATTATATCTTCTTAAGCTTCATAATTCCATATATGGTCCTCTAAAATTGTGAAAGCGCGCCTTACACTTATTATCAAAACTTTTGAGAATGGCTAAGGTTTTCATACTTAAGCTTTAATATTGAGTGTGGCAGACTGTTACGATTAGGGTACCCCATGGGGCGTGATAATGTCGTTATCTTAAATAAAGATAAAAATGGGTTCTTTCTTAAATAAAGAAAAGTAAACTACATTTCTTAACAAAGGAATTCTCAACAAAAGATCTAAGTTTTGTTTTTAATAAACTATTTTCAAAAGATAAGCTAATCATAAATTCTAGAAGAAATAGTAATATAGATTTCTTCAAAATAATAAAAGGAACTCATTTCTTTTATAAATCAAAACTAAATACTCCATAAAGATAGAATTTTTAGCATTGAACTTAAGATTTTAACTCAACCATATCTTTTATAAGACTTAAATAGGTTCACTATAGACTTTAAAAATCACATACTAAGAAAGTTTCTCCAAAACTTAAATTTTATATTGTTATTCTCTTTTCAAAATTAAAATGAAATTTTTACTAAGTTCTAATATTAATAATTTTTTATTAAGAAAGCTTTTCTTATAAACTTATCTAAAGGAATTATTCTACCACTTGACAAGTATTAAGAATAAAACAAGTTTTTCAAACCAAGGTAAAATCAACTCACTATTTAAAAAATAACTTAAAAATAAGATTTGCCAAGGAAGTAAAGTTTTAAAAATAAACTTATTTTTCTAAAGAAGGAAAAGGATATAAAAATGAGAGGAAAACATATATTTAATACAACTCCAAATATTTGACCACATCAAAGACTTAAAGGATATTTTGAAAAGCTTATTTTTCAATCACTAGATATAAAGTTGGTAGATAACTTAGAAAAAAACCAAATTTTGGGAATAAATTTACTTTTGAAAATGAAATTATAATAGAAAAACATTTACTCATAACAACTCAAATATATTTTAGTTTTCCTTCTAACAATTCAAAAAGGATAAATTTTCAAAAGTTTTATCTTTTAAAACCTTATAGACAAATTGTTTATGAAATATCAATATTGAAATGACACTACAAAAATCATGCATATAATATGAGTATAAATATGTGTTCAAAGGATTTTTCAACTATATAAATATCCATATATTTTGCTTAAAGATTTTTGAGTAAAGAAAAGTTTGGAAAAAATTATATTTTGTGAACTATAAATTCGTAACTATTCTGTACCATATTAATTTGCAAACCAAACAACTTTTTATGACAAAAATAACCTTAGAAATGGATGGATCTTTTCGAGTAGATAGAAAACGGTATATTATTTGCGCAATTCTGAGTTAAAATGACCAAGTTATGGCCATTTTAAGTTGGAATTACCTTCTATATGAATTTTAACGATCTTATGACATAGTTTTTGATAAGTACCATAGAATCAACAAGAAATACTCATTATGTGTATTCTTCTTGATTAGGTGATCCTAAGGAGGAGTATTCATATCCGGAGGATTATTTTGATTAGTGGAATTTCTGATCGACTCTTCCATAAGAAAGAAGTATCCTCATGGCTGAGTGAGTTTATTTCCTACCTTTTACGTACTTTGTTGTGCTTGTAGCTAGAGGCACTAGAAGTAGGAAAAGATGAAAATAAATTATGTATGATAATATTGGTTGAAAGAATGATAAGCATACCGCGACATGAATCATTGTTAATTAACTTGTGTTTTACTATTATTATGTTGGAGTGCGTGCAAATTTTGTGATCACCTTTAAATTACTTTAATCATATATTATGAGCTATATTAATTGATTCATGCATATCATGTAGTTAGTTTCATCTCATGAGCTACTGTACTCGATGAGATAAGAGTATTGTAGCCGGGTTTGCAGGAGCCATATACGTGTAAGATGGGCGATTAGGAGCCTGGAAGAACTATTTCAAGATAGGCGAGTAGGCGCCTCAAAAAAACTACACAAGTTGGATTTTAAAGATGGGTTTTAAAGAGCTTGAAACACCTAACCCTAAATGGAGGGGTAAATCCATTCAAACATATGATTTCCTATAGATTATATGTATTGCTTGATCACTTGCTTGATGCATTCATATGCTAGTTTAATAACTTGTTTGAAATTATTGGTATGAATACGTTAATTCATGAATAATCTCACTAAGCTAGTTATGCTTGTATTTCGATAGACTTTGTTATAACAGGACCAAAATCTTTTGTGCCCGAGGACTTTATATACGCGAGTGGGATTATGTTTTGAGGACCTTCTAGAAATCTTTTGAAGATCTTAGGCTAAATATCCTTTAATATCTTTTGGTGTTAATATTGTTTTCTTATGAGAAAGATTAAATTGATATTATGATTTTTTGGAGAATTATAGGGGAAAACCCCTAAGATAATGTAAGGATTATATTCTCTTAATGTTAAATTGGATGATTATCTAGATTTCTTGTACGTTGTATTTACTATCTCGAACTATACATCCCACCAGTATCTCCTATTGTTGTGATAGACGCCTTACATATGGTGTTGAAACTTTAGCATGACTTCGGGAAGCCATTCTTAAGTTTTAATACTGTATGTGGTGGACTGCCACGTTTATGGTACCCTTTAGAGCGTGATAGTTTAAGTAGTATTAGAGCATCAAGATTAGGGAAGAAAACCATAGGTTTAGGAATGGAAGTCTTAGAGGCATGATAAGCTTAGGAATAAATCATGAGAGTGATACAGAGATTCCTGTGAGTTGTAAGTATTCAAATGGAAGATCGGAAGAGAAAAGACAAATAGACTTTTCCGTTGTAAAATGGAGGAACCATAGGTGGAGTGAAGGGAAAACCTAAGAATCCTATCAGACCACCCTGTCTAATAAGACAAAGGCAATTTAGGAAGTCCTAAAGCCGTAGCAAGTGGGATATTATGGTACCGAGTGGGAAAAGTTGCATCTTTTACGATTTCACCAAAAACATAAGTAGAACTAGTTTTTGTTTTTGAATGAATTTCCCAAAAGTGTTTTTAATCGCAAGAAAATATCACCTTTGTAAGAAATAAAAAATTTCCTACTTTTTGAATAAAGAAACCAATAAAAGACTATATGATTTAGTTTTAACCGTAAGTACGTTTTTCGATGTGCCCAAAAGACGAGGATCCCGCATCCATTGCCAAAAGATGAAGCAAGAGCTCTAAGAAGAGAAGTCGGAACCAAGCACAAGTTCGTGAGCACAAGAGGAGGATGTCGAGATAAGGAGAAAGCATCGCAATTACCCGAAGCATAGCACCTTAGTTAACTAAATGAGATTTAATTAAAGAAAGTAGTTAAGAGTTTTGAAGGTAACCAGTGAAATGAAGAATCCCTTAGAAATTCCTTGTAACGTTTTATAATATCCTTGCTATTCCTGTTTCCTCAATTAAATTTCTTAAAAGATGTCCTATTTTGTGGTTTTATGAAATTCTATTTTGGAATTCTTAATTTACTTACCAACTTTTTGTTTATTATTCGTTATATGATTTTATTTCTATAAATTTGATTTTCAATTATAAAATTTTAATCTTTTATGTTTAAGTTTTCTATGTTTCTATTGAATTAAATTCTCTTTTATGGTTATTTGAATTTTATTTGTTATGCTTTTGATTATGTAAATTTCCATGTTTTGATAATTGTAGTTGTTCTAGATTTCCAAGATTTTTGTTAAATATCACGATAAAACTTAATAAGTTAAGAAAAAAGAATGAACTCACGTAATAAAAATATTGAAACAGCCGTACTCAAAGAGGACGACACCGCGATCAACAGTCTTCAAATCAACCAGTTGGGGAAGAAAATCAACCCAAAGTTTCTCCTCCAAATCCGTAAGCTATGCCACCGTCAAATTCACTAGTTGACAACCAAGCCACTCTTGAACAGATAGAACAATTGTTGAATATTCTTATGCAACAGCAAAATGCACATGCATCTACTCCAACCCCACCCCAAAGCGAACATCAAGCATCCGTAGAAGTGTCTACACCACAAAATGAGCAAACCCATACCGTGCCCTTGCTGTAAGCCTCGGAAAATTTCAGTAAATAATTCTACGATGAACTTTGAAAATAAACCCTAAAAATCACTCCAAATTAAAACCAAACTTCGAACGAGTCCTAAAATATAAACGAAAGTAAGAATTCATTAGTCTTGACAAAATCTAAAAATAAAATAAGGACTACAAAAGTCTTTAAGACCAAAAACCATTACGTAAGATAAACTTCTTACCTAATCTATAATTTAAAAATCGGGATAAAAATAAAACACAGTGATAATTTGCTAAAAAGCAAGTTAATCCATAACATGACAATTTGAAGGATCAGGAGATCACCAAAGGCCAATTCCATAACAAGGCTTTGGCACGATTAGAAAACTTTATCTGCCAATAATAAAATATAGACTTGGAAATTCCCCAAACGACCAGACTAATAATCCTAAGAGACGGAAATCACAATAAAGCCCTAACGATCAAATCAAACTCTCAAGAATCATAGAACGAGTTAGAAATTGAAATCTCGTAATCTTAAGAAGGAAGAATTCAAGAAACGAAATAACAAATTTAATAATCCTTAAGTTAACTAATTGTTCATAAAACCTTAAATCGAAGCAAAATAAATTCGAAAACAAAACACTACGAAGATCCTTTAACAAAAGCAAATTATAAAATCAAGATTTCCCCAAAATCATTCCAAAAATCGATACTTGACTCAAACTCAAGAAAATCATATCCGGTAACCATTACCGATATAACTCCGGATATAATAATTCAATTCAAGATTTTCGAAAGCAGTGAGAGATATTAAATACTTATAAAAATAAAATTTAAAATAAATTTCTCAAACTAAATACGTTGTATAAACAGAAAATCTCAATTTCCAACTTGGCAATACCTAAACCGGAAAGTCATTCGAAAACCCTAACCGGAATACAATAGTGTAAGTCCGGCAATCTAGCACCCTTAACCCTAGAGGCCGAGATGTAGTTTAAATATGTAGAATAGCTCGTAGTAATATAAGTTCGTTATAATTATCAGATTGGTAAATTTTTGATCTATTTCGAACCCGTTCGGATACAGACTTCGAAAAGCGTATCCGAGGCTCGAGATTTGAAAATATACCATTAGTACGTTAGACTCGTAATTCCACGAGATTTCTAAATATATCAGTTATATAATTTTTCGGGTTATAAAAGTTACAGTTATAACCTTTATCGTATTTTCATTTCTACCGGTAATTGATTAGTCTTTTGCACTATTCATTTTATTTCATTACACAATTTTATTTTATTATTATTATTATTATTTTTTATACCCTGGGTTTCCTAGTAATCAAGTAAACTTCGAAAACCAGAAAATGAAACCCTAAACCGGTTTAGTTCAAGCTTTGTGAGAAAGACTTAGAAACCCTATTCCGGCTTTTCCTCGGTTTCCAATTAAGAAACTTTTATAAGAAATTTAATTTTGAATATAGTTCTCGATTATATTTCAAACCAAGAAAAAATCAGATTTTAAGAAAATTTCAATTCCGGGTCATCCCGAGATCCTTTATAGAAAAACGTGCCGGAACTAGAATTTCAAAAATTTACTTACGAGCACTCATCTGAACCGAAATAAAATAAGGATTTCAAAAATATATTTTTCATAATTTTCCGGCTTATGAAAAATACAGTTATAGCCTTTTTATTCGTATTCCCTTACTACCGAAAAATCAAATTGTCTTGGCTACTATTCCTCACTATTCACAAGTACCACCTAGTCTACCTATTAGCACACACTACAAATTCAACCCTTACCATCACTCAAATCAATTCCTTTTCTCCATAACTTTTGTCCTTTAACTTTCCTTACAAATCATAACAATTACACATCATGTTAAATCAATCAATCAAAGTAAAAATTTTTCAAACTTCTCCCTTCCTCTACAAGCTCAAACCGGCGTGAATAGTTCCCCCCCCATGCTCCAATTTGCAATTTTTCTTTCTCCATTTAACCTAATCTCATTCCATATATACTACTTTTTCTCTCTCTCTCTTCATTCATTCACTTTTCAACTTTTACAAAGTGTAAAAGCTCTCAATCCCTCCCCATTTTCCCCTCTTGGCCGAAAGTTCCAAGCTCCCCCCACACACACACACAACTTCCATTTCTTCTTTTCATCTTCCATTCCACTTCAAGTAAGTGAACTTTTACCTCTTTCCACCTTTAGATCTTTGTTATGGCTAAGTGATTCTTGGATATTTCAACCAAATGTCCCCATGATCTTTTGGTAGGGACAATGAGATATCAAGACAAGAATACCGAACCATTACAAAATAGATCTAATCTTTAAAGGAGCTTTCATACTAAAAGCTTTATGTTATCCATCCAAAAGTATTTTAAACAAAAGATCTTTTATAAAAATATAGTTTTTATGTTTTCAAAACTCATTTGAGCATATGAAATAATAGATCTATCATTTTATACTCAATTCATGTAGACATTTATGATCTCATCTTTATTTTGAGTTTATGTGCATTAATGGTCTTTAATGTTTTTGTCCTTGGTAAATAACCTTCCTAGTGCATAGATATATAGATAGATGAGTTAACAAAACCAAAAAAGAAAATACTTTTCAAGAAATGAGTTAGTGTAAATTCGGATGACTTTGTAAACCTAGGTAAAAACACTTTTATCAACTTCTAAACATATATTTTACAAGAGAAATGGAGCCTATAGGTAATAGATAATGTTTAGCAATATTTTTTCATGGATCTAAATGTGTTTTACTAAGGAAAATAGCTGAAAACAAGAGATGAAGTTAAAAGAAATTTAGAGTTAAAAGTCTTAACAACCAAATTCGTAATAATGGATAGATGGCTAGAAAACACTATTTTTCCAACTTCAAAAATGGTATTTTCTTAAATAAATGGAGTCCTTAGGATATAGGTATAAATACTTAAAGTTTTGAGTATAAAATACATTTTTCTAAAGAAATCAACTTGAAAATGAAGTTTTCTAAATTCGGATTTTTGGAAACCCCTAGTAAAGACCCACTTAAAAGTTTATAAATGGATTTTATTAAGAAATAAAGGCCTTAGGATATAACTAATATAAGGGTCAAAATTTCTTTAAACGAAGTGGAGTTTTCCTAAAAGAAATCCTTGTAATATGTAGGTGTGACTAAGTGTAGTAAACTCACTTGTTAAACAATAATATGAAATGGTTTTCTAAGAAAAGTTTATGTAAATTCTTTAAACCTAAAGAGTTATAAGAACTTAGGCTCATTAGAGTTCATATCATGACATTCATGATGGAAAATCATTACCATGCATTAGTTTCATTTGTACTTAGGAATCACAAGTGCATTCATGAAAACCGCATTTTTGGAATCAATGAACGCTGTACAGATCTGATCCCTCACTTCCGAGGCTTAGATATTTTCAAAACTTGATTTAAATTCATATTTAGAAAGCTCTTCCGAAGTAGATAGAAATCGATATAAAATTTGCGAGATTTGAGTTAAAATGACCAAGTTATGGCCGTTTTAAGTTGGAATTCCCGCTTAGGACGCGAATTACGAATTTGATAAGTTCGTATGAAGTCGTTGGATTAGTTTGGTTGAAATACTTATTAGAGTATTTCTTCCTTTTTAGGTTATCCCGAGTTCGACGATTCCCTACCACCGATTATTATTACTAGAAGACCGTGATCCAATGGCCGAGTGAGTTTTCTCCTTGTTTTGTTACCTTGATTGTGCTTGTAGTTAGTTGCATTAGAATTATAGGAACAAGATAAAAATCGATATGAATGGGGATGGGAGATATGATGAGACTGTGATGAATGTATGCCAAAGAATACTAAAGCATATCGAAACCATGATTTGATTGATAACTGCATCGTTCTATTATTCCTGTTATATGTGTGATATTGGTTGGTCATTCTAAAGAATGTATAAATATTTTGACCTAAGCAAAAAGTAAATTGATCATGCATCGCATTGGACATATTGCATTTGGTAGCATGCTACTCCTACGCAGGTTCGATCGGTATGGTCCGTTGTTGCCTCGTTTGAATAACGAGCCCGTGCCAGAGCTCATTCAGGGTACTAAGGCGCATGTGGATGCATCCTTGGATGAGCCTAGCCGAGTCGAGTGCTAAGAGCCGAGGGCTTGGGGACTAGATGCGGTCGTGTAGACTCAATACCATTCCTAACCCAAGATACGGAGGGCGTAAATCCGTTCTATGTGTGGGTTCCGGTTACCCATGCATAATTGCTTGCTCACGTGTTTGTTCATGCATAGCATATGATTGATAATACTTGCTTGTTATGGTACGGAATTAAGGGAATTCTCACTAAGCTAGTGTAGCTTATACCCAATAGTTGTTTAAATGAGCAGGTTATTCCAAAATGCTAAGTGGGGACCAAGATGGTTGAAGTCGAGAATGACTTCGGGATTCCGGCAAGATATAAGAATGCTTGAAGTTTTTGGCTAAGCTTTACGATTTGCCTTGTAATAGTTTTATGTAGTGAGGTCTTGGGCTAAATGTAATTGAAGTTTGATGATTTATATTTTGAAGTATAGTGTTTTGTATTTGGAGTATAGTGGATTGTATTTCCTTTACATTGTTACTCAATTGTATCAACATAAAACGTATCATTCCGATGTGTCTCCTTTATGTGTTAGACGCCTTGTACATAGTATGGAAGCCTTCGCGTGACTAAGGAGGTCATTCTTAGGCTTTAATATTGTGTACGGCGGACTGCCACGTTTAGGGTACCCTTCGGGGCGTGACACTTGCTACCACCGCCACTACCAGGACCATACCACAGCATTTTGCCAGAATTCATTAAGAGTAATAGATACTTTGATGAAGCCTTTGGCAAGCCTAACTATAAGCCCTTGGTTTTTAGAAGTAATCCTAAGCCTTAACCCTAAGCCGGGAAGTCAACCGGAAACCTTAAGTCAACGGATCTCAAGTTTAACCCTACAGTTTAGATCCAGAAATTCCATGTTCGTAAATTGAGAAGTGAAAAATTTAGTAAAGTGTGTAGAATAATCCGTAATAATATTTGATTTTTTAAAAATATCATTTTGGTTTATTTTCGGCTTATTTCGAACCGATTGAATACTTTTTTGGAAAGCATGTCCGGGGCTCGAAAATTAAAAATAATATATTTAATATATTTAGACTCGTATTTTCATAAGGATTTCAAAAATATCTAGTTCATAATTTTTCGGAATCTAAAAATATCAGTTATAGCTTGTATAAGCATATTTTGACCATACCGGTAACATATTTGTTGAAATATTAAAATAATTCGATTAATTATTTAATTTTATTTATGAAAATTTTGCCACTTATTTAAAATTTTTTTCTTAATTTTATTTTATATATTTTCCTAAAAAAAGCACTTTTTCAACCCATACTTCAAGTACACTTCAATTGTCACATCTACACATTATTTAAGCTTTCTTTCACTCATTCTACACTCCATTTTCAATGCATGGCAGCTGACCATACTCTTCAAAACAGCCACTTTTCCTTATTTTATTTATTTATTTAATGAATTAAAGCCTCATTTTGTTAGCACATTAAGTACAAACAAGTTACACTTTCAAAAAAATTAAGTTACAAATTGTCTACACTCTCTTTCCTCTTTGCATTTCACGTGAACCCCTCCCATTTCTACCCTTATTTATTTTTTTTTTTCTTTTCCCATTTAATTCATACTCATTTAATACACTCCTCTCTCTATTAAATGCATTTCATTTACACACTTTCTCTCTTTGCAAACCCTACCTCTTTTTCTCTATTTATTGATCTTTGAGTAAATCTTTCTTCTTAAGCTTCCATAGACACTATAGGTTAATTATATGGAGGTTTCATGCATCAAAGGACTCTCCATAGTGCCTAAAGGCTAGAGATGATGATGCCAAAACTTTGAAACACTCTTCTTGTTGATGATCTATAATAATATTGCTATATTTGTTGTCTTTAAGACTTTATTATCTTCATATTTTTATTAAACTTGTAGATCTAATTTTTATGAAGCTTTAGTTATGTTTATGTTTAGATCTATAGGTTTAGAGCTTAGTACCATGTATTTCTTTTATATTCATGTTCATATTATGTGCAGATCTTAGATTTGAACTTGAATAAAAATAGTGAAATTCGTATCTTGACAAAACCTATATTTAAAAACCCTCTTCTAAGTCTTAAAATGGGAGTTTTAGTTGAGAAAATGAAGGTTTAATGAATGTATATCATCAAGACTTATCTTTACAAGAATCAAAGGTGATTTTCAAAATAAAAATATCATTTTCGGATTTTGGCCAAGACATGGTTTAAAAACATGTTTTACAACTCAAAAATGAAGATTTTATTTAAGAAATGGAAGGCTCTTAAAAGAGGATATGTAAAGGATGATTTTTCATGAGTCTTGATGGACTTTATCAGGAGATATGTTCAAAAACAATTTTTGAAAATTCAAATCTAAGCCAAGTCCCATTTTTAAAACCTATTATCTAACCCCAAAATGAAGATTTAGACAAAAATATAAAGGGCTCTTGGTATAGATATTCTAAGGATTGTATTTTCATAAGTTTAGATGAGTTTTCCTAAAAGAAATTTCTAAAAGAGAGAGTTTTGTGAAAGATAAGTCTAAGTCTTATTTTCATTCTAAAACTCAAGAAGGAAATTCGGATTTTGGAAGCGATGAATTTTGAAAACCTTATTTTAGACTTCAAAACAAGAGTTTTATGTAGAATATAGAATGGTTTGATAATAGGTGACATAAGAAAATTATTTTTATTGAGTCATGTTAGTTTTAGCAAAGGGTTTTTCTCAAAACAAGAAAATGAGTTTCAACTCAAAATTTCGGTATTTAAAAAGGTAGATTCTTAGAATTTTCATTTGGATGATATCTTGATGATCACATAAGTATTTAATTCTTTATCTTTGGCTAGAAGTTCTCTTTACAAGTGTAGAACCAATATAAGATGATCTAAAAAGATTAAATGGAACAAAAGCAGCAATTTTCAATAACAACTCAAAACTGGAATTTTTGTAACTCTGATGTACAGTGGTTTTAAGACCCTCAAACGACCTTGTATGTTTGATTTAACATAGGAAATGGATAGATCTTTCGAAGTAGATAGAAATTGATATATAATATGCACAATTCTGCGTTAAATTGAGTTAGATATGACCATTTTAAGTTAGGACTTCATCTTAGACGAAAATTGACGAACTTAGTAAATAGAATTGTTAAGTTTATTAGAATTTTATGAGAAATACTCATTGAGGGTATTCCTTGTACCTAGGTGATTTGGAGGATGGATTTCCACTCCCCGAGGACTACTACAACTAGTGGATTTCTCTCTATGGCCGAGTGAGTTCATTTCTTAGATAGTTGTGCTCATGTATGTGCTTGTAATCGTAGTGATATTAGAATTAGGAAAAGATAAAATTATGATGATGTGTGATTTAATCGTGGTTGAATGAATAATAAGTATATCAAGATGAGACTTGTTGGATAATCATGGCATGAGCTAGCACAGACTTGGATTGTCTGAAATTCTCTATGATCACATTTAACCTACGTAAGTAACATGCCACGATTATATGAATAAACTATACATGTATATCACGTAGTGAGTCACATTGCATTAGCTAATATACCTTTAGTGGGACAAAAGTATATTAGCAGAAGACGAGGGGGCCTATGTTAACATTAAGGATGTGAGATCGCTTAAGTTAACGGATGTGTAGTAGGCACATAAAACTACTATCATAAAACAACAGAGGTTGTATAACTAAGAGAAAGAGATCGGGGTTATAGTTGCATGACTTATGGACCATCCTAACCCCCGAATGGAGGGCGTAAATCCATTCAACATAAGATTTCCGGACGGTCTTATGTATTGTATGCTCATGTGCTTGTGCATTCATATGGTTGCTAAGACTTGTCTGTTATATACTGTTGTTGAGTATTAAATATTTGGAAATGAGTCTCACTAAGCCTGTTAGATTACACCCGATAGTTTTGTTGTGGTGTTCCTATTTTTTATTGTTTCGAGAGAACACTTTTCATAGTGTTATCTTTTGGATGAAGGAGCTTTTGAAGAAGTCGGGACCCAACCAGAGGCGTAGACTTCTAGGAAAATCTCTTTAACATAAACCTTAACGTTTGTAATATGGTTTTAGATTGGATAGACTTCTATTATTATTTGGCGGGGGTATGCCCCCTTGACTTTTGTAAAGACTTAACTTATTTACGTTGTTGTGATTTCTATTCTTAATGCTATTGTATGCCTTCTTAAGACTATTAGATTCAAAGTGTGATCCTAAAAGTTGTGCAAGTACACCTTACACCCGGTATGTAAACTTATGGGATGACTAAGGTTGTTATACTTAAGTTTAAATATCGAGTGTGGTGGACTGTCACGTTTTGGGTACCCTTTGGGGTGTGAGAAAACCCTACTAAGGTTTATTAGGGGCGATTAAACAATTTAGCAAACAATAAGCAAGGATACATGTAGGTAGACAAAATACTCAAACAAGCAATTCGAAGTTGCGATATTCTTAATCCTCATTTCATCACATGAGCATAGAATCACATATATACATATCCCTGAATTCCCCACACATGTCCATTTTTATCTTTTCTTAGTATTCTAATGCCACTATTCTATAAGCACAAGCAAGTAACAAAATTAAGAGGAATAACTCACTCGTCGATTTCGCAATTTTATTAGTCGTGGTAATCCTCAGGAAGGAAAATCTTGTATTCCGCATCACCTAGATAAAAGAAATACTCGGGATGAGTATTTCGAAGAAATTCTACTTAAACTTTCTAATTCTATTTCACTATGTTCGTCAAAATCACGTAAAATGAATTTTCCAACTTAAAATGGCCATAACTTGCTTTTTTAACTCAAAATTTCGTGTATATATACCGTTTTCTACCTACTCTAAAAGATCTATCTATTTCTAAGGTTATTTTTTTCATAAAAAATCATTTCAGTTCCGAAACCATAGGGTATAGATTCATTATGAAAATTCTAGTTTTCAAAACATAAATTTGCTGACTTTTCCTTATAAAAAAAATACTTGTACAAAAAATATAGATATTAATATAGTTAGAAAAATCCTTTGAATATATATATAGACTCATATTATATGCAAGATTCTAATAGTGTTGTCTCAAATGATTATATTTCATAAAATAATGTCTTGCGGCGTTAAAGTCTTGTATCTTAACAATTTTTTTCCTAAGTGTTTTGAAAGAATTTCATAATTTCTTGAGTTATTATAAGTATATTCTTATTTTTTTTTTCTAATTTCTTTTCTAAAACAAATAAATTTTCTCTTAGCTTTGGTCTTTTACAAATTTTACTTTTAGTGATAAAAACGAAGCTTTCAAGAGTTTTATTAAGTTGTTGATAACTTACAATAATTTGAGTTGTGTATATTTTCTTTTAAAGAAATGACTTTGATAAACAAGTCTTTTTCTCATCATATTTTCATTTTCCAACTTCTTTAAAAATAAACTTCATTTATAAAACTTGGTCTTTTAACTCTTTGACTTATTTTACTTGGAAGGAAATCATGTTTTAATATTTTCCTAAGTTTTTGATAATATCTACTGTTTTTGAAACCCATACTGTTTATATTGTTTTATTTCTTTGAAAATGAGTTTATCATTTAGAAACTTTAGCAAAATTTTTTTTTCTAAGTGAGTTTATAATTTAGTGAATTGATTTTATCTTAACTTATAAAACTTAGTCTTGTTACACTCCAAGGGGTACCCTAAACGTAACAGTCCGCCAAACTTAATATTAAAGCTTAAGTATGACAACTTTAGTCATTCCCAAAAGCTCCGATATAAAGTGCAAGGCGTGCTCTCACAATTTTAGAGGACCGTACATGGAATTATGAAGTTTAAGAAGATATAATAACAAATTAAGAAAAGAGGATTTATAATATTCATTTGATCATGACAATTGTCTTACAAAACTTAGGGGCATTCCCCAGCCACAAATAACTATAATCTATTACAAGAATATTTCTATGAAGTCTATATCTTATCCAACACTAAACCTCATCTAGAAATTCCTTAACCAAAAAGAAAAATACCTGGCTGCAGGGTCCACGTGGCCTCAACTACAAATAGTTGAATTGCAAAAGATATCTATAGGGGTATAAGCTAATAGGCTTAGTGAGAACTATTTCCATAAATAACTTATTGTGTAATGAAATTCAAACAAGTTATTTAAGCAGATGAATGAAATGCAACATACACGTGGGCAAACAAGGCATATAGTTTTCCAAGAGCTATATGTTGAATGGATTTACACCCTCCATTCGGGGTTTAGTGATACGTAACCTCAAAACAAGTAGTTTTAGTTAAAAAGTTACGCTTTTGGTCAATACTACCAAGCATATTAAGTCTACTTGAATTGAGCCATGCTTTTGGACTTTTGCCAAGCTTTTAATTCCATGTCGCCAAGCAATCGCTTTCGATCATAACCGCCAAGTGTTGCTTTCGACCTGAGCTACCATCCTTCTCACGAGGATAATAACCCAATGCATGTGACTCACTTTGTGGTATGCATGAATCAATTTATTAATAATTTTATCATCATTATTATCAAATTTAAGGTGATCATAGAATTTTATTACAAATCAAGTGCAATTACTAAAACAAACATTAATCAATTCTGGCCTCGGTATTCTTAGGATCCTTTCAACAAATTTTTTGCATACATATTAATTTATCTTTTCTTAATTCTAATACGACTAAACTACAAGCACAATCAAGTAAAGCACTTTAAGGAAAAAACTCACGATACCATGTCAACTGTCACGCCCCAATGGGTACCCTAAACGTGACAGCCGCCACACCAATATTAAAGCTTAAGTATGACAACCTTAGCCATCCCAAAAGCTTTATATTAAGTTAAGGCGTACTTTCACAACTTTAGAGGACCATACATGGAATTTTATGAAGCTTAAGGAGATATAAAAACACATTAAGAAAAGAGGATTCACCATAATTAATTGTTCATGGCAAAGACTTTACATTCTTAGGAACAACTCCTTGAATTACTAACTATTATATACATATTAACATGCCAATACTAAGCTATACTTTATCCAGATTTCTAATGTTCAAAGGTATTACCTGCCCGCATGGTCCACGTGGCCTTAGCCATAAGTAAGGGAACTCAAAAGATATATATCGGGTATAAGCTACTAGCTTAATGAGTAAATCCCAAAATTCATACTCGAAGTAAATTATCAATCAAGTTTATTATTCAAACGTATGAAATGCAACAACTACGTGAGCATACAAGACATATGACTTTCCGGGAATCATATGTTGAATGAATTTACGCCCTTCATTCGGGGTTGGGTATTCAGGCCAATTACAGCCACAACTTTTAAAAATTTTATAGATCTTATATCGGCTCCTATACGCCATCAAAAAAAAAAATTTGTAGTTATTACAGGCTCCTACTAGCCATCAAAAACTTGTAGTTATTACAGGCTCCTACTAGCCATCAAAAACTTGTAGTTATTACAGGCTCCTACTAGCCACCAATTTTGTAGTTTTTATCGGCTCCTACTCGCCACTTACATGATATACCGTTATGTCTACCACCACTATTATACACTTGTCCCACCAATTGTATAGTAGTGAATGCAATGTGACTCAACATATGAAGTGCATGAATAATTTCTTTAATTAAAGTCTAGTAGTTACGTTTAAATTCTTTCAAGTGGTCAATCAATTTCAAACATTTCAAGATATTAATTCACATACAACTTTATTACAAACAAATCGAGTTTCGATATACTTAGTATTCTTTCAACATATTATCATACACTCCCTTTTGGTTTTTCTTAAATTCTAGTGCAACTAATTTTACAAACACAATCAAGAGTATGAGAAAATTTACGGGAAGTGAACTCACGATGCCATTGTCGTCTATTCCTCTAAGCGGATGAGTCGTTTACACACTCCACTTAATCGTAATAGTCCTTGGGTGAAGAAATCCTTTCTCGGGATCACCTAACCAAAGGAAATACCCATAATGAGTTTTTCTTGAAGATTTTCTTGAATTTTGACAAAACAATGTCAAAGAACGTTAAAGCTCGTATAGAAAATGTTCCACTTACCAACTTAAAATGGCCATAACTTGGTCATTTTAACTCGGAATCGCGCATATAATATACCGATCTCTATCTACTCGAAAAGATTTACCCATTTCTAAAATTATTTCCCACAAACAAAGCCATATAGATTCCGAAAAAGTGGCGACAAAATTCACCATGGATTTTCAAGTAAAAACAATTTTGGTTCAAGAAATCAAATTTGTTTGATAAATACTTAGTTATCTATATGGTTGAAAAATTCTCTTTTATAACTATATAACTCATATTTAAGCATGCTCAAGTGTCTTGTTGTCCAAATTATTTTTCTTTGGTAAAACAATGTCGGTTGAAGCTTTTCGGAAATTGTTTTTGTGAATTCCTTTGAAATGAATACCTTGTTTTCTAAAAATATTTATGTTGGTTTCATTTATCTTTTTAAGTGACCTTTGAAAATAAAATCTTCTACTTTCTAAGTTACATTAATACTATATTTGAAGTTTTCTAGGAAATATGCTTTCTCTTCATTTTTCTTGTGTCAATTCCTTTATTTACTTGTTTTGTAAAAATCTTTACTTGATATTTCTCATTCTTTTCTCATGTCTCATATTTTTCAAAAATAATCATCCATGCATGAAAATTTGTTTTCTTTATAAAAACAATGTGGAACAATTAAGGACTTTTTGTAGAAAAACTAATTTCTATAATCTCATTAACTTCTTCTTGTAACTTGAAAAGAATTAACTTTATTATTTTCAAACCATAAATTTTCTTTGCCTATTTGTTTGCAAAGGTCTTTATTTAAAATTTCCTTAGTCATCCATCTTATTTTCTTTCTTATGAAAAGAACCATTTTTGTCAACAAAATATATTTCCTTTTGAAAACAAGGTAGAGTAACAAAGATTTAAGTAGCTTTTTAAGTAAAAATAGTTTCTAAATTCATAGTGAATTCTTTTTGTAATTTGGAAATGAATGAGTTTATTTTTTTGTTATCTTATATTTTTATGTTTCACATAAACTTATTCCTAAGTGACAAAAAGCCTTCTTTTATTTGATTATCTTTAGAAAATAAAACTTTTGGACAACAATCTAAATAAACATGATTGAGAATAATAATAAACAAAATAACATAAAGCATAAATAATAAAGTCAAGTATTGAAGTCTTAGCTTTTCAAGGCTCCCGGGACTAAGAAATAAACTAGTCCTATAAGATAAAATGAAAGAAAGAAAAGCTTGTTTTGACTTGATGAGGACAAGTCTAAGACTAGAGACTAGTCTTAATTTCAACAAGGAATAAATAAATAAATTGCAATGGAAAAGTAAATAAATTGCTTTGCATGAAATAAATAAATTGCAAGTGAGCTTATATGCTCTAAAGAATATGTATATATATAGATACATTAACAATAATAAAACAACATAAACATAAATGGATTGACATGAACAAGAACAATTCATGAACATAATGTTTCCACAACTTGTAGTATTTGGAAACTCACACTATGGTCATGTAAAGTTACATGACATGAAGAAGAAGAAAGAATTATGAAAGGTTACCTAACGAAGATTTGATATGTTATGTGGTTATGGGTTTTGTTGTTGGTGGAAGTTGTTGTGGAATTATTTTGAGAGAGTTTTGAGATAGTAATTTGAGAGAGCTTTGAGAGGAAAAATTGAGAGAGTTTTGGTGAATTTATGGTTGTGAATGTGTGAAAGAAGTGAAAGAGAGGGGTATTTATAGGAAAATGGGGAGTGATTTTTGTGTGATTTAAATTAAAGAAAAATTGAAACAAATTGGAGGAGAGAGGGGGCATAGGCGCCGTCATGCTTGTAAAGGGGAAAATTGATTTTTTTTAATTTGTTTTGTAATAAAGAAGTAATGTGTAAAGTTGATGTGATTAAAGTTGTGTTGGAAATGAAAAAAGTAAGAAAATAGATATGTAGGTGTAAGAAATAGGTGTAAGAAAAAGTAGAGATAAAAGAATAGTAAGAATAGTAATGAATAGTGTAATGTAAAGTAGATATGACAATTAAAGTACTGGTAGTAAAAAATACGCACATAATAGCTATATCTGTTATTTTTACTTACCGAAAAATTATGAAATTGATATTTTTGGAAAACTTATATTTTTACGAGTCTAACGCTGTATTTGGAATATTTTTACTATTCCGAGCTTCGGACACGTTTTTCGAGAACTGTGTCAGATCGAATTCGAAGGACACTCGAATCTCGCGAAACTGAAACTTTTATAAAACCTATGGTTATTACGAACTATTTTAGCTAATAAATCCAACTTCGTTTTTCAGGGCCAAGGAAAACGGAAATGCCGGATTTAGATTGATACGGTAAACTAGGATTTTATTGACCTTTAGGGTTTCGTTTGACTTTCGGTTAGGGTTTTATGCTAAACCAATTCTGAAAATTTAGGGGTTTACATCGACACTTCTCTAAATGGATGAGTTGTTCATACAATCCGCTTAGTCGAAATAGTTCTCAGGTATGGGTATCCTTCCTCGGAATCACCTAGTCAAAGAAAATACCCAAAATGAGTATTTCTTGATGACTTTCTTGAATTTTGACAAAACAATGTCATGAGAATGTGAAAGTTCATATAAAGAAGACTCCAATTTAAAATGGCCATAACTTGGTCATTTTAACTCGGAATTGCATATATAATATACTAATTTCTACCTACTCGAAAAGATCTATCCATTTCTAAAACTATTTTTCTCAAACGAAGTCATTTAAGCTCCAAAATAGTGGCGATCAGATTCACCACAAATTTTTTTCATAACCCAAAAGCAAATTGTTTCAATCATTAAATCATTCAAAAAAAATTGTTTGATAAATACTTAATTATCTATATATTTGAAATTTTTTTTATAGATACTTAGCTCATATTTTATCCATGCTCAAATGTTTGTTATCCAACCATATTTCTTGGTAAAACAATGCTAATTAAGAGTTTAGAAAACTATAGCTTACAAGAAATTCATTTTGTAAATCCTTTTAAGATGAATATTTTGATTTCCTTTGTTTTCAAAGAATTACTTTATGTTTTTCTTACTATATTTTTAAATGACTTTTTGGATAAAAATGAATTTCTTCTATTCTAATTTCTCAACTTTAGTTGTAAGCCCCCAAAATTTTTCAATAATGGTTTTGGAATACCAAATCGAAACCCTAAAGTCTAACCTAAGTTGAAACCGAACCTTAAACAATTTCGATCACGGGATTTCATAAGAGAATTTTCAAAAACAAAAATAGGGAGTTCAATAATCGTTTAATTTGAAAACCCAAATATGAGAAAGACCACCTATCCGATTCCGGATATAAACCCCTCAAATTTCTAGGTAAAGTTGGATTAAACCCTAACCCTAGTAAAACCGGAGTTTCAAAAGTCAACAAAGACCAAGACAATCAAGCAATTTCAACTCCAGCAATCTCGCGTTCTCAAACCTTAGAAAACGAAATTAAGTTGGTGGCTTAAAATAGTTCATAATAATATAGGATAACATAAAAATATTAGATTCGCGAATTTCGAGTGTCCTTCAGACTCAATCGGAATCAGTTCTCGAAAAACGTGTCCCGAAGCTTGGAATATTAAAAATATTTCGATAACACCAAAAGACTCGTAATTAAATAAAGATTTCAAAAATATCAATTTTATAACTTTTCGGTAACTAAAAATAACAGATATAGCTCGTTTATGCGTATTTTTATTACTATCGGTATTTTATATGTCTAGTCTACTATTCATAGTACTATTCCTACTATTCATTACTATTTCACTATCTCTACTTTTTCTTACATCTATTTCTTACTACCTATATACCTATTTTCTTACTTTTTACATTACCAATACAACTTTATTCACATCAAACTTTACACTTTATTTCTTGTCTTTACAAAAAATTACAAAACAAATAAAAATCATCTCTCTCTCTCTTACGTAGGTGCCGGCCCCCTCTCTCTTCACATATATTATTTTTCTTTTTCAATTTATTTTATTACATTCAAAATTCACTCCAAAAATTCTATAAATACCCCATTCCTCCTTCATTCTTTCATACACTCATTTTACATAACAAAACTCTACCAAAATATTCTCTCAAAACCTCTCTCCAACAAATCTCTCACAAAATACTCTCTACCCATTTCTACTCTTCAAGAAGAAAATCAAACACAAAACCCATTCATCCTCTTTTCAAACCTTCCATAAAACCTTAGGTAAAAAATTCTACCTATATTCTTATCATGCTCATACAACTTAACATGAGTTAGTATATGTTTCTTAGACTTATGAGAGTTAAAAAAGCAACAATTTTTAAGTTATGTTTTTGTTCATGTCTATTCTTTGCTTTATGTTAATATTATGTTGTTTATTATTGTTATTATTTGTTTCTAATCTAACTTATATATTATGTATACTATGTATATATATTTATTTAGAGCATATAAGCTCAGTTGTTATTTCTTTACTTTCATGTCTTGCAATTTATTTATTTACTTGTTTTATGCAATTTATTAAGACTAGTCTTTCTAGTCTTAGACTTATCCATATCAAGTCAAAACAATTTTCTTTTCTTTTCTTTTTTTTTTCTTTTGGGACTAGTTCATTTCTTAGTTCTGGGTTGCCTTGATGAAGCTAAGGCTCCATTTCATGATCGGGATACCTTAATTGAAGCTAAGGTTCCAATGCTTGACTATTTTATTATGTTTATTTACTTCAAGTAATTCTTTTTATCTTATTATGTATTATCTCTACCTTTACATTACTACATATTCATGCATGATTATTGTTGAGAGAAAATAAAAGTGGGTTTCTTTTTAAGTAAGAAAAGTAAACTAGATTTCTTAACAAAAGGAATTTTCAACAAAAAGATATAAGTTTTGTTTTGACTCTTTTTAAAGGATAAGCGAACCATAAATTCTAAGAGAATTAGTAATGTAGATTTCTTCAAATAATAAAAGGAATTCTTTTCTTTATGAACAAACTAAAAGCTCCATAAAGGAATGATTTTTAACATTAAAAGATTTAACTCAACCATACCTTTTTATAAAACTTAATAAGTTCACTATAGACTTCGAAAATCATATATTAAGAAAGTTTCTTCAAAACTTAAATTGATTTTCTCTTTAAAAATTAAAATGAAATTTTTGCTAAGTTTTAATGTTAACAATTCTTTAAGAAAGCTTTTCTATAAACTTGTCTAAAGGAGTCATTCTATTCCTTAACAAATATTAGTATAAAACAAGTTTTTTAAACCAAGATAAAATTAACTCACTATTTTAGAAACCAACTTAGAAAAATAAAATTTGTCAATAAAGTAAAGTTTTTAAGGTATATCTATTTTCTAAAAAGGAGAAATGATATAAAATAAAAGGAAAACATACATTTAACTCAACTTCAAATATTGAAACTTAAAGAATATTTTGAAAAGCTTATTTTTAATCATTAGAAATAAAGTTAGTAGATAACTTAAAGAACCAAATTTTTGAAATGAATTTACTTTTGAAAAGTAAGAAAATGGAATTTAATAGGAAAACATTTGCTCATAACAACTCAAATATATTTTTGTTTTCCTTCTAATAATTCAAAAAGGAGAAATTCTCAAAAGTTTTATCATTTAAAAATCATTAAAGACAATTGATATTGAGACAACACTATCAAATCATCCATACATATGAGTATAATATATGTCTAAAAGATTTTTCAACTATACATATATCCATATATTTTTCTTAAGAAATTTTGAGTAAAGTAAAGTTTGGAAAAAAAAATCATATTTTGTGAACTATAAATTCGTAACTATTCTGTACCGTGTCAGTTTACAACCCAAATGGCTTTTTATGACAAAAATAACCTTAGAAATGGATAGATATTTTCAAGTAGGTAGAAAACGATATATTATTTGCATAATTCCGAGTTAAAATGACCAAGTTATGGCCATTTTAAGTTGGAATTACCTTCTATGCAAATTTTAACGATCTTATGACATAGTTTTGATAAGTACTATAGAATCAATAAGAAATACTCATTATGGGTATTCTTCTTGATTAGGTGAACTCGAGGAGGAGTATTCATACTCAGAGGATTATGTTGATTAGTGGATTTATCGATCGACTCATCCATAAGAAAGATAGATCCTCATGGCCAAGTGAGTTTATTTCCTACCTTTTTCGTACTTGGTTGTGCTTGTAGCTAAAGGCACTAGAAGTAGGAAAAGATGAAAATGAATGTATGATAATATTGGTTGAAAGAATGTTAAGCATACCGAGGCATGAATCGTTGTTAATTAACTTATGTGTTACTATTATTCTGTTGGAGTGTGTACAAATTCTGTTATCACATTTAAATTACTCTAATCATATACTATGAATTATATTAATTGATTCATGCATATCACGTAGTTAGTTTCATTGCATGAGCTGCTATTCTCTATGGGACAAGAGTTTAGTAGCCGGGTATGCAGTAGCCAGAAATCTTCAAGATGGGCGATAGGAGCCTGAAAGAACTATTTTGTGATGGGTTAGTAGGAGCCTAAAATAAACTACATGAGTTGGATTTAAAGATGGGTTTTAAAGAGCCTGGAACACCTAACCTGAATGGAGGGGTAAATCTATTCAAACATATGATTTCCGATAGATCATATGTATTGCTTGATCACTTGCTTGATGCATTCATACGTTTGTTAATAACTTGCTTGAAATTATTTATACAAGTACGTTGATTCAGGAATATTCTCACTAAGCTAGTTATGCTTATACTCCAATGGACCTTTGTTGTACAGGACTAATATCTTTCATGAACAAGGACTGCATATACTCAGGTGGAATTATGATTTAAGGAGCTTCTGGGAATCTTTTGAAGATCCTAGGTTAAATATTCTTTAATGTCTTTTGATATTAGTATTATTCCGTTGTGAGAAAGATTAAGTTGTTATTATGATTTTTTAGAGAATTATAAGGGAAAACCCCTAAGATGATGTAAGGATTATATTCTCTTAATGATAAGTTTGATGTTTATTTAGATACTTGTATGCAATATTTACTATCTCAAACTATACATCCCACCGGTGTCTCCTATTATTGTGATAGACGCCTTACATATGGTGTTGAAAACTTTTGCGTGACTTCGGGAAGTCATTCCTAAGTTTTAATACCGTATGTGACAGACTACCACGTTTAG
Source organism: Combretum micranthum (assembly GCA_024138025.1). NCBI lineage: Eukaryota > Viridiplantae > Streptophyta > Magnoliopsida > Myrtales > Combretaceae > Combretum > Combretum micranthum. The sequence continues at coordinate 86,171 of JAMXBD010001640.1, read as the reverse complement.
GGTACCCTTCGAGGCGTGACATTAGTGATGCTTTTCTTATTTGTTTTATTTGACTATTTATTTGAAAAATCTTGGTTTGAGAAACTCTTATTTTCGTTTTAAGGGATTTCCTTATATTATGAAAATTATTCTAGTATCAAAGTCATCTTCTTTTAAGAAAACAAGAAATATAGAAAGGATTTAAAAAGCTTTTTCGAACGAAAGTAGCTTTTAAAATCGTAGTGAATTCTTCCTAAAGCTTGGAAAAGAATTTTACTTTGGTTTAACAATAGATTTTATATTTCATGTAAAACTATTCTTTAGGTGATAAAATCTCATTTTTATCAAATATAATTGGAGCTTTGAAAATTTGGACAACAATCTTAATGGGCATGATTATGAGAAATAATAGCAAGCAAAAACAACATAAATGATAAATAAAGTCAAGTATTGGGAGTCTTGGCTTCTTCAAGGCTCCCAGGACTAAGAAGCAGACTAGTCCCAAAAGAAAGAAATAAGATAAAAGAAAAGAAAGAAAAATTTGTTTTGACTTAATGAGGACAAGTCTAAGACTAGAGACTGGTCTTAAAACAACAAGAAATAAATAAATTGCAATGGAAAAAATAAATAAGTTACTTTGCATGAAAATAAATAAATTGTAAGTGAGCTTATATGCTCTAAAGAATATATATATATATATATGTACATACATAATAATACTTAGATATAATAACAATAATAGTATGAACAAAGTAAAATAACAACATAAACATAAATAGATATTCATGAACAAGAACAATACATGAACATAGTATAGTTGCCATAACATTTAATTTTTGGGAACTCACATTATGGTTATGTAAAGTTACATCACATGAGAAAAAGAATATGTAAAGAAAAGCTTCCTAAAGAGGGTTTTTGAAGTATTATGTGGTTATGGGTTTCGTGTATGTAGAATGTGGTTTGAGATTATTTTGAGAGAGTTTTGAGAGAGTATGTAGAGAGAGTATTAAGAGGAAAATTTGAGAGAGATTTGGTAGAAATTTGTGAATAGTAATTGTGTGAAAGAAGTGAAAAAGGAGGGGAGTATTTATAGGAAATGAGGAGTGAATTTTTTTGTGATTTAAATAAAGAAAAATAAAACAAAATTGAGAAAGAGAGGGCAAAGGGGGTGTCGGCCATTACATGATGGAGGGGGAAGAGAGATTTATTTTTGTATTTTTGTTGATTAAATGAAGTAATAAGTAAGGTAGATGTGAAATAAAGTTATGGGAAATGTAAAAAGTAAAGATAATAGGTTATGGTGTTGTAAGAGTAGTTATTAAAAAAAGTAGAGATAAAATAATAGTATAGAATAGTAGTGAATAGGTAATGTAAAGTAGATATGACTAATAAAGTACCGGTAGTAAGAGAATACGTGTATAATTGCGATAGATGATACTTTTACTTACCGAAAAATTATAAAACTGATATTTTTGAAAACCTTATATTCTTACGAGTCTAATGGTATATTCGAAATATTTTTACTATTTCGAGCCTCGGGACAAGTTTTTTAAGAACTGTATCCTTTTGGGTTCAAAACGATTCGCGGTTTTACTAATTTGATCTTTTCAAGTTTCTTTATGTAATTACGAACTATTCTACATAATAATCTCTTACTTACTTTCTTAGGGTTGCTTATTTAGGATTTCTAAACTTAAACCATTACGTTTAACTAGGGTTTTGTTGACTTTAGGGTTTCCGGTTGACTTTCGCATTAGGGTTTAAGCTACACTAATCACAAAACTTTGGGGGTTTACAACCTACCCCCTTTAAAGAAAGTTTTGTCCTTAAAACTTGCAAATTCATATCTGAAGCTTCAAACAATCTCGGATACTTATGTTGTATCTTATCCACATTCCTTATGTTGCCTCATTATGGGAAAGATTTCTCTATAGACTCTTGACATACTTGATTTCCTTATTTCCCAACTTTTAAACTTTTCGTTTAAGGATTTGTACTGGGTGTTTCTTATAGTTGAGATCTTCCTTTAAGAGTATTGGCTCTAACTCCAAAATGGTTCTTGGGTCAATTGTCGCATAGGGATGTGAAACACATTATGTACTCCTAACAGGTTTGGCGATAAGACTAGATGATAAGTTAAATTTCCAACTTGTTTTAGCATCTCAAAAAGACCTAATGTATCGTAGGCTCAAATTTTCTTGGAAGAGCAGACAATGTATATTCTTTATCTTTAAGTACACATGATCTCCATTTGAAATTCTAAGGTCCTTATCTTCTTATCAGTCTTACTTCTTTTGTCTATCTTGTGCCTTCTTCATTCTTTAAATCCACGACACATGCTCTTTATGTCTCTCCAAAGTTTGAATCGTTTGTCCATACTGTCCATTAATCTGAGGATGGCATGCTTGTAGCTTCGTCTCCATACCCTCTTGCAGGTTAGATCAACACTTAGGTACAATTCTTATGCCTCTAGTCGATATGATTCCGACTAGTGCTCCATGCTATCATACTATTTCTCTTATATAAGGCTTTGCCAGCTTGTCCATGGAAAACATCATATTGATCGGTATGAAATGAGCTAACTTAGTCAATCGATCAACTATGACACAAACGGCTTTGCTTTTCGGTTTGTACTATTGGTAATCCAAAATCCATAGAAGTTTCATCCCATTCTTATTCCGATATCAGCAAAGGTTTTGTAAATCTTTTCGACCTTTGGTGCTCTTATTCCCTTGTTGGCAAAATTGGCACTTCATCACATAATTGACTACGTCTTTGTTTCATCTTATCCTATTACTCATAATTTTTTAAAATTTGGTACATCTTGGTTCCTCCTGGATGTATCATATATCCTGAGTTATGAGCTTTGCTCATAATTTCTTTTCTTATTTCCTTATCCTTAGGCATACAAAATCGTCCTTCAATCCTCATGATATCATCATTGTTGACCATAAAATCAGTACACTTTTCTTCCTATATTTTCCTCTTTATCTTCTCATCTTAGTGTTAAGCTTCTTTAATCTTTTCTACCAAGGTTGGTTCCCACACTACATTAACTATCTCTACTTTCTCACTTTCTCCCATAAATTTGACACTTAGCTTCCCAAATCCTCTTTATCAACTCCTTCTATTTTTGTGATTAAAGCAGACAATAATTGATCCTGAGATCATAGTCCTTGATTAACTCTAGCTATCTTCTTTTTCCTTTTTCTGTTCTTCTATTTTAGAATAGACCAAGATGTCATCAATAAAGACAATTACACACTTATCCAACGGAGACTTATATACTCGGTTTGTGTTGGTCAACCCAAAGTCATTACTAGAAACTTGTAATGTCCATAGCAAGTTCAAAAAGCAGTCTTCTGAATCATCTTTTGATTCGATCCATAATTGGTGGTAATTTGACCTTATCAATCATGAGAAAACACGTTTGATTTAGCAGTAAGGATATATACATGTACACACACACACACACACACACACACACATTAAGAGAGGTTGGTATCATTTTCATTTATTTCCTTATTAAAATTATCCTTGTTAACACTTAGGAAAATTTAGGAAAGTTTGAGAAGAAGTTGTGAAAATCCATTTTCTAAGTTGTTGTTGGGAAGTTTCTTTATTTAATGACAATTTTATAACAAAAGAGTTTAGTTTCATGTTCCATTATTGGAGAAAATTCCACTTTAGATTTTGTTGAGACAAAAACATTATGATGATGCATGTACATAAGCATGTAGTATGAAAATGATAAAAATATAAGAAAGATATAAGGTGTAAAATAATAATAAGCAAGATAATAATATCAAGTATTGGGAACCTTGGCTTCATCAAGGTATCCCGATTAAGCATTGGGAGCCTTGGCTTCATCAAGGCAACCGAGTCAAGTATTGGGAGCTTCGGTTCATCAAGGTATCCCCGAACAAAGAATAGACTAGTCCTAAAAAGAAAAAGCAAGAAAGGAAAAAACAATAATAAAAGCAATAAGAATAATAAAATTAAGCTAGTAAGAGTTAGTGAGCATTTAGGCTCTAAAATATATAGATATATATATATTTAGTAACATATATATAGAGTTAGATTAGAGGAATAATATTAACAATAATAATAACATAATAACATTAATAACAACATATTTAAAAGCATAATAACAAGATAATAATATAGGAATTTTATGTGCAAGAACAAAACATAAACATGTTGCTGCTTCTACAATTCATATGAGTTTCAAAACAAACACCATGGTTATGCTAAGTTACATGATATGGGCAAAATAAATGACTGGAAAAATTTACCTAAAAGTATTTTTGGTTGTAGGAAAGGGATAATGAATGTAGGTTTATGGGTTGATAGTATGTAGTAGATGGTTTGTGTGTAGAGAAGGATTTTTTTGTGAGGAAATTGTAAAAGAGAGTTTTGTTATATGAAATGAAGGTGTGAAAGAAGTGGAGAGAGAGAGAATATTTATAGTTGAAGATGGAGGGAAATTAAGTGTAATAAAATAAATTGAAAAAGAAAAAATTAAAGGAGATTGGGGGGGGACGGCACCGGCTATTGTGAGAAGAAGGGAGAGAGAGAGAGAGAGAGAGATTAAATTTGTATTTTTGTAAGAAAATAATTAATATATAAGATATAATTTGATATAAGATGTATTTGAAAGGTAAAAAGTAAGAAAATAGGTATATGGGTAGTAAAATATGTAGTAAGAAAAAGTAGAGATAGATGAATAGTAATGAATAGTAGAAAAGTACTATGAATAGTAGACTAGACAATTAAAATACCGTTAGTAAAAAACGCATAAACAGCCTATATCTGTTATTTTTAGTTATAAAAAAAATTCTAAAACTGATTTTTTTGGAAACCTATATTTTTACGAGTCTATTGGTATTGTCAAAATATTTTCACCGTCCAGTGTATTGTGCACGATTTTCAAAAACCGATCATTCGGATCCGAAAGACACTAGAAATTTGCAAATATGATATTTTTAAGCTTCCATATATTTTTATGAACTATTATCAATAATTACTTCAATTTCGTTGTTTAGGATTTAAGAGCACGGGTTTGCTGGATCTAAATGCTAAGGTTTGTTGTAGACTTTTTGACTTTTAGGGTTCTAATTTGACTTCCGGCTTGTTGAGTTATTCATAAGACCATAAAATTTTGGGGTTTTGTCCGTGTTATGTTTTTTGTTCAACCTTTATGGTTTGTTTTATTTTATTTGTGATTATTTAATATTTTTCTATTCTCAAGATCGTTTAACCAAGTCTAAGGTTATGGGTTGACTTAGCTTGACTTTTGGTGGTATTGAAATTTTTATTCTAAAATTCACTGAAGGATTTAAGGTTTTAGTATTTTTTTTTTGTTTAGCGTTAATTGGATATATCATCTTGATTTGCATGTTAAGGCTTAAATAGATGATTTGGTTGGCATACAGATGTTGAATTAATTGATTGTTAGGTTTCGTTTTTATGGTTCTCTCTTTCTTGAGGCTAAGAATTTTCTCATTTGATCTTATTTAGAATTCGATTTTAACTTGGATCAATTTTTAGGGTCTCAATTTTGGCATTTAACTTCAAAGATTATTTTCTAAGAATTATGAAAAATTCAGGGGTTTACAACCTACCCCCTTAAAGAAAGTTTTGTCCTCAAAACTTGTTACATGTATGTAGTTTTGTAAAACTTGGTGAGAGATTTTATGTCATATTTCATTAGCATTTTTGACATATGGAATTCATCATATTTTATTTGTTAAGTCTATTTGAAATGGTATTACATTATGTTGTTCCTTTATCCTTATTTATTTGATACCTTTCTTTAGTTTAACTTCCATTAAAAGGTTTCGAAAGTTCATCATTATTTTAGCATCTCTTCTTTCATAATTTTCGTTTATTCTTAGTCGGTGGTGTTGAGAATTTTCAATATTTCGTTAATTCTTTGTGTTTAAGATTCTATGCAATATAACATATATATAAACACAAAAAGATTTGTTTAGCAATTTTCAACCTCCACTTTACTTGACCCTTTTGAAGAGCCTCTATAAGCCCGAAAAATTTCAGTAAATAATTCCAAGATGAACTTCGAAAATAAACCCTAAAAATCACTCCAAATTAAAACCGAACTTCGACGAGTCTTAAATCACGAACGAATCCGAAGATTTCTCAATCTTGAGGAAAATAAGAATTCTTAAAAACAAAATAAGAATTCATCATACTTCAATTCCAAAACCACTACGTATGACAAATTCTATACGTAACTCCGACTTATAAAATCGGTAATATAAAGCTAAAAAAAATTATTAAAAAGTAAATAATGATTAACTTTCGGAAATGAAACCCAATTCAAGAATTCGGAAACGATAAAAGATATTAAATACTTACAAAAAAAAAATTCAAGATAAATTTCTCAAATCGAATATGTTGTATAAACATAAAATATCAGTTTCTAAATTGGCAAAGGTATAAACTAGAAAGTCAACCGGAAAACCTAAGTCCACAAAATTCCCAAGAAACCCTAGTAGCCTAGATCCGGCAATTTCGTATTCCTAAACCAAGGAGTCGAATAAGAGAAAAAGGTGTAGTTGGTCGTATTAATTCTAGGTGCTCTAAAAGATGAGATTAACGAATTTTCGATTTATTTGAACCCAATCGGGTACAGACTTTGAAAAGCGTGCCCCGGGACTCGAAATATTAAATATACGATATTAGTACGTTAGACTCGTAATTTCATAAGATTTTCAAATATATATATAATTTTTCGGGTTATAAAAGTTACAGTTATAACATTTTATCATATTTCCATTACTACCGTAATTAATTAGTCTTTTGCACTATTCACTTTATTTTATTACACAATTTTACTATTCTTATAAGCCTTATATTTTTAGATAAATATTTTATATATTATAGAAAATTTTTTTCCAAAATTTAGTTCGTTTCGAATTTTTATGGATCAGTTTCTGTTTAAGACCGATACTAAAAATAAAATAAATTAATTTAATAATTGGAAAATATTTGAAAAATATTATTATTTTCATAAAATAATTTTTTATAATTTTTTGGGTTATAAAATATCATTTATAGCCCATATTTGCGTATTTTGATATACCGGTAACTTATTTGATAATTAACTAAAAAATTAATTAATTATGTTATTTTTATTATGAAAAATCTGCTACAAATATTTGGAATGAATTTCTATTTTATTTTTATTTATTTATTAAGAAAGTACTCTTACAACCCATACTTTTAAGTACACCTTTCACATATCACTTCCTTTTCACTTCAATCTTTCTACACTTTATCCCACACTCCTTGGCAGAAATTTTGACCTCTTTTGCTGCCCTTGTCCTTTGATTTAATCCCAATTTGACTAAAATAATTATATTCCACTTCTTAAAGAAGCAACACATACACATTTATTAAACAATTCAATTTTAAGTCAAAATTCAAACATTTTCCTCTCTCTCTTTCCTCTAATTCACGTGCAGCACTCTTTTTTTGGTTGCCTTTGTCTTATTTTTTTCTTTCTTTCATTCGTTTATTACACTCATTCTCTCTCTCTTTCATTTACACATTTTTCTCTTATCGTTCCTTACCTTTTTCTCTCTCTTTTTCCTCTCTTTCTTCTTCTTCTTGCTCTTATTCTTACAAGGAACAAACTGCCCCTCTTTCTTCCATGAGCTCCCACACATATTTCTTGAAGATTTTAAGTAAACTTCCTTTTCAAAGCTTCCATAGGTGATATAGGTAAAGTATAGGGAGAGTTTCATGCATCAAATGACATTCCATAAGCTTAAAAGCTAAGGATTGATGCCAGAAATGAAACACTCCTCTTCTCTATGATTATTATCTTGTATCACTATTATTTTCTTGTTTAAAGTAGTTATATTTTGTAGATCTAACTTTTAGCTTTGATTTTCGTTTATGCCTTAGATCTTGCTATTTGAGTTATTATTTTTGTTATTGCTTATGATTTATGCATATATTCATCATCCACATGTCTATCTTAGTGATTTATGCATTTAAAACTAGTATAGTAAACTAGATTAGTGTTTTGAGTTCATAAAGCATTAGACTTTTATTTATGTCATAAACAACTTGTAGTGGCATGATGATAGTAGGAAAGTTTTAAAAAACTCAAGGTCTATTTTATTTTCAAAAAAATCATTTTTGAAAATTCGGATGAAAATGGGACCATATTTAGAAAAGTTATTTTTCAACTTCAAAATGTGTATTTTTCATTTGAAATGAAGGGCTTAGGGAATAGATAACATAAATGAGTGATTTTGATGAGTAAAGCTTAGATCTATGAGTTTATAGTTTACTACCATGGGTTTCTTTTATATTTATGATCATATTAAGTGTAGATCTTGATCTTGAGCTTAAACAAAAATGTGAAATTCGTATTTTGGCAAGACCCCTATTTAAAAACACTTTCCAATGTCAAAATGAAGTTTTTACTGAAATAATGAAGGCTTAATATATACACATCATCAAGACTTCTTTTTACAAGAATCAAAGGTGATTTTCAAAAGTTATTTCCAAAATAAAATATTTTTTTCGGATTTAGATCAAGACATATTTTAAAAACATGTTTTCCAACTCAAAAATAAAGTTTTTATTCAAGATATGAAGGGCTCTTAAGATATGATATGTAAGGAATGGATTTTCATAAGTTTAGATAGATTTTATCAAAAGATATGTCCAAAAATAAATTTTGTAAATTCGGATCCCAACCAAGACCAATTTTGAAAACCCATTTTTCAACTTCAAAACAAGACTCTTATTAAAGAAATGAAAGCCTTAAGTGGTAGGTTTGATTAGGAAATGGTTTTTGAAAGATTAAATGAGTTTTACAAAGAAAACAAGCTCAAATGAATTTTTCAAAATTCGGATTTGAAAATAGCCACTATTTAAACACTCATTTCCAAATGCCAAAATGATAATTTTTATAGGAAAATGGAAGTCCTAGGGAATATATGTAGTAAAGACCAAGTTTTGACAAGATAAGAGAAGTTTATCAAAATATAATCCTAGGATAACAAATGGTTTCCAAGAATAGGATAAACAATGTTTTCAATCTTTAAAATTTTCTAAAATTCGTTCTTAGGTGAACCACCTATTTAAACATCTACTTTCTAACCCCAAAATGAAGGTTTTTATTGAAATAATGAAGGTGATGGTTATATAGATCATCAAGGTTGAGTTTTGATAAAAGAAAGTATGATTTTAGAAGAAGAAAAAAAACTATTTTTCTTAAGTCTAATATAATTCAAAGTTTTGCAAAGTAAAAGTTTTCAAAAAGAATTCTTGGTACTATATGTATACATATAGGTAGATCATCTCATAATCCTCATGGCAATAGCTTGTAGGTAATACATATATGCATGATGCATTGTAGAAACAAAGTAGGAAAAATTGAGTTGTTGTCATTTTTTTTTTAGAAATTCATAATAATGGAGTAATGGCATGAAAACTCATATTTTTCAAACTCAAAATAGAAGTTTTATCAAAATGAAGTCCTTAGTGGCTATGTATGGTTGAGCCCTAATTTTCTAAGCATCAAATGATTTTTTTTTTTTACTTAAAGGAATCACTAAAAAAACAATTTTTACAAAATTCGGATTTTGGAATCAATCCTGCTTGAAAACATGTTTACAAAGTATAAAATGGAAATTTTTATGTAGAAATGAAGGTCATAGGTAATAGATATAATGAAGACTCAATTTTAACAAAGATAATCCCATTTTCTTACAAAATAAATCCAAAACAAATGGAAATGATCAAAGTTGGAAAACTAGATTTTTCATAAATAGTTGTCATTATAGTCTTGCAAAATAAAAAGTTATAAAATTTTCTTTTAGCAAAATCATCAAGATCATGAACATTAAACTCATCTCATGTCATTCATGTTAGGAAATCATTCATATTGCATGTATAGCTAATCTATATAGTAGGAACATTTCAAACATTTACAAAACTATTTTCCGGAATTGGAAATTGCTACTATCAGACCTTTTTGAAGCTTCAAAGTTTTCAAAACTTAAATATAATATTAGAATTAGATAGATCTTTCGAAGTAGATAGAAATCGATATATAATTTGCAAGATTCCGGGTTAAAATGACCAAGTTATGGCTGTTTTAAGTTGGAATTCTCTCTTAGGACGAGAATTACGAATTTGATAGTTTGTATGAGATAGTTTGGATTAGTTAAGTGATGAAATACTTATTAGAGTATTTCTTCCTTTTTAGGTGATCCCGAAATCGATGATTCCCTACCACCGAATTACTTTTACTAAAAGACCAGTGATCCAATAACCGAGTGAGTCTTCTTCTTATTTTGTTACCTTGTTTGTACTTGTAGCTAGTCGCGTTAGAAGTATAGGAACAAGATTAAAATCGATATGAATGGGGTGGGATATATGATGAGACTGTGATGAATGTATGCTAAAGAATACTAAAGCATATCGAAACCACGATTTGATTGGATAACTACACTATTCATATTATTTCTGTTATATGTATGATATTGGTTGGTCACTCTAAAGAATGTATGAATATTTTGACCTAAGAAAAAATTAAATTGGTCATGCATCACATCAGACATATTGCATTTGGTAGCGTGCTACTCCTACGCAGGTCGATCGGTATGGTCCGATGATTACTCTTTTGGATAACGAGGCCAGTATCAGAGCTCATTCATGGGAACTAAGGCGCATGTGGATGCATTCCATGAGTGAGCCTAGCCGAGTCGAGTGCTATGAACCGAGGGCTTGGAGACTAGCAGCGGTCATGTAGACTTCAATATCATTCATAACCCAAGATACGGAGGGCATAAATCCGTTCTGTGTGTAGGTTCTGGATACCCATACATAATTGTTTGCTCATGTATTTGTTCATGCATAGCATATGGTTGATTATAACTTGCTTTTATGGTACAGAATTAAGGAATTCTCACTAAGCTAGTCTAGCTTATACCCCAATAGATGTTTGAATGAACAGGTTATCTCAAGAATACAAAGTGGGGACCGAAATAGTTGGAGCCGAGAATGACTTCGGGATTCCGGCAAGGAATAAGAATGTTTGAAGATATTAGCTAGGTTTTATGATTTGCCTTGTAATAATTTTCTGTAGTAGAATCTTTTGAAGACTATAATTGAAGTTCAATGATTTGTATTTTGCAGAATAGTGAATTGTATTTCTTTTACATTGTTACTCAAGTGTATCAACATAAAATGTATCTATCCAATGTGTCTCCTCTATGTGTTAAATGCCTTGTACATAGTATGGAAGCCTTCGCATGACTGAGGCGGTCATTCCTAGGCTTTAATATTGTGTACGGCGGACTGCCACGGTTAGGATACCCTTCGGGGCGTGACAGCCTCCGACTCAATCAAGATAACCAACGACTAACACTAGACTATTGACCGATGACGACACATCATGACACAACACTAGTACATCCACATAACAAACGAAGGTTGTGAATTCACTTTTCCATTCTTATGTGAGTATATATATGACAGACACATATAAGATACATGATGTTCTTACTATTTCCATTCTTAAGGGTATTGGTGTTTTATTATTAATGTGATCATCTTGATAAGATTTGAGATCAAGATGTTTGATTAATTTCAGGAAAATTTTGGGAATTGTATGTTAAGATTCTTATCATTATTGGTTCTAGCTTTTAGGCGATAAATATAAATATTTAAGCTTTTAGGGTACTTTTAACCCAACTATATCTTTTATAAAATTTAAATAAGTTCATCATAAACTTTGAAAAATCACATACTAAGTAAGCTTCTACAAGACTTGATTTTTAATATTGTTATTCTCTTTTCAAATTTAAAATGAAATTTTTGCTAAGTTCTAATGTTGACAATTCTTTATTATGAAAGCTTTTCTTATAAACTTATCTAAAAAGATTATGCCACCACTTGAGGAATATTAAGAATAAAGCAAGTTTTTCAAATCAAGGTAAAACCAACTTACTATTTTAGAAACCAATTTAGAGAAATAAAATTTTCCAAGAAAGTGAAGTTTAAAAAAGGTAAACTTATTTTCTATAGAAGTAAAAGAATATAAAAATAAAAGGGAAAGCATACATTTAACATAACTCCAAATATTAGACAATACCAAGGACTTAAGAAAAATTTTGAAAACCTTAATTTTCAAGCACTAGAAAATAAAATTGGTAGGTGTCTTAAGAAAACCTAGTTTTTGAAAAATTTAATTTTGTCTTTGAAAAGTTAGGAAATAAAATTATATTAGGAAAACACTCACTTATAACAACCTAAAAATTTTTAAGTTTTCCTTCTAGCAATTTAAAAAGAAAATTTTTAAAGTTTTCATCTTTTAAAACTCTTAAAGAAAAATTGTTTCATAAAAGAATAATGTTGAGACAACCCTACAAAATCATGCATACAATATGAGTATATAAATATATATATATATTCAAAGAATTTTTCAACTATACAAATATCCATGTATTTGTTTAAAGGTTTTTAGATGAAGAAAAGTTGGAAAAAATAAATTTTAAAAACTGGGAATTTAGTCACTATTTTGTCTCCTTTCTTTTTGGACCAAAACAACCCATTTTATAAAAATTACCTTAGAAATAGATAGATCTTTTCGAGTAGGTAGAAAATGATATATGATATGTGAAATTCCGAGTTAAAATGAGCAAGTTATGGCCATTTTAAGTTGGAATTTCCTTCTATTCGAATTTTAACGCAAATACTAGAATAGAATTAGAAAGTTCAAGTAGAATTTCCACGAAATACTCATTTTGGCTATTTCTTTCGTTTAGGTAACGAAGCTTGGGAGGATCCGTATTTGTAGGACTATTGTCAGTAAAGAATTTTAGCAAGGATGGCCAAGTGAGTTTATCTCCTACCTTCACGTACTTGTTTGTGCTTGTATTTAGAGGCACTAGAAGTAGGAAAAGATGAAAATGGATTATGCATGATAATATTGGTCGAAAGAATACTAAGTATATTGAGATATGAAATGTTGTTAATTAAATTGGGTTTTATTATTTTGACGCAGGAGTGTCTGCAAATTCTGTTATCGCCTTTAAATTACTTTAATCACATATTACGAGTTATATTAATTGATTCATACATATCACGTAGTTAGACTCATTTCATTAGCTACATATGGTCATATGTTTGTTGAATTCACTCGTTTGATGCATTCCACTTGGTTGATTAATTACTTACTTGAGTGTTTGTATTAATTGTGATTCGGAAGTTTCACTCACTAAGCTAGTGTAGCTTATACCCCAATAGTTTCCTGTTGCAGTATGAATACCTTTGGCTATCTCCGAGGACCCGGGGACATCATGTACAGCTCCTAGAGGTTGAGGAGTTTTTGTTAAGGCAGGGACCTAAAAGTAGAAATGGATTTCTAATCCTGTTTCTCGGAACCAGTGTCCAAAGGATAATATAAGAAACTTTGTGAGCTTGAAATTTTTTTTGTATTGTATTGAGGGTATGCCCCCCTGGTTCATGTAATAGAATAATTCTCTGTAAAACATTCATGATTTACGTTCTTGCTGCTATGTATGTTTCCTTAAGCTACTACGAAGCAAAGTATGGTTTATAAAGTTTGAGAGCGAGCCTTACACCCGATGTTCAAACTCATGGGAAGGCTAGGGTTGTCTTACTTGAGTTTAAATGTTGAGTGTGGCGGACTGTCACGTGTAGGGCATACTTTGGGGCATGACATTATCTATGACCCAAGTGGATATGATATGCTCATTTTTAAACTATTTTTGAAATTGCAAAAATTTATCAGTTAATATATCAAGTGCATATGCAATAATAAAAATTATTGATGAGAACTACATCATGTCCACAGGGAGCTTGTGACTAATTACTAGATTATAGTGATCCTACTCTAATCCAAGCAAATCAAATTTGAATTCATGGGAACTAAAAAATAGAATATGATAAAAATAAATTGAGCACTAAACCATATTCCATAGCAACACATAAAGTTCCTAGAATTGCAAATAAAATGCAAGATCATGAATGTCACGTCCTAAAGGATACCCTGGACGTGGCAGTCTGCCACATACAGTATTAAATTTTAGAATGACTTCCCGAAGTCAAGCGAAAGTTTCAACACCATATGTAAAGCGTCTATCACAACAATAGGAGACTCCGATAGGATATGTAGTTCGAGATAGCAAATATAACATACAAGAAATCTAGATAAATATCTAACTTCAACATTATAGGAATATGATCCTTACATCATCTTAGGGGCATTCCCCTGATAAATCTCTAAAAGAAAAAAATATCAACTTAGTCTTTTACATAAAGAACAATACTAGAATGAAAAGATTCTAAGAGAAATCTATTCTAAGATCTTCAAAAGGATTCCCTCAAAGCTTCCCAAAACATGATTTCACTCGAATATATGAAGTCTTCAGACAAAAGAGATAATGATCCTATGTCAACAAAAGTCTAATGGGATGTAAGCTCAACTAGCTTAGTGAGAATATTCTTGGATTAACGTACACGTAACAATAAATTCAAACAAGTTATTATATAAGCATATGACAAGCAAATGAGCAAGCAATACATATAATCTACCAGAAATCATATGTTTGAATGGATTTACCCCTCCATTCGGGGTAAAGTGTTTCGACTACTATTCTATACTATTCATCTATCTCTACTTTTTCTTACAACCTACTCTTACAAACCATACACCTATTTCTTACACATTTTCATTTCCAATACAATTTCACATTTTTCATTTCTTACTTTTAATTAATCAAAAGACAAAAAATTAATTTTTCCCTCTCCCCCATGCATGGAATTAGCACCGGCCCCCTCCCAATTTCCCTCAATTTATTTTAATTTTCATTAATTTAATTAACACAAATTATCTCTCACATTTTCCTATAAATACCCCTCATACCTTCACTTCTTTCACACCTCTTCTTCTCTAAAGTTACTCTACAAAAATTTCTCTCCAATTCCTCTCAAGAGTTCTTTCAAGAAGTCTTCTTAAGTTTAGTTTCCTTTAGGTGAGAATTTTCTCAAGATTTCTTCATGTTCATCTACTTAGTATGAGCTTAGTGTGGTTTTCTAAGACCATGAAGGTTAAGAAAGCAACATTAGGTTCATGCTTTGTTTTTGTTCATAAACATAATTCATCTATGTTCATTTATGTTTCTTTTATGTTCTTTACTATCTAATATATCTATATAACTATATATATTATTTAGAGCATATAAGCTCGTTGTCTTACAATTTATTTATTTTTCATGCAATTTATTTACTTCATTGCAATTTATTTTAATTTCAAGTTGATTTTAAGACTAGTCATTCTAGTCTTAGACTTGTCCTCATCAAGTCAAAACAATTTCTCTTTCTTTTCTTTTCGGGACTAGTCTTTTCTTAGTCTCGGAGTACCTTGATGAAGCTAAGGTCCCAATACTTGATTTACTTTATTATTTACTTAAGCTTTCAAGTTATTATTTTACTTTATATTTCTATAGTTTATGATTCATATTCATGCATGAACATAATGTTTTTGTCTCAACAAAAATAGATGAGGAAGTGTCTTTCTAAAACTAAAGGTTCTTGTTAAATAAAAGTAGGAAATAGATTTCCTAAAAACTCATGAACATGCTTGGAAATGATTTTTCTTACATAAATAAAAGGTTTTATGGAAACTTATCTTTCATTAAGAAGTAGAAATTCTTTTGGAATCATTACAAGAAACAAAAATTGACATTTTATTACTTTTTGAACCCAAGTTTTGAAAATAAAACCACACCTTAGGAATTTAAGAAATTACAAGAGATTAAATTTAGAAAAAGAATATTCATCTCAATGACTCAAGATCTTTCAAAAGTAAAATAAATATTCCATAGAATCTCAAGTTTAAAGTCTTTTTAAAACCTTACTTTTTATAAGTTGAGACAACTTCATTTACTTCATATATTTGTTATGAGTCATTACAAATATATAATACCTTTCAAAAGTTCACAAAATAATTTAACTACTTATCTTTTCAAAATGAGCTTTGTTTACAAGAAGGAAAACAAATGTTTGCAAATTCGTGGCAAATCTGGTCGCTACCTTTTCGGAACCCAAACGACTTAGTTTTATAAAAATAAGCTTAGAAATGCGTAGATCTTTTCGAGTAGGTAGAAAACGATATATTATACGCGAAATTCCGAGTTAAATACCGGTAGTAAGAAAGTACACGTATAAAAGCGATATCTGATATTTCTAGCTACCGAAAAATTACGAAATTGATATTTTTGGAAATCTTATATTTTTACGAGTCTAACGGTATATTCGGAATATTTTTCCTATTCCGGGCTTCCGGGTACGTTTTTCAAGAATCATGTCCGATCGGGTTCAAAGGACACTCGAAATTCTTCAATCTGATATTTTTATAAAACCTATAGCTATTACGAACTATTACAACTAATTTTCCCAACTTCATTTTCTAGGGCTTGAGAAAACGGCAATGCCGGATTTAAGCGGTTATGGTAAGCTAGGGTTTGGTTGACTCTGGGAAATCCGGTTGACTTCCGATTAGGGTTTAACTATAATTTAGATCCAAAATTTCGGGGATTTACAATTGTCACTTATAAAAAGCTATTCTTTCCAACTTTATATTCCCTAGGGTCTTTAGGATTTTATTCTTGGAATTTACTTGTTATCTAAATAAAAATGAGTTCTCAACATCTATACCAATTATGACCTTCGTTTATGCATAAAAATCCACATTTTTCATTGGGTAACTATGTTTTTGAACAAGCTACTTACAAAAATCCGAATTTTGTAAATTTCACTTTCTTACATTTTCTTTATGAGAAAACTTGTTTAAGGCATCAAAAATTGAAGCTTCAATATGCCCGTTACCTAAGGACTCCACTTGATCCATAGAACATGCCATCTAAGCTTGGATACTAAGTGTTTATGTGGGCATCATCCAAAAATACGAATTTGACTATAATTTACTATCTCAATATTTTTCATCCTAACTCCACTACTTGCTTACATTTTTCTCATGCCTAAACTCATCTAAACTTATGAAAATCATTCCTAAGGGCATCTATCACATATACTTCCATTTTTTTTATGAAAAATATGAGTTTTAAAGTGGTTTTTGTGGTTTTCAACATAGGGTTTCAAAATCATCCGAATTTTCAACTAAGCTTTTCCAACAAAATATTTTTTTTCAAGTTCCTTGTCTTCCATACATGAAGATCTACCATCTAACATATCTATACATAGGCAAGGCTACATTTTTATGATCATCAATGCATGAAAATCAAAATAACCATAACCATATGAACATAAATGTAGATGAAGATGTGAATGTCTAAACACTAGATCTACTAAATATAATGCGTGAATCATGAGTTTCATGGAATGAACATAAAGATCTATGCAAGATTCCTACTTGACATGCATGAACAAGATGATATCTCAACAAAAACTCCTTTAAACTCTAGATCCACTTCTTGTGATGGCTTGATATTCTTGTACAAGTGTTTTCATGTCCCTAGCATATGCTCATTGGGATTAAATGTGAAAAACACATAAGAATGGTCTTGCCACTACAAGATTTAGGACTAACAAAGCTTGGAATCATTGTCTAATGGATGATTTGAAGAAGAAAAGAAGATGAAACAAACTTGTGGAGGTGTGTGCATGTGTGTGTGTCTCACGGCAACAATAGGAGGAGGAGGAGAGGGTTTTCAACCTTTGCAAAAATTTAGAAGAGTGAAAATGAAGAGAGAGAATAGAAGATGTTTATATATCATGTGCATTAGGGTTTGTTTGTAATAAAATGAGTAAAATAAAACAAATTGGAGGGAAATGGGGAGGGGAATGCGCCAGCCAAGTATAGGGGAGGGAGAGAGAAAATTGAATATTTTGATGAAATTTGTAATTTAAGTAATAAAATGTAATATTTGTAATAATTAATTTGGAAACAAATTTTTCTCGGAAAAGAAAATGTAATGAGTAGTTGTAAGGATGTAAGAATAGGGTATGGGTAGTATGTAGTGTAGGTAGTACTTGTGAATAGTAGACAAGACATCTACTTTACCGGTTGTAACGAAAACACAGGAAAAGGCTATAACTGTAATTTTTATAGCCCGAAAAATTATAAAATTGATATTTTTGGAATCCTTAAAAATTTACAGTTCTAATGAATATTCCGGAACATTTTTCTGAGTTCGTGGTCCCGGGGCACGCTTTTCCTTAATTGAGCTCGGAAAGGCCCGGAATTGAAAAATTCCCGAATTTAAAACTTTCAAAGGTCTAAAATATACTTTAGAATGATAATTCATATTCATTTATTTTATAAAACTTCTTTTGTTATGAAATCGAAAGAAAGCCAGATCTAGGGTTTCTAAGTTCCTCTCACTAAGCTTGAACTAGACTGATATAGGGTTTCGTTTTCCGGTTTTCGAAGTTTATTCGATTACTACGAAGCTAGGGTATATATCACAAGAACAAAAATAAAAGTAAAATACAAATAAAAATAAAAATAAAAATAAAATTATGTAATGAATAGTGGCAGATCGTACTGAAAGACCCCCTAATTACCGGTAGTACAGTAATACAGATAATTTTGCAAATATCATGAAATTCTAGCTATTGAGACTTATAAAACTAATATTTTAAAGATCATTATAAAACATGAGTCTAATGGCCTTAATAACATGTTTTTAATATTGCGGATCTCCGGGCGCGCTTTTCGAAGTCGGTACCTGGCTGCATTGGAATAGGTCGAAAACTCGTTGATCTCATCCTTTATAGAGTCCTAGGCTCAACACGAACCAATTACACCTTTTTCTCTTATTTCGACTCCTTGGTTTAGGACACGGAATTGCCGAATCCAGACCACGGAGTTTTTTGGGAGTTACAGGGACTTAGGTTTCCCGATTGACTCTTCGGTCTATACCTTTGCCAAATTGGAAACTGATATTTTATACTTATATGACTTATCTGATTGGTGAGATCTATTTTAAGGTCGTTTTTCAAGAGTATTTAATATCTCACAACATTCTCGAAATTCTTTTGGATTGAGTTTTATTCCCGAAGGTTAATTACTATTCACTTCTTAACAATTTGTTTTAGGGCTCTATTATATCCGAATTTATAAGTTGGAGTTAGATATAAAATTTGTCGTATGTAGAGGTTTTAGAATGGAAGTATATTGGGTTGCTATTTTATTTCTGAGGCTCCTTATTTTCTCACGATTCAAAAATTTCCAGATTCGTTCGGAATTTGGGACTTGTCGAAGTTCGGTTTTAATTCGGAGTGACTTTCAGGGTTTTATTTCCTAAGTTCATCTTTAGAATTATCTACTGAAATTTCCCAGGGCTTACAGATAATTTGTACAAGAAAAGCACATTGATTAGTTATATTTATTCTACTCAAATCATGGGAATTAATGCATATTTCATTTGAATACTTGATGAAATTCCCACAAATTATACTTTTATTGTTTAATTTGTTGTTTTCAACTCTTCTGTGCTTAAAAGAAGGAATTGAATTGATTTGATTAAGAAATGGAGAAAAAACAACAAAATCATGAGATCGTAGCTAGCATCACACCTATAGTCAAGCCTATGCCAAGTGTGATCAAGTTTAAATTTCACATAGAGCCAACCACAAGACAAATTGAAGCCATGATTACAACTATGGATCAACCCTTGTTACATTTATGAAATTTCCTACAAGTTTATTATAACAAATTTGCCATGTCAATGTCTTTTGCATTAGAAACACTTGCTTCTCATGAAACCCTAAGGCATGGAATGAGTACGAAATAGGTTAGAAAATATCAGAAAACATTTCTATTGTATACAGAGAGAAGTTAGAGTGGGTTTTGTAGATTTTTGCAGACTTTGTGGGTTTCACAACAACTTTTGGACTTCATTTTTTCAATTCACTAAGAATTATATTTTTATTGCTCTATCTCATTATGTATTTTTTTAAACTACTTCTCTAAACTATTGATTTTTTTTTCTACATCCATGGAGGAGTAGTTGATTTAGCTTAGGTCTTGTGGATCCTTAGGTCAAACTTATGTAATTCTGGTGTGCTTAAATTTAACTAGCGTTGATCTCTTAAATTCAATAGCTTTCGAAATTGCATAATGTATGATCTGGGTTCATGCCTGATTTCGTTAAAATAGATCGAGACGTCATTTTAATGAATAGATCTAGGTTATTGAAGAGGATTACTTATAATTGCCTATGAAGAGCATTACTCATAACTACCTAAAAATAGGAGTGGTAAAATCCTTCTATCACTTCATTCTAAATTCATTTAAAGGGTTAATAAAGAAAATGGTACTTGAACTTTCGCAAAAAGAATAATTAGATATCTAAAGTTTGTTTTAAATAAGTTGGTACTTGCTCAAAGGTTTCATTGACATTTTTCATACCTAAAGTTTAGTTTTGACAATTTTGCTACCTAAACAAAGTTTTTCGTTGACCTTTTTCATATTTAAAGCAACAGAGGTATGTAAAAAGTCCATGAAAAGTTTGTTCATGTACCAAAATTGTCAAAATTAAACTTTAATTATGAAAAAAGTCAATGAAAACTTTGTTTAGATACAAAATTATTCAAAACTAAACTTCACATACTTAACTATTCTTTTTGCAAATCTTCAAGTATCATTTTTATTATTATCCCTTCACTTGCATGGTTTTTAATCAAATGATTCTTTATCTTAATGCGGATCTAGGTTGTTGATAACGTAAGAAGACATTTTGGTGGTCTGACCTAGGTTTAGAAGTTCTTGACACTCGAGAGGGGTATTAACTTACTTTAGTAAATCCAACAATTTAAGAATTCAACACCACATTTATTGAAATTTTATCGAGTTACATGAACAGGCCTAAAGTAAAGCATGACTATCATGATCCCAAAAGGGGCTTAGAAGGATTAACCTAAAATTATCATATCACGCGTACACCCACAATATGAGAACTGTCTTGCAAGTCAGAGTTTGCAAGACTCTACCAAAATAATTACTTTACAAATTTCTAATGTGTAATTACATTTGTGATAAATAAATGAATTCTAATTTCCCACAGTCCATCAGAACTGCAGAGAATCGGTATCCCCTATCAAATAGTAAAATATAATAGATCATCTTTTTTTTACAAACGTTAAATTATTATACAACTAATCTAATTCAAATTCCAAGTTTATCTCACATAGTACAAAATCTCAAGGAAATAAACAAAAAATCTAATTCTTGTTTTAATTTTTTATTTCCATTTTTCTATCTTCAGGGAATTCTTTGAAGGTGAACTCTCTCCATACATTCTTATCCCGTTACAAACTAGAGTTATTCCAACACAAGAACTGTAGGGGTGTGAGCCAAACCATAGCTCAGGTAATAACAAGACCATACCACATTCAAACAAATGCTAAGAAAATTTTATTAGCAAACATATACGATGCACACTCAACCATATGACTAGATGACTAGAATCTAAACCAATGGAGATTCATGCCTCTATAAGAGATTGAAGGACCAACACCAGTATCAAGCTCAAGAGACACTAAGAACTAAGGAAGGAGGGCTTTCTAAACTTATCTGTTATTTACATATATATTATTAGCATAACCTTAACTTTTCCTTAGAAAGACTAAGGAAGGAGGATTTTCTTTGAAATTTGTCTATTATTTAGATATATTTATTAACATAACCTCAATTTCACTTTACAACCTCAGAAACTCCACTAAGCATTATCATTTCAAACTAACCATCACTAGACAATGTCCTTTAAGCCTACTTAGTTCCTGTAGAATTTATGACCCAGTAGTATCCTTTACTAGATTCACTGGATTTCATAAAGCAATACCATAAAATAAAAATGATAATACATAACGTGCATACTTCATAAATGCTAAAGCAAGTTATGTTGTCATGTAATGCATTAGTGACCACATCAATTAACAAACACTCATCAACAAAAGTAACTCAATTATTACAAGTAATGTGTGTGGTTACTTTTTATTTTAATGATTTATCAAACAATACAATCATCAAACAACATATGAGTACCTAATCCCCACACATATTTAATTATGTTTATCTTAATATAGGTGCAACATAATACAAGCATTGAAAAAAAGTGATAAGGTCATGTAACCCCGTCCTGGTTAATTCATAATATTTCTCTAGGAAATCCAAAAATTGGTCAGCTTTTCCTATGAAACAAAATAGTACTCATTCATAACTTTTCTTAATGTACACATTATTGAATTTTAGTATTCAAACTTCACTATAAGTTTATTAATTTATACTTGGTTGAAACATAGATTTATGTTAAACCTATTTGATCAAACACTAAGTAGAAACCTCACAATGGCTGCGGAAATCACCTTGCCAAGATGTGGAAAGTTCTCCATTGTTTATCAAATTATCTCTTTTCCTTTGGTTATAATTCATTCCTTTATGAAATTCATATTAAACATTCATTTTCAAAATACTCACTTTCCTCCAATGAAAAGAAAATATATTTGAAATAACATACTCTCCATATTCATTAAGGTTTAGTAAAAAAACATTATTCACATCATTCCTAAACCATTTATAAGTTAAGTCCATATTAACTTAATCTTAGTTAAGTCAAATACACTTAATCAATTTAATTCATTTCAGCTCATTAAAGTTCATTAAGCCAAGTTGAACTTAAGTTCTTTACATAAGTGCATTTTATACTTAACATCCATATTAAGGTGTTAAGCTTATTATATTTCAAGTTATATTTAGTGTAAACATAATTTAACTAAGTCAAGTTGTATAAAATTAATCATTTAATCCAATTACTAAGCAATATTCAATTTATCTCTCTAAGTCTTTACCATATGTTTTATAGTATTCTAATTAATCTAGTTCATTTTATCTCAAAAAGATTCATTAGGCCATGTTAAACTTAGGTTGATTAACTAAGTTTATTTTATATCTCTGTGTTCTAAACTTATGGTATAAATTCCTTAGTCCATTGTCCTTAAGAAATTATAAAATTTTATATTCAACTATATAGATTTAACTAGTGAAACAAGTGTCTAATAGATTTGAATATGTTTGGACTTATTTTGCGTTGTTTCTGTTTATGCCTCTATGTTGTAGCTCAAAACAAATAAAATTTAGGCTTTG
This sequence comes from Combretum micranthum, assembly GCA_024138025.1. Classification (NCBI taxonomy): domain Eukaryota; kingdom Viridiplantae; phylum Streptophyta; class Magnoliopsida; order Myrtales; family Combretaceae; genus Combretum; species Combretum micranthum. The sequence goes on along the minus strand of JAMXBD010001640.1, from coordinate 63,007 downwards.
ATACTTTAATGATTTCTAAAAAATTAAACATGAAAGTTATATAACTCTTTTTAAGCTTTCGAAGCATCTTGAATCACCTCAATCCGAGTTCGAATAAAAAAGTTATGATCAAAATGCGAAACAATGTCGTCATTAGTGTCTAGCAAAGTAGAGTTATGGTCAAGTTCTCTAAAATTGCAACACCAGATGCTACTAACATGAGAATCACACCCATGATTCTTAACTTTTGAAGTTTTAGAATAACCCAAGGCTAGCAAACGGAGAATCACGCCCATGATTGACAAAAATTTTATAACCCGAGCCTAGTAAGGGTGGAATCACGCCCATGATTCTTGTATCCCCTATTATGATTCCTTCCCCTATTTCTTTTACTTCATTTTTTTTTCAACTTATACACATCCTACTTCAAACAAAACACCATAAAAACAACATAAATGCTTGTACCCATAGTTTATTACACTTATGTACCTATTTTTACATCTTATTTCATCAAACCATATCATAATTTATCTAACCTATATATGATCAAACATATACTTAGGTTTTTAGCTTTTATATTCTTATCTTTCTTGTTTATAAATTTTATTATAAATTTTACTCATTTCTAACACTAATCTTTCATGCCCATTTTCAACCCCCAAAGTTTTGTGACCGGTTTAGCTTAAACCCTGATTGGAAAGTCAACCGGAAAACCTAAAGGCAACAAAACCCTAGTTAGATGTAATAGTTTAAGTCTGACAATCCCGATTAAGCAACCCTAACAAAGTAAGTAAGAGATTAGTATGTAGAATAGTTCGTAGTTATATAAGGAAGCTTAAAAAGATCAGATTAGTCAAACCGCGAATCGTTTTGAGCCCAAAAGGATACAATCCTTGAAAAACATGTCCCAGAGCTCAGAATAGTAAAATATTCCGAATATACCACTAGACTCGTAAAAATGTAAGGTTTTCAAAAATTTCAATTTCATCATTTTTCGATAAGTAAAAATAACATATATCGTAATTATACATATATTTTCTTACTATCGGTACTTTATTAGTCATATCTACTTTACATTATACTATTCACTACCATTCTATACTATTCTTTTATCTTTACTTTTTCTAACACCTACTCTTACAACACCATAACCTATTACCATTATTTTTACCTTGCCCATAACTTTATTTCACATCTACCTTACTTGTTACTTCATTTAATCAATAAAAATACAAAATAAAATCTCTCTCCCCCCTCTCACAAGTCATGGCCGGTGCCCCCCCCTTCTTTCTCTCCCTTGTTTTTGTTTCAATTTTACTTTATTTAAATCATACAAAAATTCTCTCCTCATTTCTTATAAATACCCCCCTCCTCTTTCACTTTTTTCACACAATTACTACCCGCAAATTTACTATCAAATCTCTCTCAAATTTCCTCTCAAAACTCTCTTAAAATAATCTCAAACCAACTTCTACATACACAAAACCTATTACATATAATACTACAAAAACCCTCTTTAGGTAAACGTTTCTTTACATATTCTTCTTCTCATGTCATGTAACTTTACATGATCATAGTGTAAGTTTCCAAAAACTAAGTGTTATGGAAGCTACACCATGTTCATATATTGTTCTTGTTCATGAATATCTATTTATGTTTATATTGTTATTTTACATTGCTCCTACTTTTATTGTTATTATATCTAACTAAGCATTATTATTATATATCTATATATTCTTTAGAGCATATAAGCTCACTTGCAATTTATTTATTTCCATGTAAAGTAATTTATTTATTTCATTGCAATTTATTTATTTCTTGTTGTTTTAAGACTAGTCTCTAGTCTTGACTTGTCCTCATCAAGTCAAAATAATTTTTCTTTCTTTTATTTTATTTCTTTCTTTTGGGACTAGTCTAATTCTTAGTCCAGCCTTGAAGAAGCTAAGACTCCCAATACTTGACTTTATTTATTATTTATGTTATTTTTGCTTATTATTATTTCTCATAATCATGCCCATAAGATTGTTGTCCAAATTTTCAAGCTCCAATTATATTGATAAAAATGAGATTTTATCACCTAAGAATAGTTTTACATAAAATATAAAATCTAAGATTTAACCAAAGCAAAATTCTTTTCCAAGTTTTAGCAAGAACTCACTACTATTTTAAAAGTACTTTTTTGTTTTGAAAAAGCTTTTTAAATCCTTTCTATATTACTTGTTTTCTTAAAAGAAGATGACTTTGATACTAAAATAATTTTCATAATATAAGGAAATCCCTTGAAACAAAAATAAGAGTTTCCCAAACCAAGATTTTTTTCAAATAAATAGTCAAAGAAAACAAATAGGAAAAGTAGCACTAATGTTGAGAATTTAGAAAAGAAGAAATTCATTTTTATCAAAAAGTCATTTAGAAAAATAGTAAGAAAAGATAAAGTCATTCTTTGAAAACAAAGGAAATCAAAATATTCATTTAAAGGATTTACAAAATGGATTTCTTATAAATATAGGTTTCTAAACTCTTAATTAATATTGTTTTACCCGAGAAACATGGTTAGACAGCAAACACTTGAGCATGGATAAAATATGAGTAAATATCTATGAAAAAGAAATTTTTTTCAACCATATAGATGACTAAATACTTACAAATAATTTTTGAATGGTTAAATGTTTGAAACAAATTACTTTTGGGATGGGAAAATTCGTGGTGAATCCGATCACCATGTTTCGGAGCTTAAATGACTTAGTTTGAGAAAAATAGTTTTAGAAATGGATACATCTTTCGAGTAGGTAGAAATCGGTATATTATATGCAATTCCGAGTTAAAATGACCAAGTTATGGCCATTTTAAATTGAAATAATCCTTTATAGAACTTTGACGTTCTCATGAAATTTTTCAAAAATTCAAGAAAGTCATCAAGAAATACTCATTTTTGTATTTTCCTTGACTAGGTGATTCCGAGGAAGGATACCCATCTCGAGGGCTATTTCGACTAAGTGGATTGTGTGAACGGCTAATCCATTTAGAGAAGTGTCGATATGGCATCGTGAGTTTATTTTCTTAAAGTGCTTTACTTGATTGTGCTTGTAGTTTAGTCGCATTAAATTAAGAAAAGACAAATTGACATGTATGTGAAAAATTTGTTGAAAGGATCTTAAGAATAATGAGGCCGGAATTGATTAAATGTTTATTTTAGTATAGCACTTGATTTGTATGAAATTCTATGATCACCTTAAATTTGATAATAATGATGCTATGATATCATAAACAAATTGATTCATACAACCACGAAGTGGGTCACATTGCATTGGGTTATTATCCTTGGGTGAGAAGGATGGTAACTCAGGTTGAAAGCAATATTTGGCGGTTATGATCGAAAGCAATTGCTTGGCGACATGGAGTTAAATACTTGGCGAAAGTCCAGAAGCATGGATTAATTCAAGTAGACTTAATATGCTTGGCGGTATTAATCAAAAGCATAACTTTTTAACTAAAATTACTTATTTTGAGGTTAAGTATCACCAAACCCCGAATAAGGCGTAAATCCATTCAACATATAGTTCTCGGAAAACTATATGCCTTGTTTGCCCACGTGTATGTGCATTTCATTTGTTTGCTTAAATAACTTGTTTGAATTTCATTACACAAGAAGTTATTTATGGAAATAGTTCTCACTAAGCCTATTAGCTTATACCCTTATAGATACCTTTTTCAGTTTACTATTTGTGGTTGAGGCCACGTGGACCCTGCAGCTAGTATTTTCCTTTTTGGTTAAGGAATCTCTAGATGAAGTTTAGTGTTGGATAAGATATAAACTTCATAGAAATATTCTTGTAATAGATTACAGTTATTTGTGATGGGGAATGCCCCTAAGATTTGTAAGACTATTGTTTTGAGCAAATGAATATTATAAATCATCTTTTCTTAATTTGTTATTATATCTTCTTAAGCTTCATAATTCCATGTATGGTCCTTTAAATTTGTGAGAGCACCCTTACACTTAATATCGAAGCTTCTAGGAACGACTAAGGTTATCATACTTAAGCTTTAATCGTGGCGGACTGTTACATTTAGGGTACCCCTTGGGGCGTGACACCCATACATCAACAATAATTAAAGCAAGAAAACAACTTTACTTACTTGTTTTAGAAAACCTCAAACATCCACAACTCGACTACTACTACTCCTTCTTGGTTCTTGTAGTTACTCCAAGCATGATCTATATCTTTAATCTTACTTTCTATCTTCAATTACTTCTATAATCTTCTTGAATTTGAGATTTGAAACTTTGGATTTTAACGCAAAAGAAGAAAAAAAGAAAGGAAGAAGAAACGTAGAAGGAAGAAGAAGTGAAATAGGAAAGAAAAGAAAATGAAGAAGAAATGGAGAGGAGCAAAGGACAAGGAAAATTAGGATATTTATAGATAATGACTTTGGATTAAACATTTTAGATGATTATCTCATCTTTAGAAAATAATTAGAAGGAAATTTGAGAATTTATAAAATAGAAATTAATTACTTGAATCAAAACTCTAACCTAAGAGTTGAATTTATAAGAAATCAATGTTTAGTTTGGGTTTAGGCTTAAGAACTGATATTTTTAAACAAATAAGTGACTCCAAATTTTCGAGGATTGAAGAAATATGATTTAGGTTAAAATGGCTATTTAGATAGTTGAACTTGTGAATTTTGCGTCATTTTTAAATTGAAAAGAAAAGGGGTTCACAAATTTACTAAACACAAAAGTTAAGATTTTCAAGGGTTTAGACTTTTGAAGTTAAAAAAGAAGTTTTATTTAAGAATTACAAAAGATAATAATATTTGATTTGTTGAAAAGAATGCTAGAGCAAATATACTTATTGAAGGGGATTTGAAATCTCAAAATTCAATTAATTTATTTATTAGTTCAATTATGACAATCTATTTAACCGTACTCTATTGTTTACTTATTTTGTTTATTTTATTTAATTAAACTATCTAAATTCAATTTCTATCTAAATTCAAAATTATCTATCTATTATATTATTTAATTATACTACTCCATGTGTGATCTTTTATATCACGATCAGAATATTAATATATTGATTTTAGTCGTACTCTTAATCATTGACTTACCACAAGATATTATAGAAGTTCTTTTTTTTTATTAGAGTCTTTAGTTCTATAATATTATTTATTATCTATTGAGTTTTATAACTATGTACAAATATGTTCCTTTGATAACTTACCATTTTTAATTATGTATTATGATTGCAAAAATTTCTTAAAGTTTACAAATTACTAATTTTTGTATGGTTCCTTTAAATCTGCTAAAGTTCTAATATTTACTTCGTTAATTAATTAAGTTATTATCGATAATTGATTATGAAAAGTTACAAAAAATTATATTTTGAAATTTTATCAATGATGATTCTAACATCTCAAAGAACAATTATATTGTCTATATTTTATTACTTCTAAAAAAAGTAGGAGTGATTTTTGTGACTTTTCTTTAAACATTTAAAAAAAATTTCATTAGTTATTTAGTCATTATTATATTCAAATTGTATAAATTTAGGTTATTACAATGACACTAGAGTCTTGTGAATTAATATATCTTAATTCTTTATGCTTGTAGTGAAACTTGTTATTTTATGCTTCGTTTAGTTTTTTTTAGTTAGTGGTGCATGCTTAGCATGGCTTTGTGAAATCCAAAACTCTGAGAATCAAGTGCAAACCTTGACCCATGAAATATCTAGAAAAGAATTAGTGGTATAATTGAACGTAACCCTAGATCTGACAATTCCATAAACCTTGGTATGGATTGATGGAAAAACGTTGACCTGTTAATTGAGTAATCCTAAGAACCTTGCTTTAGAGATCTCGACCTTATAGGAAATACCGACCAAGAGCCTTGGTATAACAACGAACACAATAAGAATATCAAATTCATGAAGAATTCACAAGCTCTTGAAAGAACTCATAGAGAAGAATTTCTCTCAATTGATTTCAATGTCAAAAGTATTCTCTCTTTAACAAACCCTTACATCCTTTCTTATAGTCTTTTAGATGAAGGAAAAGCATAAAAAAGTAGGTATAAGAAAAAGTAGATGTGAAATAAAGTTATAGGAAAGATAAAAAAGTAAAGGTTATATCATGGTGTTTGTAAGTAAATATGACTAATAAAGTACCAGTAATAAGAAAATACATGTATAATTACGATAATTGTTATTTTTACTTACCGAAAATTTATAAAATTGATATTTTTGAAAACCTTATATTTTTACAATCTAACAGTATATTCGGAATATTTTTACTATTCTAAGCCCCGAGACGCGTTTTTCAAGAACTGTGTTGATCGAGTTCAAAATGATTCGTGGTTTTACTAATCTGATCTTTTTAGGCTTCCTTAGGTAATTACGCACTACTCTATATTCTAAACTCCTACTTACTTTCACCGAGTTGCTTATTCAAGATTGTCGGACTTAAGCTATTACGTCTAACTAGGGTTTTGTTGACTTTAGAGTTCCGGTTGACTTTCAGATTAGGGTTTTAGGCTAAACTGATTCCAAAAATTTAGGGGTTTACAGTGCATGCGTGTCTTTATTGGTTAGGTAAATCCCTCTTGTTTTGGTAGGCTAGATAATGAGAAGGAGTGAGTATAAGTAGTCGCCAACTTTCCTGTAGAATACGACCTAGATCTTTCTATTATGCTATTTGATAGGTACACTTAATTTCTTGAGATTGTGGCTAGATAAAGATTTAGAAAGGAAAATACTATAATAGTTCTTCCATGTTTGGAATGTCATCTATAACCTATGTTCCTTCCATTCATTATGTAATGCCCTAAAACTTAATTAATGCATATACCACCACGTATAATATCTTATGTATTACATGCTCAGACTTCCTTTAAAAGAATTTGTTTATATTGAACATTGCTAGCTAATTTTAAATATTGAAACCATTTAATTGAATTGTAGAGACAAGTGGATTTATAATAAGAAAATAAACTAAATAAAAACATTTCAAACTTCTACTTACACGAGTATATCAACTTTCTCAAAAACATAACTTTATAAAATCTTATTACAAACATATGGGCTCCCTAGGCCCCTTTAAAGAAAATACAATTTCAAGGATAAATCCAGCTTTTTATAAAATAAAACAAAATAAACTAAAATATAACCATGATTCTAATTCATTTCACACCTCCTCCCGGAATCTTCACAAACACCCATAACTTAAGTCAACATCATCATCATTAAGACATCATCATCATGATTAATTATCATCAACAACTCATCCTCATCAACATCAAGATCTGGGCAAAAAAAAAGATAACAAAAAAAAAAAGAGCCAAAGCCTAGTACACAATAACGCAACCACACACGAAGTGATACACAAGCTTATCTAAATGCAAGCAGCAACAACAATTTATTATTTTTAACTTAAAGTAAACAATTCAATACTAGAGAACTCACACTCCAAAATAATCCTAGCAACCAAGTTCCTAAGTAACAGCAAACACTAAAAGGGTTGATATAGACAGCGTGAATACCTATATCTCATACATAACGTTACAAGAAGATGGTCTCATCTAGGGTTCACAGCCGTTAGTCGCTCTTTACTTACAACTCAGTCCATAAATAATTTTAGTTCAATCGTTCCCATAAATGTGAACTAAATCATGATATCTCTCCATGAGCTTAAGTAAATATTACGTCGATACTGTTTCCCTCATCAGCTACCCGCCAAGCTACTTATCAAAGTCATTGCATCATGACAGGAGTGACCTAAGTGTCTAAACCACCATGTCCCTCTGGGACACGATTGTCACTCTCCTTAGACTAGATTCAACGGCATAAGCACAAGCAACACACATTTATTAAACCTAGTTTAAGTTTTTAATTCATTTAGGATTCCTATCTTAGCATACAACACGCAAGTTACTACATACCTTTAAATGATGTCCACAATCTAATAGAATTAGAAGATAAACTAGAAGGTAGGTTCACAAGCAAATATCTATTTAACTTACACCAATTTTCATATCAAACATTCATTTTATGTTTCTATTTGATCAGACATTTTATAGGAACCCCGCCATAGTTGCAAACATCACCCCTTAAGATACGGACAATTCTTTGTTATCTGTCAAATTGTTTCTTTTATTAAACAAAGTTTTAGTCTGACATATTTTAGAAATTGAGTACTTCTTATTATTTAAGGTTTAACATATCATTTTGATCTATGCCAATCATAATTTATTAAGCTCATATTATCTTAGTTTTAATCAAGTTAATTAAACTTACTATTAATTAAATCACTATGTCAGATTCAATTATTTCTTAAGTAATTATATATTGTGTTTAATTTAACTTAGCCAAATTGATTAGAGTTAATCATTTAATTCAACTACTATGCCAAGGTAATTAAACTTAAGCAATCTTATTCATTTTAGCTCATTAAAATCTATTCAGTCAAGTTGAACTTAAGTTTACTAATTAAGTTCATTTTATACTTTAGAACTATGTTAATCCAAGATAATTACTAATCCTATTAATTCATTAACTCATTCCTAATTATACAAATACTAACATGTCATTTTATCTATCATTTATCTATTTTATTTTTTCTTTCTTTCTTTTTATTTTCTTTTCTTTTTATGAATAGCACCATGGCAAGGAACACGTCCATGATGGGGGCTGTGATCATCATCACTGACCTCATCATGCTAGCGATGGAGGCCATGATGTTCATCAAGGACCTTGTCACGCTTGTGACAAGGAGATAACATCTCTTGTTATAACCGTGATATAGACCATGACATTTGAAAATCATGATTAGAGGAGATCACGTCCTCTATCATGGTCATTGTCACGCCTCGTAGGGTATTCTAAACGTAACAGCCCGCCACATACTAAGTAAGACTCTCGAGTTCCCTACCCGGGGCCTTCGGAACTCTTAAGTAGATGTAAAGCGTTCCTTTACGACAATAGAATACTTCAGCAAATGGAGTTAAGCAGTTTAACGAGGCATTCATTAGCCATAGATAATAAATCAAAACGCATAATTTAAAGTTTACAAGATCTAAGGGGCATTCCCCCGCAAAAGAATAACAGTCTATTACAGTCATCCAGAGTCTTTAGTTTCCAATGGAAGTCTATACAAAAAGGAATGGATTAAACTTCTATGGGAAACTCCTATCTCCGGTACCTGCGCTGTGGCTTGTCTCGGCCTAAGCCATATAAAATCATGCTGCAAAAGATAGAAACTATGGGGGCGTAAGCTAACTAGCTTAGTGAGCAATACTTCCACAACGCAATTAAACATAATTCAGTCAAACAAGTAATTATTCAGGCAAGTGTATGCATCAAACAAATGAATTCAGCAAACATATGACCAACCGGAAATCATATGTGGATGGACTTACGCCCTCCATCCCGGGTTAGCAGATTAACGAATCCTGCGGTACGACGCCGTTTAAGCTCACGGTCAACTAACAAAACTTCGTTTTATGGATCACGATTAACCAACAATTTCGTTTTATGGATCACGATTAACCAACAAATGCGAATGCTCCAACCCCATCGTGACATGAATGAATTCAATTTACAGTTGGAGTCGAATATTCATTAATTCAATTCTTTTAAGTGACCAACAAGTTTTCGCAGACATTCATCATAAGATACTAGTAAAACAGTCAATATCTTAACACCCGGTTTCGATATTCCTTAAGCTCCATTGCACATATCAACAATAACAAACAAAACAATTCCCATATACCCCATCATGCATATACAATTTCTTTTATCTTTGCCTACACCACTAGTGCCACTACATTACAATCACAATCATTAATTGAGAGTGGAAGTAAACTCACTCGGCCATTGGACGCCAACTTTAATAATATAGTCGGGAGGTAGAGTGTCGTCCTGCTCGGGATCACCTACCAAGCAAGAATAATCCTAATGAGATTCTATCATGTAATTAAATCAAACTATACATCTAGACTAGTTGAATTCGGATTTCTCGCTATTTTCGGAAGTCCGACTTAAAACGGCCATAACTTGGTCATTTTAACTCGGAATTTCGCAAATTTTATATCGATCTTCATCTACTTCGAAAGATCTATCTATTTCTAATATTAAATTCAAGTTTTGAAAATAGTAAGGTCACGGAACAGTGGGATCAGTTCTGTTCCGCAATTGATCCAATTTCGAAAATGTGCTTTGCTTTTGATAAGAAATGTTCCTAGTTGGTGATTCATGCATGAATGATATAGGAATGAACTACTAATGTGTATGCCATGTAATGAACTCAATATGTGCATGGTCATGATAATTTTTGTGGTAATAAACCCTTATGAACTCCTAGGTGTTAGAAAATCTTGTAAAGGTTATTTCTAGAAGACTATTTTTCCACATTATACTCCTTAGGGTTTCTTTGGCTTTTAGTCTTGTAGTCCACATGTTTTCTATCTAAAAATAAGTTCCCAAAGTCTATAATAGTCATGGCCTCCATTCATGCATAAAAATTCACATTTTTCATTTGGTAAACATGTTTTTAAATAAGCTACTTGTAAAAATCCGAATTTTCCAAATTTCATTTTCTTGCATTTTTCTTAAGGAAATCTTGTCTAATGTATTAAAAAGTGAAGCTCCAATATATATTGTCTAAGGACTCATTTAGCTTATAAAATATCTAATTTAGACCTAAATACTAAGTGTTCTTGTGGGCATGAACCTAAGTTACGAATTTTAACCATTGATCAACATACCAATATCTTTCCTCTTAACTCCACTACTTGTTTTATATTCCTATGATGCCTAAACTCATCCAAGCTTATAAAAATCATTCCTTCAATATTCCTATTATACATACCCTTCATTTTTCTTGTGAAATATGAGTTTGAAGTTGATTTTGGGGGTCTTTAAGGTAGGGTTTCCATTTCATCCGAATTTTCAACTTTTCATATTTGACAAAGTCCTTCCTTTTTCAATGTTCTTGCCTTCTATATGTGAAGATCTACTATCTAACATCTCTATACATGAACAAGACTTCATTCTTATGATCATCAAAGCATATAAAGCAAAATGAACCTATGATCATGCATGTACATGAAGTTGTGAATGTCTAAACCTTAGATCTACTACATATGATATATAAAGCATGGATCTCATGGCATGAACAACAATATATGTGCAAGATCACTACTTTACATGCATGAACAAGATGAGATCTTAACAAAAACACATCTAAACATTAGATCCATGTCTTGTGATGGCTTGACATTCTTGTTCATGTGTTTCCATGTCCCTAGCATTAGCTCATTGGGATTTAATGAGGAAACACACAAGATATGGTCTTGCCATTACAAGAACTAGGAAGAACAAGACTTGAATCAACATACCAAAGGAGTCTTGAGATGGAAATGGAAGAAGAAACAAAGTTGAAATTGCAAGGGAATGGGGGAGGGGAGTGCTCGGCAATTGAGAGGAGGAAGAAGAGAGGTTTTGATCCTTTTTCAAAAGTTAAAATGAAAGAAATGAAGAGAGAGAGAGAACATTTAGTATATATATCAAGTAAATTAGGGTTTAGCTTTATTAAATGGAGTAAAAATAATTAAATGAGAGGGGAATTAGAGGGAGGGGCGCCGGCCACTATGGAGTGTGTGTGTGTGAGTTTTGAAAAATTGAATTTTGTAATTTAGTAAATGAAAATGTAATAAATGTGATAATTGATTTAGAGACAAATTTCTTGGAAAAGAAAATTGAAATGAGTAGTTGTAAGGATGTAAGAATAGGGTATGGGTAGTGTGTAGTGTAGGTTGTACTTGTGAATAGTAGACAAGACATCTACTTTACCGGTTGTTCCGAAAACACGGGAAAAGCTATAACTGTAATTTTATAGCTCGGAAAATTATGAAATTGATATTTTTGGAATCCTTATAAAATTACGGTTCTAATGAATATTCCGGAACATTTTTCTGAATCCGTGGCCCGGGGCACGCTTTTCCGTAATTGGGCTCGGGAAGGCCCGGAATTGAAAAATTCCCGAATTTAAAACTTTCAAAGGTTTGAAATGTACTTTGGAACAATAATTCAAATTCATTTACTTCATAATATTTATTTTACTATGAAATTGAAGGAATGCCGGATTTAGGGTTCCTAGGCTTCATTCACTAAACTCAACCTGATCGGATTAGGGTTTCGCTTCCAATTCCTGGGGTTTCCTAGCTACTGAGAATTACCGGGGTTTACAGTCGTGGTCTAGGCCATGATGTTCATCATAAGCAACAAAACATCCGTTATCATGCTTTAACTTTTGATCAGAGGAGATCATGGTCATTGTCATGCCCGTGATCATCCTTGATTTTATTTTCTACCCCTATCACCGGCTGTGATACGGTTATGATGAACAGGGAGAACTTGTTACATTTTTCCTTTTTCTTTTACATAAGTTCTAACTATTTGTATCCAACACTCATCAACAAAACAAGTTGTTCTTAATACACTCGTACATAATCTTAACCTGTAAACACTTTTATATACATTTCTATATCATATTTCTATAAATCATTCCATCAAACATTTATTCTACACATGTATATGCATATTTGGGTTTTTAGCATACCTGACCATATTTCTTTAATTTATTATTATTATCATAAGTTCTACATATATCTAGTTCTAATACAACATTTACATACATAAACAACAATCAAAACAAGAAAACAAGTAAACTTATCTTTTTAGATAAATCTAAAGAGATTGGTCTTCTCTACCACCATCACCACCACTACTACTACTTAGGTTAGTGTAGCTTCTTCAAGTTAATTTCCTACTTCAATCTTGTTTTCCATATTCAATTTCTCTTTTAATTTTCTTGAACTTGAGATTTGTGGTGTGTTTTTGAAGAAAAGGAAGAGAAGAAGAAAAGAAAGAGAAAAAGAAATGTAGAAAAGTAGAAGGAAAAAGAAGAAAAGAGAAAGGGCAGGTGGCTTATAAAGGAAGGGAAGGGAAAAAGTAAAATTAAAATATTTTGGAATAAATGTATTAAGTTTAAACCTTTTTGACACTTATTTTAAAATTCATAATTAGATAGAAAATAATTTGAGAACATATATATTAGAAATTTACAACTTGATATAAAAACGAAATTCAAAAGTTTAGTTTATGAAAATCTGATATTTAATTCGAGGTCGGGTTTGAAACTAATATTTTCAAATAAGTAATTGATTTAAAAAATTATAAAGATTTAAGAAAATGAAAGTTAACCAAAATATAAAGGGTTTAAGAGTTTACAAAACATTTAAATTTCAATTTCAATCTAGATCTATTTACTAATTTGATTTATGTCAAATTATCTAACTTAAAACTATTTAACTATCGAGGATTAATTTTTAACTAAGCTCAAATTTAATATCATAATTAACTATCTATTATGTTATTCACTTGAATAATTTCTAATTTAACTAGGTGAGAATTTTGGGATATTTCACATTGTGTGCTCTATCGATGTAAATCTTCAAATCCAAATATGCTTCAAAGATACATATAACAAATTAATTACAAGACCGTTATAATGGTAAAAAAACCATAAATGCCACTCATATGTAATAATTTTTTATCTTGTCTAAGAAGATTTTTATCCAAGTTACCATGGGATTATCAATAATAGGCACTCTTTTCTCATCTACTACGACCTCTACCAGCTCTTTGTTTGTGGTCTCTTCAACATCTAAAAATGTCTTCTCTACAACCCCTTTGTATTTTTTTCTCAAATATGTATTATTGTGAAGTCACTATTTCTTCACATGTACTTTTATCCTTATTCTCAATAGATGACTTTAAAACCTCTAATTCAAGTTTCTCATCTTCTATAAAGATTTGTCTCTTGTCTTACTCATTTGTACAAGAGCCTTAACAATCTCTAGATTCTTCAATACTGGTTTTGGAGATAAAGGACATAACAAAATTTGTGGATTCCTAATGAAACATGTTTTATTCAATGACTTATACTATATATAGCAATTCAGCCCCCACAACTTGTCCAAACATATATTACAATCAACAATATCAGCAACGTTACATTGAACTTCATCTCCATACTTATTTCTAATAGAAAAAACACTACTTTTACTTGAAAACAAATTACTTCATTTAATAAGGATATTTGTAAATCCCCAAAATTTTGGATCCAAATTATAGTTTAAACCCTAATCGGAAGTCAACCGGATTTCTCAGAGTCAACCAAACCCTAGTTTACCGTAACCGCTTAAGTCCGGCATTGCCGTTTTCTCAAGCCCTAGAAAACGAAGTTGGGAAAATTAGTTGTAATAGTTCGTAATAGCTATAGGTTTTATAAAAATATCAGATTGAAGAATTTCGAATGTCCTTTGAACCCGATCGGACATGATTCTTGAAAAATGTGTCCAGAAGCCCAGAATAGGAAAATTATTCCGAATATACCGTTAGACTCGTAAAAGTGTAAGATTTCCAAAAATATCAATTTCGTAATTTTTCGGTAGCTAGAAATATCAGATATCGCTTTTATACGCGTAACTTTCTTACTACCGGTATTTAATTGTCATGTCTACTTTTACATTACACTATTTTCTACTATTCTACACTATTCATCTATCTCTACTTTTTCTTACAACCTACTCTTACAAACCATACACCTATTTCTTACACATTTTCATTTCCAATACAATTTCACATCTTTCATTTCTTACTTTTAATTAATCAAAAGACAAAAAATAATTTTCCTTCTCTTCCTCCAATGTAGCGCAGCCCCCTCTCACTCTCTCTCTATTTGTTTTATTTTCCAATTATTTAATTAACACAATTTATCTCCCACATTTTCCTATAAATACCCCCTCATACCTTCACTTCTTTCACACCACTTCTTCTCTAAAGTTACTCTACAAAAATTTCTCTCCAAATTCTCTCAAAAGCTCTTTCAAGAAGTCTCCTTAGTTTAGCTTCCTTTAAGTGAGAATTTCTCAAGAATTCTTCATGTTCATCTACTTAGTATGAGCTTAGTGTGTGTTTTTCTAAAACCATGAAGGTTAAGAAAGCAACATTAGGTTCATGCTTTGTTTTTGTCCATAAACATAATTCCTCTATATTCATTTATGTTTTTTTATGTTCTTTACTATCTAATATATCTATATAACTATATATTATTTAGAGCATATAAGCTCATTGTCTTACTATTTATTTATCTTTCATGTAATTTATTTACTTCATTGCAATTTATTTAATTTCAAGTTGATTTTAAGACTAGTCATTCTAGTCTTAGACTTGTCCTCATCAAGTCAAAACAATTCTTTCTTTTTTTTCGGAACTAGTCTTTTCTTAGTTCCGGGGTACCTTGATGAAGCTAAGGTCCAATACTTGATTTATTATTTACTTAAGCTTTCAAGTTAATTTTTTTTATATAGCTTATGATTCATATTCATGCATGAACATAATGTTTTTGTCTCAAACAAAAATAAATGAGAAAGTGTTTTCTTGAATTAAAGATTCTTTCTAAAATAAATATGGAAAATGGATTTCTCAAAAACCCATGAACATGCATGGGAATGATTTTTCTTACATAAACAAAAGGTTTTATGAAAATTTATCTTTCATCAAGAAGTAGAAATTCTTTTGGAATCATTACAAGAAACAAAAAATTGACATTTTATTACTTTTTGAACCCAAGTTTTGAAAATAAAACCACACCTTAGGAATTTAAGAAATTACAAGAGATTAAATTTAGAAAAAGAATACTCATCTCAATGACTCAAGATCTTTCAAAAGTAAAATAAATATTCAATAGAATCTCAAGTTCAAAGTCTTTTTAAAACTTTACTTTTTATAAGTTGAGACAACTTCATTTACTTCATACATTTGTTATGAGTCATTACAAATATATAATACCTTTCAAAAATTCACAAAATAATTGAGCTATTTATCTTTTCAAAAGAGCTTTTGTTTACAAGAAGGAAAACAAGTGTTTGCAAATTCGTGGCAAATCTGGTCGCTACCTTTTCGGAACCCAAACGACTTATTTTTATAAAAATAAGCTTAGAAATGCGTAGATCTTTTTGAGAAGGTAGAAAACTATATTATACGCGAAATTCCGAGTTAAAATGAGCAAGTTATGGCCATTTTAAGTTGGAATTTCCCCTTATACGATTGTACCACGATTTTAAGAAAAGATTAGAATCTTCAAGGATAGAATTTCACGAAATACTCATTTTGGGTATTCTTCTTGATTAGATAATCACGAGGAGGATTGTTCGTATCCCGATGATTACTACGATTAAGTGGACATTTCGAACGACTCATCCATTTCAAAGGTGTCGTCATGGCGAGTGAGTTTATTCCTCGTTATTTTTCATACTCTTGATTATATTGTAAAATTAGTTGCACTAGAATCTAAGCAAAAATCAAAAAGAAGTGTATGATAATATGTTGAAGGAATACTAAGTATATCGAAACTCAATTTGTTTGTAATAAAGTTGTATATGAGTTAATATCTTGAATTGTTTGAAATTAGTTGATCACTTGAAAGAAGTTAAATGTAACTACTAGACTTTAATTAAAGAAATTATTCATGCACATCATATGTTAAGTCACATTGCATTCACTACTATACAATTGGTGGGACAAGTGTATAATAGTGGTGGTAGACATAACCGGTATATCATGTGAGTGGCGAGTAGGAGCCAGTAAGAACTACTTAAATTGGTGGCTAGTAGGAGCTTGTAATAACTACAAGTTTTTGATGGCGTATAGGAGCTGGTAAGATCTATAAAAGTGTTTTTAAAAGTTGTGGCTGTAATTGGCCTGAATACCCAACCCCGAATGAAGGGCGTAAGTTCATTCAACATATGATTCCCAGAAAGTCATATGTCTTGTATGCTCACGTGATTGTTGCATTTCATACGTTTGAATAATAAACTTGATTGATAATTTACTTCGAGTATGAATTTTGGGATTTACTCACTAAGCCCATAAGCTTACACCCCTATAGGTATTTGTATTCTCAGGAACACCTATTTTTGTGCCCGAGGTCTTCCAGTATCCGTATACGTTTCATGTTGAAGCTTTTGGAGGAAATCTACTCGAAGACTTATATTAAAATTCCTTTAAAATCTTTAATTTTGGATGTTATGAAGTTTATCTCGATCCTTGGAATTAGCGTGGGTATGCCCCTAAGAAATTATGTAATAAACCTTGGTTATTAATGTTATGATATACTTATTTCTGGATTCTTGTATGTTCATCTTTACTTACTTAAATTATGCTTCCCAAAAGCGTCTCCTATTACCGTGTTAGACGCCTTACATATAATACTAAGGCTTTCGCATGACTAAGGTAGCCATTCTTAAGCCTTGATATTATATGTGGCGGACTGCCACGTTTAGAGTACCATTCGGGGCGTGACAATATGTATATGCATAAGTCTACTAATGGATTCAAGGCTCGATCCATCAACGGTGGCATGAGAAATTAAATTGACAAGGTAGGTACCCAATTTAAATAACAAAACACATCGTCCTACTATCCCTTGTATTTAAAATTTTTGTGCCTCCATAATCGATTGCACACATATATGAAGCCCAATATCTTCCATACCATTAATTAAAATCTCAACAAACCACCATTTCTATTCTTGATACAGCCACATCAGATTCGATAAGATATGAGCTTTGAAACTTACTAATTAAACACATATTGGTACATAAATCTTCACAAACAACAACCACCTTGAATTTAAATAAGAAGAAACTATCCAACTTACCTCAAAGTGCAAAAAGCTTTTATTTGATGCCAAATAAATGTGTGCTTGAAGAAGGTTACGAATTTAATGGAAAAATTGAATTTTTTTAGTTTTAGATTTATTATGATAAATATAAAAAAGGATATGGATGTAATTAATATTTTGTAGATACTGCAAATATTAAAAAGAAATTGGGTTATGATTTGAATTATAATTCAATGGAGATTACGAATTATAAAGCTACCAGGGTGCTAAAAGAATCAATAATTCAATTAACTTATTTGCCATAATATATAACAAGATTGATAAGAATATAAAACACATAAAGAGAAATAGCATTCAGTGTTCAAAACAAGACTCCATAAGTCTCTCAAATAGATAATACTCATAGACTCGTAGTCTAATATCTAATAGTAAGACTTAATCTACATATAGGCATATATGACAATTCTATCAAGTCCTCATGTAAGTGGAAAGAAACTAAACAATGATATTCCAAGTTAATGAGACACTTAATAATATGTGACCCAATCTTAAAATATATAGAACAAAATAAAAGCAACACATTAGTAACTTATATAATTAATTTGGCAGATGGACCAAAAGGACCTTTGCCATTCTTTTGATTTGATTCTTGTCAACTTCTTTTACAGATTAAGCTCAACGAACTCATGAGCCCTAAACAAAAATAAAACCTTTGAAGCTAAATGCACAAAATGAATTAATTTATAAATAAATGGATGAGGGGATCATGAATAAAGATTAAGTTATGTAAGTGTATACATTATTTTGTTATATATATGATATAATGTATAGTATATATAACCAACAAGTTTGCTCATGAGTAAGCTCATGAGCTTAAATAAGAGTTCAAATTTGAGCTCAAGTTGAACCGAGTTTAAAGTGAGTGAAACTCAAGTAGCTCACAAGCAACTTGACTCATTTGTTGACCCACTTTCACCTTAGTAGCTAGCATATAACTTCATCTAGAATATTGAACTCTAGAAGCTCTATCCCCTTGATATGCTATACTTTAGCCTAGCTACAAAATGATTAATAGTTTGCATGTTGGACTCTATGACCTCACATCAAATCATGTGACTTTTAAACTATTTAATACAACATTTTGCATTAAGTCTACCCTATTCAAGATTTTGAATTTTCATTAACATCTTGAAATACCCTAATTTTTCATTAATTTAAATAAGGGTGGTTATAATTAAATAGAATAATAGATGGTCGAATTTTGAACTATAATTTAAACTTGATTTAGAATTTGAACTTAGATAGTTTAAATAAATCAAGTAAATTAAACTATAGGATGTAATAAGATAGATTAACATAATCAAATTAGTCAATAGATTTGATTAAAATTTGAAAACCCAAAATATTTCATTCCATCTATCTATTTGCTACAATTACCCAGTTCATCAATTCAAATCTTTGATTTTCTCTAGCTATCAAATTTGAATTCTATTCATTTCCAATTGGTTTATTTACTTCAATTATTTTTGCAACAAAGCAAATTTCATCATCATCTTAATCACTTTTAATTAAAACTCCTTTTCTTTCAAATTGTCAAATGAACAAGAGTATTTAATTTTTCCCAATCATTTATTTTAACTTCTTTTCTTCTATTTTGATTCTCAAAACTTTCAAATATGTAATTAAAGTTTTTTGTAAGTTTTTAAACCCTTAAATAAATAATTTTAATGTTAGTAAATTTGAAAACTCCAAACTTTAATCTATTGCATAAATTGAGTCATCTAATTCTTTAGAATCATCAATTTGAACATTTTTCTTTCAATTTACAAATAACTTAAATTTCTTAAGTTTATTTACCTAAATTTGTAAAATGTCCTGAATTAGCCATTTTAACCTAGGTTCTATTTCTTTAATCCCCATAAATTTTGAGTTCATCTACTTGTTTAAAAATATCAATTTCTAAACTCGAGCTCAAACTACATATCAATTTCTTAGAATTGAATTTCTAAACTAGATTTATAATTTGAGATATTCATTTCTATTATATAAATTCTTAATTTGTTTTCTAATTATTTTGGATACTTAAGATATTGATCTGAAGGATTTAAGCTGTCACTCCAAAGGGTACCCTAAACGTAACAGTTCGTTGCATACCAAACGAGACTTAAGAATCACTACCATAGTCACTCAAAAGTCTTATATTAGTATGCAAAGCATTCCCTTACGACAATAGAATACATAAACAATTAGGGATATATACTTTAACCTGATAGGATAAGTATAAAAACATAAACCATAGATATCTTAGGATTAGTTACAAAGCATTAAGGGGCATTCCCTTGCTACACATAAGTCTGGGTGTTATCTTTTTGGTAACATTTGATCTTTCTAGGTTCACTACTAAAAACTATACAAAACCAATCGTAAACTTCTAAGGAAATAACTCCTAGTCTCGCATTACCTGATTTGACCAGATCTAGGGACACAGCCATATGTATGGAAACTGTATTAGAAAGAAATTGTGGGGGTACAAGCTGTGCTAGCTTAGTGAGTTTCACTTCCAAAATTAAATGCTCAACAAGTAATATATATCAGGCAAGTTATATTAAAAACCATATGAAATACACAAACACGTGAGCATATAATACATAAGACTTTTCGGAAATCTTATGTTGAATGGATTTACGCTCTCCATTCGAGGTTAGGTGTTTCAGGCCCATATAACCATAGATTTCAATTTTTCTCATTTATATTGTGGTTGATATAGGTGCCCACCCACACACATTTTCAATTTCGGCTATTATACCAACATTCGAGTTTACAAGCCCCTCGTTGCCCAGCTATTATGCTTTCTTCCCACAAATGTATAATAACCTATGCAATGTGACTCACATATGGTATGCATGATCAATTTGATTATAAGATCATGGCATGCTAATTAATAATTTATAGGCAACCATAGATTTTGCAGACACTTCAATTTTATACGAAATCATACAAATATTTACAACAAGCTCATTTCGATATTCTTATCATTGGTTCACCCAAGTAGAACTCACATACACACAATCAAATTTTTATTTTACCCTAATTCTAATGCCACTGACGTTACAAGCACAATCATAAGTATATAATTTAAAGATAGTGAACTCACTCGGCCATGGTCTCGGGTCTCTAACGGTAGTGATCCAGAAACACGAATTTCCTCCGATTCCAAAATCACCTAAACGAAAGAAATATCTCTATGAGTATTTCATACCATAACTAATTCCAAACGTTTCAATTAAAACTCTTTAAATTCATAATTTTCGTGGTAATTAGAAATTCCAACTTAAAACAGTCATAACTTGATCATTTTAACTTGTAATTTCGCAAATAAGCTATTGATTTTTATCTACTTTGAAAGATCTATCTATTTATAATGTTACTACTAAATTTTGAAAACATTTACATCTCGAAATGTTTGGATCATATCTGATCAGTAACTGGAATTTGAAATTCCGAAATTGTTTTGTGAAATTTGCATTATTTCTAACAAGTAGATTATATGTACAAGCAATATCTACAAGTTATGATCATGAATGTCATGATATGAGCTATCTACGTGTAATTCCTTAATGATTTTTTATTAAAATGAATTTTGCAAAAACTTTCACTTTGCAATAATGTCATAAACACTTGTTTGAGAAAACTAGCTTTATTCCTTTGAAAATCATGCATATTTTTATTATGATGGGGCCTTGATAACCTATATACCTAATACCTTCATCATCTCAATAAATTTCTTCATTTAAAGGTTGGAAAATAGATGCTTTAAGGTGAGTTTTGCCAAATGACAAATTTTGCACAATTTTTGGAAAGGAAAATATTATTTGATCTTAGTTGGAAAACCTTTCCTTTGTTTTAAGTTTCTACTTTCATAAAATACATTTACTCTTATAAAAATCAAGTCTTTATTACTTCTATTCCCTAAGGCTTCTATTTTTCCATAAAATGCTCATTTTGACATTTGGAAATAGATGTTTAAATAGGGATCATTTTTAGATCCGAATTTTGGAAAAATTGTTTTTGAGATTGTTTCTTGTGAAATACTCATTTAATCTTTCTAAAACTAAGTCCTGATCAAACCTACTCCCTAAGGTTTCCATTTCTTTAATAAAACTCTTGTTTTAAGGTTGAAAAATAGGTGTTTTCTTGGCATTTCATCCTAGTTACGAATTTCAACATTTTTGTTGGTGTTGAAATATAGATCTAACTTAACTTTTGTAATCATTTTCTTGTTTTAAAAATTTCTCTTAGTAAAACAATGATCAACTTATAAAAATCACTACTTTATGATACGTATTACCTAAGCCGTTCATTTTACATATAAAACCTTCATTTTGAAGTTGGAAAATATGTTTTCTAGATAGTTCTTTCCCAAGATCCGAATTTTTAAAATCACTTTTTAATAGAAACAAAATGGATCTTGAGTTTTGATCAACACCTTCACTAAAACTTTCATGTAACAAGACTTTCATGTATGTAAAACAAGTGGCTATGTCATTTTAACTACTTTAAACAAATAGATCTACTATAGAACTCATGTTATGAATGTAATGCCACAATGACAATATATAGAGGGGAGTAAAAATAAGAATATATGCACAAAATTTCTATATGAGCAACATATAACAATAATATAGCAAAATACTTCATATATTTACTTAATAGTAAGATCTACACATTGCGATGACAAGAATATCATGTTTTAGTATTTCCACATCCCTAGCATAAAGCTCATGAGGATTTTTGGTGGAACCACACATGTATAACTTTGTCATTACATGTTTCTATAGTAGTAGGGTGAAGATCTATTACCTACTTAGTGTTTGGAGTAAGAAAACTTGAAGAAAATTTGAGTGAGTGTGTGTGTGTGAGGGAGAGAAGCTCACGGCAAAGAGGGAGAGGGAGAGGGAGAGAAGAGAAAAACTTTCCAAAAGTTTGATTTGCAAGAAATGAGAAAAAGTGAAAGGTGAAAGAGATATTATATAGGAAAGTGAATTAGGGTTTTGTATGAATAATTAATTGAAGAAAAATCAAACAAAAGAGAGAGTGAATTAGGGAAGGAGGTGCGCCGATTCTAGCAAGGGAAGAGAGAGAGAGAGTTTTGGTTTTGTTTTGTGTAATAAAATTCAAACTTAATAAGTAGTTTGAGTACAAAATATATTAGAAAGGTAAATTTGTAAGAAAATGATGTAAAATTGTAAGAATAGGTTGTAAGGAAGTATGAATAGGGCATGGGTGGTTTGTTGATGAATAGTGTGAAAGAAAGCAAAAAGTTAATTAGACAATTAAATTACCGGTAGTAATGAAAATACAATAAAAGGTTATAACTGTAGCTTTTATAACTCGAAAAATTATATAACTGATATATTTAGAAATATTATGAAATTACGAATCTAACAATACTAATATCATATATTTAATATCTCGAGTCTCGAGACACGCTTTTTAAGATCTTATCAAGCTCAAAATAGGTCGAAAATCCCCTCATCTGATATTGTTGAGTATACTAATATTAATACGAGCCAACCTATACTTCTCACTCATTTTTGACTCCTTGGTTTGAGAATACGGGATTGTCGGATCTAACTGCTAGGTTTCCTGAAGTTTTGTTAACTTAGGTTTTCCAGTTGACTTTCTGATTTAAGGTTTTACTTAGAGTTAACTTGTTTCTAAACTTTCAAGGTTTCATTCTTGGCATTGACGGACATAGGGTTTCCAGGTCCGATTGGCCAGAGGTATCCTTTTAGGGATTCGGTTTCCGGTTTTAAGTTTTCTGAAATCGAACTCAGGTTTGCTAAGAAAATGAGGTTTACATAAGCCCTAATATTTTACTAATAAATATCTTCTCAACCTAATCTTTTATTTGACTTTTCTTCTCTTTTTCTTTATCTTTTGTTGCCTTTCTTTCTTCTTCTTCTCTTTCGGTTCCTTCTTTTCTCTTTTCTTCTTCTTCTTTTTTCTTTTTGTTTTTTTATAAACAAGAATCAAAGCCTAAAATCTCAATTTTAAGTAGATTAAATGAGAAATAAAATAAAAGATGAAGATCATGAACATAGTAGCTTCAAGAACTAAGGGGGAGATGTAGTAGAGAAGATCAAGATGTTTAAGTTTCCTAAAAGATAAGTTTTGTTGTTTTCTTTATTTTGACTATTGCATATGCATGAATATAATGAATTAGAACTAGATACGAGTTGGGTTAGTGATAAAATTAGCAAACTAAGGATATGTAAACATAAAACTAAAAACTAGTTTATTTATGCATGAGTGAAGTTAGAAAGTTGTTGAAATGATTTAGATGATGTATAATAGTGGAAATATGATTAGGAGTGTTGTTTAAACTTGACATGGACTTATTTGATGCGGTTATGATATTTTGATGGACCTATGATGTTTTAAGTTGATAAATTTAGGGTAAAAAGACAAAGGAAAAACATAACTCTAACACCCTATCAATCATGGGTGTGACAAGGCCTGAGGATCGTGACCCTCATCATGGGCATGATCCATCCCCTGGTACTATTTGTATAAAAAAAATAAGGAAAAGAAAAGAAAGAAAGATAAAATGAATTAGATGAATGATGAGTAATAGAAATGATATGTAGTGCTTGTATAATTAGAAATGAGATGAATAAATTAATAGGATTAGTAATTAATTTGGATTAACAGGGAACTTAAGTTTACCAAGTGTACTTAGTTAATAAATCTAAGTTTAACTTAACTTAGTAACTAGATTATATTTAATATGACTTTTAAATATCAAGTAAACTAATTAATATAAATAAACTATAAGGAACTAAAATGAACTTGATCTAAAATAGAATAATTAGATAAACTAAGATGCTGGTAGATACATAATAGTTGTAAGCCCCGGAAAATTTCAGTAAATAATTCCAAGATGAACTATGAAAATAAACCCTAAAAAAAAATCACTCCAAATTAAAACCGAACTACGAACGAGTCTTAAAATATAAACGAAAGTAAGAATTCATTAGTCTTGAGAAAATCTAAAAATAAAATAAGGACTACAAAAGTCCTTAAGTCCAAAAACCATTACGTAAGATAAACTGCTTACCTAATCTATAATTCATAAAAATCAGGATAGAAATAAAACACAATTAAATTTGCTAAAAAGCAAGTTAATCCATAACATGACAATTTGAAGGATCAGGAAATCACCAAAGGCCAATTCCATAACTAGGCTTTGGCACGATTAAGAAAACTTTATCTGCCAATAATAAAACATAGACTTTGGAAATTCCCCAAACGACCAGAATAATAATCCTAAGAGACGGAAATCACAATAAAGCCATAACGATCAAATCAAACTACCAAGAATCATAGAACAAGTTAGAAATTGAAATCTCGTGATCTTAAGAAGGAAGAATTCAAGAAACAAAATAACAAATTAAATAATCCTTAAGTTAACCAATTGTTCATAAAACCTTAAATCGAAGCAAAAATAAATTCGAAAACAAAACACTATGAAGATCCTTTTTCAAAGCAAATTATAAAAATCAAAATTTCCCCAAAATCATTCCAAAAATAGATATTTGACTCAAACTCAAGAAAATCATATCCGGTAACCATTACCCCTATAACTCCGGATATAATAATTCAATTCAAGATTTCCGAAAGCAATAAGAGATATTAAAGACTTATAAAAATAAAATTTGAAATAAATTTCTCAACTACATATGTTATATAAACGTAAATATCAGTTTCCAAATTGGCAAAGGTCTAAACCGGAAAATCACCCGGAACCCCTAACCGGAATACAATAGCTTAAGTCCGGCAATCTAGCGCCCTTAACCCTAGGGGTCGAGGTGTAGTTTAAATAAGTGAAATAGCTCGTAGTAATATAAGTTTGTTCACAAATATCAGATTGGTAAATTTTTTACCTATCTCGAACCCGCTCGGATACAAACTTCGAAAAGCGTGTCACGGGACTCGAGATATCAAAAATATACCATTAGTACCGTTAGACTCGTAATTCCACGAGATTTCTAAATATATCAGTTATATAATTTTTCGGGTTATAAAAGTTACAGTTATAACCTTTTTATCGTATTTTCATTTCTAGTAATTGATTAGTCTTTTGCACTATTCATTTTATCTTATTACACAATTTTATTATTATTATTATTATTATTTTTATACCTGGGTTTCCTAGTAATCAAGTAAACTTCGAAAACCGGAAAATGAAACCCTAAACCGGTTTAGTTCAAAGCGTTATGAGAAAGACCTAAAAACCCTAAATCTGGCTTTTCCTCGATTTCCAAATAAGAAACTTTTATAAGAAAATTAATTTTGAATATAGTTCTTGATTATATTTCAAACCAAGAAAATCATATTTTAAGAAATTTTCAATTCCGGGTCATCCCGAGACCCATTATAGAAAAGCGTGCCCCGGAACTAGAATTTCAAAAATTTCTTTATGAATACTCATTTGAATCAAAATAAAATAAGGATTTCAAAAATATATTTTTCATAATTTTCCGGCTTATGAAAAATACAGTTATAGCCTTTTTATTCGTATTTCATTACTACCGAAAATTAAATTGTCTTGTCAACTATTCCCTACTATTCATAAAGTACTACCTAGTCTACCTATTAGCCTACCCTACAAGTCTAACCCTTACCATCACTCAAATCAACCACATTCTTCCATAACTTTTGTCCCTTCATCTCTTACAAATTTATGACAAGTGACACAAAATCAAATCAAAGCCAAATCAAAGGAAACAAATCAAATTCCCTTCCCCCACAAGGCTCCCAAACCAGCGTGAATAGTCCCCCCATCCATGCTCCATTTAAAATTTTCCTTCTTCTTTTAACCTAAATCCATTTCATATATAAACTATATTTCCTCTCTCTCTCTTCATTCTTTCATTTCTCAATTTTGAAAAGTGAAAAGCTCTCCAAAAACCCTCTCATTCCCTCTCTTGGCCGAAACTTTGAGCCCCCCACACACACACAACTTCCATTCTTCTTTTCATCTTCCATTCCACTTCAAGTAAGTAAGCCTTTTACCCTTTCCATCCTTAGATCTTTGTTATGGCTAAGTGATTCTTGGATATTTCAACCAAGTGTCCCCATGATCTTTTGTAGGGACAATGAGATATCAAAACAAAATACCGAACCATTACAAAGTGATCTAACTTTTAAAGAAGCTTTCATACCAAAAGCTTTATGTTCCTCCAACAAAAAGTATTTTAAACAAAGATCTTTTATAAAAATATAGTTTTTATGTTTTCAAAACTCATTTAAGCATTTGATAAAGTAGATCCATCATTTACTACTCATGATCATGTAGGCATTTAAGATTTCATTACTATTTTGTGTTTATGTGCATTAATAGTCTTTAATGCTTTTGTCTTTAGTAAATACCTTCCTAGTATATAGATCTATGGTAGATAAGTTAATAAAGTCAAGGAAAACACTTTTCAAAAATGAACTTGTGTAAATTCGGATGACTTTGAAACCTAGGTCAAAAACACTTTTATCAACTTCTAAACATGTATATTTTACAAGAGAAATGAAGCCTATGGGTAATAGATAATGTTTAGTAGTATTTTTCATGAGTCTAAATGAGTTTTTCTAAAGAAAATGTTGGAAACAAGAAATGAAGTCCATAGAAGTTTTGAGTAAAAGTCATGTAGACAAAATTCGTAATAATGGATGTAGGGTTAGAAAACACTATTTTTCCAACTTCAAAAATGATATTTTCTTAAATAAATGAAGTCCTTAGGATATAGATAATAAATACTTAAAGTTTAAGTACAAAAATATTTTTCCTAAAGAATCAACTTGAAAATGGACTTTTGTAAATTCGGATTTTTGGAAACCCCATAGTAAAAGACCCACTTAAAAGTTTATAAATGTGGATTTTATTAAAGAAATAAAGGCCTTAGGATATAACTAATATAAGGGTCAAAATTTCTTTAAACAAAGTAGAGTTTTTCTAAAGAAAATCCTTGTAATATGTAGTGTGGTCAAGTGTAGTAAATTCACTTACTAAACATTGGTATGAAATGGTTTCTAAGAAAAGTTTATTTAAATTCTTTAAATTAAAAAGTTATAAGAACATAGACTCATTAAAGTTCACATCATGACATTCATGATAGGGAAAATCATTACCATTGCATTTAGTTTCATTTCACTTAGGAA
The DNA here is from genome assembly GCA_024138025.1 of Combretum micranthum. Taxonomy (NCBI): domain Eukaryota; kingdom Viridiplantae; phylum Streptophyta; class Magnoliopsida; order Myrtales; family Combretaceae; genus Combretum; species Combretum micranthum. The sequence continues at coordinate 35,065 of JAMXBD010001640.1, read as the reverse complement.
TCTCAAGTGCATTCATGAAAACCGCATTTTTGGAATTGATAAACCCTGTACAGATCTGATCCCTCAATTCCGAGGCTTAGATATTTTCAAAACTTGATTTAAACTTCGTATTTAGAAAGCTCTTCCGAAGTAGATAGAAATCGATATAAAATTTGCGAGATTCCGAGTTAAAATGACCAAGTTATGGCCGTTTTAAGTTGGAATTCCCGCTTAGGACGCGAATTACGAATTTGATAAGTTCGTATGAAGTCGTTGGATTAGTTTGAGTTGAAATACTGATTAGAGTATTTCTTCCTTTTTAGGTTATCCCGAGTTCGACGATTCCCTACCACCGGATTATTATTACTAGAAGACCGGTGATCCAATGGCTGAGTGAGTTTTCTCCTTGTTTTGTTACCTTGATTGTGCTTGTAATTAGTCGCATTAGAATTTTAGGAACAAGATAAAAATCGATGATGAATGGGGATGGGATATATGATGAGACTGTGATGAATGTATGCCAAGGAATACTAAAGCATATCGAAACCACGATTTGATTGGATAACTGCACGGTTCATATTATTTATGTGTATGATATTGCCTGGTCACTCTAAAGAATGTATAAATATTTTGACCTAAGCAAAAAGTAAATTGATCATGCATCGCATCAGACATATTGCATTTGGTAGCGTGCTACTCCTACGCAGGTCGATCGGTATGGTCCGAGGACTCGTTTGAGTAATGAGACCCGGTATCAGAGCTCATTCTAGGGTACTAAGGCGCATGTGGATGCATCCTTGTATGAGCCTAGCCGAGTCGAGTGCTAAGAGCCAGGGCTTGGGGACTAGCAGCGGTCGTGTAGACTCAATACCATTCCTAACCCAAGATACGGAGGGCGTAAATCCGTTCTGTGTGTGGGTTCCGGTTACCCATGCATAATTGCTTGCTCACGTGTTTGTTCATGCATAGCATATGATTGATTAATAACTTGTTTGTTATGGTACGGAATTAAGGGAATTCTCACTAAGCTAGTGTAGCTTATACCCCAATAGTTGTTTAAATGAGCAGGTTATTCCAAGAATGCTAAGTGGGGACCAATGATGGTTGAAGTCGAGAATGACTTCGGGATTCCGGCAAGATATGAATGCTTGAAGTTTTTGGCTAAGCTTTACGATTTGCCTTGTAATAGTTTTATGTAGTGAAGTCTTGGGATGAATGTAATTGAAGTTTGATGAACTGTATTTTGAAGTATAGTGTTTTGTATTTGGAGTATAGTGGATTGTATTTCCTCTACATTGTTACTCAATTGTATCAACATAAAATGTATCATTCCGATTTGTCTCCTTTATGTGTTAGACGCCTTGTACATAGTATGGAAGCCTTCGCGTGACTGAGGTGGTCATTCTTAGGCTTTAATATTGTGTACGGCGGACTGCCACGTTTAGGGTACCCTTCGGGGCGTGACAATAGTGATCTAGTAGGATAATAAAATGTGATTTGATGATTGGATAAAGTAGTTAAATCTAATCAACTTGGTTAAGTTAAGTTAATATAGATCTAACTTGTAAATAACTTAGATATAATTATGGTATGTTAGAATTTAAATGATAAAGGGAGTATGTTGTATCAAATGTGGTTTAATAAGATAAATTATTTTCCTAAAGGTTAGTGATTTATTCAAAACTTAAAAGTAAATGACAAAGTGATAATGTTGTTTTAATGAATGACTTATAAACAAAGAAAAAGAGAATTTGATAGACAATGGAGAACTGTCTGTATCTTAGTAGGATGATTTCGTAGCCATAGTGGAGTTCCTACTTAGTGTCTGATCAAATAGGTTTTTATATAAGTCTATGTTTTAAACAAATATAGAATAATGAACTAACAATGGATTTAAATGCAAAAATTTGATAAAGTATGTAATAAAAAAGGCTTTGAGTGTTTATTATTTTCTTTTTCATACGAGGATTGGATCATTCTTTAGGTATTTTAAGAGATTATTATGGATTAGTTAGGATATCAAGTGGGTAACTTTGACTTTATCACCTTGTTGTACTTGTTATATAGTTGCACCTCTATCAAGATAAACATAATTGAATATGTGTGGGGATTGGGCATTTGTATATTGTTTGATGATTGTATTGTGTGATAACTTGTTAAAATAAAAGTGATCACATCCTGCTTCTAATAATTGAGTTATCTTATTGATGAATGTCTGTTAATTGATTAGTCACTTTGATAAATAGACTTAATTCTATTTGATTAATAGATTAAACAATCATAAACTGCACGACAGCATAACTTGCATTAGCATTTATGGAGTATGCATGTCATGTACTAGCATTATAGTTCCATGGTGATATTACTAGTTATGTAGAAATTATTTTAAAATTTTTTAATTGATTGGCCACTTTAATAAATGGACTTAATACTATCTGATTAATTAATTAATTAAACAATCATGCATTGCACGACAACATTAACATTTATGAAGTATGCACATCATGTAATAACATTACAATTCAATTTAGTGGATTGTGTTTTGAGAGTTTGGGGAGATTCTATGTGATTCCAAACAACCTATGAGTTTTGGTAGCTATCTATGCTTATTTGTCAATGCAAGTATATGGTGAAGCTACACTTTTTTTTCTAGAGGAGTGGCATTTTCTTAAAAAAATTAAGTATTTTATATTTTATTTTTATTATTTTGCTTTATTAGTATTCTATTATATTTACATGATATCATGGTGATGACATATCAACATTTATGCCACGTTAGCATTTATGTAAAGGAAATTAGGAGGTATCTGTTATATTTCTCAAAAAGTGGGGTATCTATATATTTTATAAAATTCATAAGGGTAGGCAATGTGATTTATCTCAAAAATCAGTATTTGCCTTCCAATTATTTTTTTTACAAGTGTTGGATAGAAATTAGGATACTTATATTAGTATCCTCTCTCCTAAAAAACATTTAAGGTAGGTTGTCATAATTTGATTGCACTTTTAGAAAAATTCAATGGTGTGATCATTTTATTACAAGATCAGTCTTGTGAGTTCTTCAACGGCTTAGATTCAAACACACTCATGATCGCATCACTAAAATACTTATTACATTATTTCTTATAATTCTTCTAATGGTAAGATAAGGGGTTGGATTATCCCCTTAATTGAACTATAGAAATATGATTATCTTTCATGGGAACTTGTACAATTGAATTGGCCGGACTCCCTAGTTCATCAATATATCATTAAAATGATCATATAATGGATAGCAATAAGTATTTTAATAGTTTGATAATATGTGTCTGTGAATCTAAGTTGGTTAATGACCTATAGGGCTAGTGAAAAATAAATAAACAAGACCATGACCTCTTTTATCTTTTAATTCATTAAGGGAAAAAATTGTAGTTCATTTATGTTTTTCAACAAGATCTGTCTTATCGGATATTTAATGATTCAAATTCACATATAATCAAAATCGTAACATTTAGTTACTTAATATATCAATGTATATATATTAATGTCAGATGATTAACTGAATAGTTTCGTTAATGAAATTATAAAAGTTCTGTTAATCAAGGGATGATACATACGAGCATCAATAATTATAAGGATAATCTTGTGCTCCAGCGTATAATAGATTTTTATTTATTTATTCCTTTCCGGCCCAGTAAAGATACTGGAAAGTTAAAAATTAATATTATCAATAAAATCGAAATGTGTATATACAATATATCATATACCTGCAAATAAGTGCATTAAGCGTCTTTCTTAACACATCTCAAGCCAACAAAAAAAGAGAAAAGAAAGAGAGAAAAAGTATAAAGAACCATTACAATCTTATATAGCCTATGGCGTAGAAACAAGTATGAACGATTTCGCATATCTTCCATACAAATCAATCACTGTATGAGATAGAGATAGAGATAGAGAGAGAGAGTGGTGTAGTGGGGACAAACGAGGGCTGCACCTACACGCTAGACATGGCAGAGCGGCCTTTTGGTGGTTATGATTGGCCTTGACTCTCTTGTCTAATTGTCTTTGGAAAGTTCGCCTTTCTGTTGCTTTCTGGGATTCTACCCTCTTGGAAAAAAACATAAATACGAAAAGGGCGAGCACCTTGGGTTTTTAAGGGCGTTATTAAGGTGGACTCAAGTACTTTGCAACTACTAAGCCTCAAAAATATAAATTTCATGTACTTTTCAAAATTAATTACACTTTAAGGAATAAAAAAAAGAAATAGAATATTCAATTATACATTAACATACTAATAATAATTTTCTAAGAATATTTACATATAAAAAAATTATACTTATCAACCATTTTTATAGTAATCACAATTTCATATTATATCAATACTGATTCACTATACGATCAATCTCAAATGAAAATCACTATGCACTATATTAAAATTGTAGTATGGTATTATTTAAATGTTTAGTTAATTAAGTTCTAAATGGAATAGAATAATTATATATGTAATTGTTTTTGCTATTAGAGATATTATCATAAAAGGAATCTCTTACTATTAATAATCTTAGATTTAGCATACCATCTGATCATCACTTATACGTGAAAAGGTTTATATAGTTGAGCTGAGTTAAATATGCAGAATTATTAGCATAATAAATCTCAACATATAGTTTTATGAGCTTGTCTATAAAATCATACGTAAGGGTCAACAAAATCACTTATATAATATATACAAAGTTCTTTGGCCAATATATATATATATACACACACTAAGTTGTCTTTTTTCATGAGTTGGGTCTTGTTTGTTAAGAGTGAGATTAATCAATTGAAAAACAGCGAAATCCGTACCCTCCGCATGGATTAGCGTGGACCCTAAAATTTTTTGAAAGAAAACAAAACCTGCTGGATTATTTTTTATTGAAAATACCTATCAGTATTACATTTTCGTTAAATTGACTACTTGTCTACTACATACATATGGAGCATGGGGAATATATCTATACATCTATAATCAAATCTAGTGTCCAGAAAAATTGCTGCATTTCGAGAAGTATCTTAGTTACATGGAACTCTGTGAATGTATAGACAAATGTGTGAAGGGATGTTATTTTTTTGTATTACACAATTGAAGAATATCATTAATTACAAATCCATTGTTTCATGGATCTAGGAAGCATGTCTGTCAGATTGATTTGAAAATTGATCACTTCAAATTAAAAATATATTATAGATTCTTATATCGGTATTCTGCAAGAGTAGACCATTGGGAGCAGAAGATGCCACATGACTTGTATAAAATATATTAGTTTTGAATAAGTTTGGTAATAAGTTAAAATAGAAGTTTCAATTTTTAAAAATGTTGGGAGTTGGGACTGATGACTTTCTGCTTCTGATGATGGGAGTAGACTGCTCTAAGAAGGTTGAGGCAAGCATTCTTCTACTTCACAAAACAAAAACCATGGAAGAGGAAGAATTCGATTTCCTTTACATTACATACTCCATGTCCTTGCTATTGAAATTTTGAGGGAAAAAAAAGTATTTTCTTCTTAAATTGTTTTATATTTTCTAATTCAAATCTCAATATCTTGAGTCTTTTATAAAAGTGGACTTCCATCCATCCCATTAACTTTTTCTCTATTTTAAACAAGTGAGTATTTAATATGTGGCAACCAATTATAAGTAGGTTACATTATCTATTAAGAAAAGTGGATTGCCATTTACCATCTTATTTTAATTGTACAACCCACTTTAGTGTGAACATATACAATGGGATACTTGGTACGGTTTTCTTTCTTTTTTTATATTTATTTTTAGGTTCCTCACTATTACAGTAAGGTTTTTGTAAAATTTAGGGTCTTTCATTTGAGAAAATCTCTAATAATATTAACATATCATGTGAGTTGATTAGTAGCATATAGGTACAAATAATATTATAAATTATAAATAATTTCATAAAACTATGCACTATCACCATCGTTTCTCTAAGGAACATTGTCACGTACTTGCACTCATCAAATGTTTGGCGTATTACTACTTATAAATATTTTTCCCTTCATAAAGCATTTTTCTAAACTTTTGACAAATATTGATATAAACTAATAAAATGATAAATAGATGATATCTAAGGTACTAAATTACAATTAGGGTTCCAAAATGAATGATATCAAATAAAGTAAAGAGGTCTTTTGAGGAAGAAAAATATGAGCTAATATAATACCTGCTAATTAGTTTGACCTAAATGATATTCTATGGAAAGCTAATTCTTTAGGATTTTTTTTTCTATATATTTATGTCTTTTTTTTCTTTTTATATTAATTATTTCTTATATATTTATTTGGTTAAACATATTTAATAATATTATTTTATCCAATTAATCATAGCTTATCAATGAGAAGTGGGACATGTTAAGGATGGATAGAAAATTTAGAAGAGTTATAATGCACCGATGCATATATGGTGAACTGGGACATTTTTTTTTTTTTTTTGGCCTTAGTAGGCCAGAAAATCACCTAAGTTGGGTAAAAAAGACAAATCACTTTGCTTTAATGATTTTTCTCTTTTGTTTTGTCCACCACTTGGCTTTTATATTCTAATCAACAGCAAGTCTTGCCTCTATTTTCCTATCTATGATTTTTGCAAACAATTGAGGTGAGACTCATACCTTCTCAACACCTCACAAGATAAATCTTTTACTAGTGATGGGGGTAATTTCAAGGAAGATTTTAAGTCTCCTTGTCCTTTATAAAAAACTTGCCTGTTGATTATTTAATGGCTTATATTCTATCATTAAAATACTTAATATATCAATTTATATTTATTTTTAATGGTCATCATTGATATTAAATGTGTACAATAATTTTAAAATATAATTTTATCTAGGAAACTACATTGTGTTAAAAATTTATTAATATATATATGTGACACATGTATATATTAATATATATGTAGCACATATATATTAATAGGATTCAGTTACCAAATGTAATAGCGAATGGCATGATAAATGTGTATGGAGAGCAAGTGTAAAAAGTAACTACTTATAGACAAAAGCGTCTACTATAGTGATTGATTCGCTGTAATTCTGCACCAAAATTGTCGGTCCATGTATCAACAATCTATTGCATATGATGCCTATACGAAATGTACAACTTATGAAGTGAAAGAGTAAAATCGAATCTAAGCATTGGACGATCGCTAACGTGGAAAAGGCCAAAAATTCAGCCGTACAGCTTCGATTAACCGATGAAAAAGTCGATATTTCGATGCCATAGGAACACTTAAGCGGGTGATCAACGTTAAACCAGATACAATTCCTTAACTTTTATGTACTTTTAGCAAAAATAATTTGTAATTTTCATCTACATTTAATTATTTTACGATTTTATTTTACATCAGTTAAGATCCTTATCATTGAATAATATAAAGACTAGTTTCTCATCATAAATCAATGAGTTAAGTTGAAACGTTATAGTACTAAGCTTGAATTCGAGTTTAAAAGTTAATTTCAAAACTCGAGCTTAGTTTGAGTTCAATCTAATTTAAGATTTTAAAATTGAGTTCTTACTTTGAAATAATATTATATATTTAGATAGAAATTAGCTTTAAAAAAGCAGAAAAGTTGTAGCTTGACACCTAACAAATAATTCTTTTAATGCTGTATTACTAGTGAATTTCGCTTTATAAACATCTATATTAAATGAGTAAATTTTATTAAGTATTTTGAGCCAAAAAGGTAAACATCTAACTCTTTCCCAATATCTATCTCAAAATTTATGGAAAAGTGAACACACTAAAAAGCCAGCAGTATTTATTTTAAATCTCAATTGTTAATTTATAAACTTAAGAAAAATTAGAGAATCCAAATCACTTTTCAACATATTCCATTATAATTTGTTTCCTCTCTCTCTCTCTATCTATATATATGTTTTTTTTTTTCTTAAAAACACTTGTTTCGTATTGACCGTATTAAAATAATGCATTGTGACTCCTAAATGAAAACAAATAAAAGTGTATTGGAACTTCTACATGACTATTTCATCCTCAATTTTATTTATTTCTTATGTTTTAATGTTTTTCATTTATTATTTTACCTAAGGCTAAAAAAAAAAAAGGGAGTTCAAAATGCACATTTTCTTAACGTTTATAAAATTGCATAATTCCAAAAACAGAAGGAAATGCACATAAATTTACTGTGAGAAAATTTATTTCCACAATATTCTGTATATTTCTATGAATCAGATCTATCCTATAAACCTTTCTCTGGCAAAAAGCCTGGATATAACTTTATTATTGGGAAGCCTTTGCATGGGCGAGGATAGCAGAGTCACGACTCACAAGGGGGGCTCATATTCACAAGCAAATGATATTAGTACCTGCCAAGCAATAATGAAAAAGATTTTGGCAATCTCAATGCAAAAGTTCTGCACTGTTTAGCTGAGTTTGTGTTTACGTATATATAATCAAAACATCGTCACCCTACCCAACACACATTACAGTGTTATGGTTTCTTATGGCTGCAAAAAGGAACTGTTTTTATTTTTTTATTTTTGGCTCCGTGAGTCTATGCAACGACAAATCAATAGAACTGAATAGTACTTGTATAGATCTTAGGAAATATTCTTGAAAAAACCAAACCCAAAGTAAATTTTACTAATTTTGCTTATATTTTATTTATTGTTGATTCCAGGACAAATGCTAGTCCCTTGATACTCATGGACAATTTCGTATACTGAAAAGTGATTATACAATGAACAACCACCATGAAGTTTCAATCTCAGTTATGATGCATTACTTTTCCTTTTATCTTTGTAACTTTTAAGCATCCAATGTAAGTTTTTTTTTTTTTTTTTTTTTTTCTTTTTCAACAGATGGGGAAAAAAATTGGAGTTTTGTTTTTTTTAGGTGATTTCTGTTCTTCTTGACGTTTGCCAAAATTGTCAGCTGAAGACAGTTTCGATTTGGGACCAACTTAGTGCAACCGATTCCTTTATTTATTTATTTTAATTTTCATCTTATTTTGGCTAAAGTGCAATCGATTTATTCATTGACATTCACACTCAAAGCAATCATGATGTACTCAATTTTTATTGATTGGTTTTTGAAAATGTAACTGTTGACTTGCCACTATACATTGTCGTCAAAAGTGAAGTAAAATGATTGATTCTGCTTTGTGCAAATTAAACTAGAATAATGGGTGATTTATGGATATATAATTTATTAACATTATGTAATCTCTTTTAAAAAATAAATTTTTTTTCTTTTTATATAAGTTTGTAAACTATCATCTCGTTAATAGAACTCTAAAATCAATGTCGATTTCCATAATTTTATTATCTGACATGCTCCCTTTATTTAGCTTTCCTATTTGTTTTTAATATAATATTAATAAAATTTATTTTGGAAAGGAAAGCACCTCCATTGCATTCGAGAGGGAGTGCTTCGGTTCTTAATAGTACGTGTTAGATGTGGTTTGAAAGTAACCAAGATTAAATTATTATAAATTAATCAATAAAGACAAAAGAGAAGAGGTGGAAAGGATACTTTTACTTGAAAAATCCAAACTACACGTTAGTCCCTTGGTAAAAGGAAGAGCTAAGAGCAATAATCCGTTATTAAACAAAATAGAAAACCACACAAGAAAGCCACAACAAATCTTATAATGCAAGATTTCTTTTCACCTAAGCTAATTCACAAATAAGTTTCTGAACAAACAAACACCTTCTATAAATCGTGATGGGAGTAAGGATGACTGCAATTAAAAATTTTATTTCACATAATGAAAGGTAAAAAGGCATGTATAGGACGACAGCAGACATACTTTCAAGTATCTCGACCCAAGAGAATAGGCTGTATGATTGGTCTTTCGAGCCATCGACTTATTTCCATATTTCATGTTCTTTTCTTTTTCGATTTTATTGTAGCTGTTATTGGGGATTTTAAGTGTTTTAGTGTCCATATTTAAAATTATGCTAATATATGTTATTAGTATCATATTTTACAAGAGGTCGGTTGTAGAGTCTTATATTAGCACAGGAGATATCAACGAATTTTATTGAATACTGAAATATTAAATCTTTTTATTTATATTGTGTTCATATTAGTCTAAACTAGATTGTGGCGAAGACATTAATCAAATCTTTCAATTCTTTCAACATAAGTGAAAATTTTACAAATCATGCATATATTAATTTATGATCCAATCACAAACTAATTCAATTTCATTGTTTGTGCATAATATCAAATTAACAATCTCATCCATATCTTTATTTTGCATTTCCCATAAAAACACATACACACATGCATGCACATACACGCACACGCACATACACGCACAAATCCCATTAATTGTGTACCCTAAAAATTCAAAAAAAGATAACATATATTTTAATTCCACATCACATTTGCACACACATTAATTTGGTACTAAAGTATGCCAGATCTCCATCATTAGGTATTAGAGACTTAATTCCACACTTTTGGTTACTTAGACCAATAAAAAGAGGTTTTATGGTATTCAACAATTAGGGATTTGGCGATAAGGTTAAATTATTAAAGAAAAATTCATTATTAGTTTGAATTTATTAATATATTTGTAGTTGGTGATGTGAATCATGAAATTGGATGATTGACTTCAATTGATATTATTAAAAAAAAAAAAAAAACTGTAGTTTGTAGTGTAAGTGATGGAAAATAGTTTTCACACATAGTTCAAGGAAGGAAATATTGCCATATACTTTATGATAATGCCCATCTAATTTTGATTTCGGATTGTGCAATGGAGATGTTGCGGAAGGAGTTATGAATTATCCTTATCCATATGAGTTAGTTTGTTATCATAAAGTGATCTGCGTAATAAAGCAATCATGAATAGTCTTTATTGGGTTAGTGGTCCTCAGGATTCTGTTTTATGCAATATTGCTTTATTGATGATTGTCATGTTATTTTGGAAAAACCAAAGAAAATTGGAATGTCTTGTACATACCCATGAGGAATTTATGTCACCATAGAAAATTTGAATGTTGCATATAATCCCATATAGAATTTGTATTGGATTATGAGGAAAAAAAATCAACTAAATGTCGGAGGGACTCAACAAAAAATAGAGAAAATAAATAAATAATAGGTGCCAAAATGGACGAATAAAAAAATGGTATAAGATGGTTTAAAAAGGGTATAAACTGAACTAGAAGTAGAATAGAATGAGTGTACATACAACGCTAATAAAAGGAACATAATATTACAAGTGCAAGATATAAGTAATTATTGACACATTAATGTTAGTTTTTCTAATGATGATAAACCTCTTATCATCAATGATAATGCACCACTAATCAATAAGTTATCAAAAGATCTATCATTTCATGTGTAGCTTATTATTATAAGATCAATCTTTGAAGTACGTCTAATTGTAGTGGATCTAATTAACAAAGCATTTGGCAAGTTAAAGGAGCTTCAAAAGTGCTTACAGGCTGTTTTGTTGTGTTTAGAATCATAATTTCTAGTTTGAATTCTGTTGATTAGTCTTTTATCCTAAATCATATGCGAGAATCAAGGATGAATCTTTCTAAGTAGAAAGGTAGGAATGGAACATTGCACATGCAAGAGAAGATCGTGTCCTACTTATTTATTTTAATTTTTAAGTTTAGTTAGTTTTTCATTATATTATCATGTATTCCTTAACACTCTAGGTAGTTCTATTAATAGTATATCATATCGATCATTAATTCAGTCTAAATCGAGTAAAGTTACTTTAAAAGATATCAACATTTGATGGTAAGTTCATTTAAAGTATCAACATTTTGAGTCATTAAAAAGAGGAATTAACGTTTCAAAATAAGTTGAATAAGATATCCATAATTGATTATTTAAGGAAAATTAAGGAAATTTAATTGAAAATTCATTTAAACTTTGATACCTTAAATGAACTTTATGAAATGTTGATTTGTCATTTGAACACCTTGTGAAACATTGATTCCTCTTTTTAACCACTCGAAATGTTGATTTCTTAAATAATCTTACTTGCAAATGTTGGTATCTTTAGATGTAATTTACCCTATCTAAATCTACTCCAGTTTTAATATTAGTGTCTCATATCTAAAACTAATTGTGTCCATATTCTTTTATTTTTTTTATTTCACAATAATCCAAAAAAAAAAAACGAAAACCTTACATAAAACCTTAAATCCAAAACCTAATATCATTTTGGTATCAGAGCTTCAAATTAGATGCATTATCCACTAGTATCGATAAGTGAAACTTTATCTATTGTTCATGGTTTCGAATTTAGAGATCATGTTTGTCGTGATGTAATGGATTGGGGTGGGTTATAATTGTTTAGTTTGTGAGCTTCTTATTGATATAGGTGTGGTGATCTTGAAACGATGTATGAATCAAGCAGTATTAATAGTAATGTAAATGGAGGGCAATAAGGAGAACAAGGAGATGGAAATTTTGATTCAAGGGTAGATGAGATGAGTCAAGTACAAGAGTTACTATCAATGATTATGGAAATTCTTGGTGTACAAGATACATAGTCATAGATATTGATAAAGAGTTGTAGTGAGGCTAGTCATAATACAAATGATTCTAGTAAGAAATCTAACACGATAATGTAAGAGATGAAAGGAAGTATGAACAAGAGGGGAATCATAAGAGTACTAATAATATCAAATTAAAAATTCTAACTTTCACTTGGAAGAGCAACCTTGAGGAATTTTAGGATTTGGTGCTATGTGTAGAAAAGTATTAGATTACTGCAAGTAGGATGGAAGTGAAGATTGCATTGTTGTTGTTTAGTGATTACACTAGCCTAAGGAGGGATAAATTGCAAGAGTATAGACGTAGGATTGATGGAAAAAAATTTAAGACATGCAAGTTGTTGTAGCCTAGAGTCATGCATAATTATTACAAGTTGAAGATGTTGATTGAGATGCATTTTTTAGGGTAAGGTAAGCAAAGCGTAAATGTATATATGGAAGGTCTTTGAAATCTTGATAATTAGATGTGAGATCTAAAAATCAGAAGAGATCAATAGCTTAATTTATTAGTATGCATGGATTTACATAGCAATTATAGTTGAGCTATGACAAGATCAAACTCTAGGAATGTAAACAAATTGATAAGTGGAGTTAAGGGGCAATAGAGACAACACATGCGAAACTTTTCCATTCCTAAACAGAAGTTGGATGATGTAAGTGAGATAATAATAAAAGGAGGGCATCTAAGGTAAAAAATCATGAGTGTGTACAATGAAAAAGAAGTAGGAATATGAAGTGTTTACATATGTTGGTTCTAAGCATTAGACAACACAATATCTTAATAGGAAAGTGATGTTATTGAAAGGTGAAGAGTTGAGAGTAAGGAAGATGATAAGAAGAGCTATGAGAGTGATGAGCTAGAAGAGGAACGATACCACCTCTTATTAAAGCATGAGTAGCAGTACAAGAAAGTATAGAACCTCCGCCAATAGAATATGTAGAGTAGAAAACTAATCTTTTCTATATAAAGACTATGGTACAAGGGAAGACCTAGTTAATTATAACTAATTGTGGTAGTTGAGTTAATGTGATTTTTGCATATATGGTTCCTTTATTGGGATTGTTGGTTGATGTATATTTCATGTTGGTTATTTACTAGGCTTAGTCCATTTGATCATTCTACATGATGAGTAGCCTTTATCTTGCATAAATGACAAATGTAAGTTAAGAAGCACTAGGGATGACCCCTACGTAGGCACTCTAATGCTCAAATGAGAGGATGATTTTGGAAAATAGAGTATATAACACCAACTAAAGGGGAAGAGAGGGGTTAAGAGAATAAAATTATTTTAGTTACCTAAAATAAGGGTTTGGTTTATAACTTATGGAAGAAGATGATGGCGATGGTGCATAGGAGAAGATCTTCATAGATCTCAAGAGGTTTTCCTTTTCTTCCATGTCGAGGGTTATATATGATGGAGTTGACCACTCAATAAAGGACATGTTCCTTTTGTTACAGTTATAGTAAATACGTGTTAGGAGTCAAGGAGAAGCAACACTTATAGATTAGATGTAGATACACCATTTTTACTCATTTAAAACTTCAATTTATAGTAAAAATTAATATTGTATTAAACCCATAAATTATAATGAAAAATTAAAAATTAAAAATTTTAATTAAAAAAATAAATATAATAGGCATATAATATCAAATAAAAAGTAATATGGACTTAATATAGTATAAATCTTAATTATAAATCTCTTTGGACCCAACTAAATAACCCATAATTGGGTTCAATTTGAAAGCCTTGATTTTATTTTTGCATTTCAAATTGAGGCACAAATTATTGGTCTGTATGGATAAGTCTTGGACATGCAAATAAGAGATCAGAGATTCAAATCCTAAAGGAGGCAAAATGCCTTTTCACAATTTCACCAAATTAATGGTGAAATTGTGAAGTACTCATGAAGTATTATGAATCTAGACCAAAAAGTAGTCTCGGTTCGTAATTTTTAGTAGTTAAAATTAGTCATGAAAATTGGAAAAAATATGAAAACAAAATTAGCTCAATCACCATTAATGGTGGATTTCGACCAAAACGAGTGGGTTGAAGTGAAAGGAAGCTTCCTGGGAACATCATCTGACCAAATATGTGTGAATATTTGTTTGAATTTGCCTAAAAAATTGTAAATCATCATTAATTAGATTTGAAGTTGAAACCATAATTTTTGTTTTTGGATCAAAGCAATTTAAGTGATTTCCATCTTGAATTGAGCTTGAGATCTTTAAATTGAAGCTTGTATGGCTCATCTCCATGATCAAATATCATAATAGAGATCACTTCAAAAAAGCTTAAATCCAAAGTTGTTGAGAAATTAGGGTTTCTAAGTTGAAACTTCAATTTTGAAGTTTTCCAGGCATTTTCGATCAATTTGGGTATTCAAGGGTTGTTCAAGATAAATTAAACTTTGAATTATTAACTTCAATTTGATCCTAGAAATCCTCCACTGTTGTCATCCAATTGCTAATGCCGACAACCACCTGGAGGCTACAAAATTAACACCTCACAGTTGCTATCGGAGAAAACCACCGCCACAAGAGTCTTTTAACTCCTTGATCTTGGTCTGTTCAACATATTTCTAGCCATTGACTGCTGCCAAATTAGCCAGAACGAACATCGCTGACCGCTCGCAGCCTTCTCGACCCACAACCGAAGCTTGCACCGACCGTTTGACCCAAATCCGAACCGACCCTACGCCCGCGTCTTCATCGAATCCAGGTAAGTTTATGATCCTTTATTTCTTTTATAATTAATTGATTAATTCAATAAAAAATACAACAATAAAATTTAAAAATTAAAAGAATAAAATTAAAAGATAAAAAATAATTAAAAAATCTTTTATCACTTAGAAAAATGAGTTTTTTGAATATATAAAATAATCTTGCTAGATTATAGGACTACACTTTAAACTTCATTTTTTTTTTTTTTTGTCATATCTTAAGATTTAAGAAACTTAAATTGCAAATAGTTTGAAATACTAAAAGCAACCCACCCACTAATATTTTTGTAAAAGACTACATATTATCTTATCCTAATTAGCAGGTATGTAGATACCTCCAAGACAACATAAAATCTAAAAAAAATAATTTTTTGTTTCATCATATGCTTTGTAAAAATTAAACCAATTTTGTCATTTTTTGTAAATACTAAATAGTTTGTCATTGACTTGTAAAAAAGATGTAAATGTTATGCAAGATGAAATTTTTAGAGCATTAAAGAAATAATTTGATTTAAGAATTTTAAGTGGAAACCACGTATTTTAATAAGATAGCCGTCATATCTAGAATTTCTAATATAAAAATTGATTTTGAAATTAGTTTAAACACGGACCTATACTTAAGTTAGAAGCAACCGACCAATTGGTTTTAACTTTAAAGTTTCTCCTGACCATGCCGATGGTGACTCCTTTTTTTCAAAATTTAAATTTTCTTTAATTTCCTAATCGAGGATCCGTATCAAATGGTTTAAGATTTGATATAGATCAAACTGAAATAAATTAAACTAGAAATGAAAAATCCAAGCTTGATAGTAGAAAAAGAGTTTGTTTTTCTCTGTTGTAGAAGAAACTTAATAGGTAAGACTTGGAATGATAGACTCAGTCAAAAAATAATTGTCAATATTTGCACCTGATTCTCATTAGTTGTTGGTCACCAATGGGAGGTTGACCTATTGAGGCCTCTTAAAGCTTAAGGATGGGCAGAGCTTCAACCATGACATAGTCTTTTATCCCATGTGGGAGTTAAACTTGATGGTAGTTGTTTCACTGAGGGGCATGAAAAGATCAAGTCATAAAATTGAAAAGTCTAGTATGAGACATAAAAATAAAATGATAAGTAATGAAACAAATTATGGATTAGTTTCATCAATTAAATTGCCTCATTTGTCCAATGTTTTTCATATTTTGATTATATCTATTTTTCTATTTTATCAAAAACACACATTGTCATTTCTTATTTACTTGCCTTTCTATGAAGTCAAATTTTTGGAATCAAATTGCACCTAATGATTCACTTACCTTGTATTGACTTTCTGCTAAAAATGTCTCGTACTACTTCCATCATAAGAATACAAAATCTTAACAACTTAATGGTTGCAAAGGTAACCCAATTACTTAATTGTTGCTTTGTTAGTAATGATTAGTTTACTAAATGATCGAAATTGCAGTGAACATGTTGAATAATTATGACCATGATTACTTTCAACACATTTAGCCTCAAGGATGGGTAAACCTTTTGACCAAAAAAAGAACAGAAAAGAAAGCGTTTATTTGTGTTGGAAAAAAAAAAGAAAAAGAAAGAAAGAAAGAAAAAAAAACTGTGCTTTTTATGAGCAAGTTGTTAATAATGCACTTATATGAGTAAGTAGTTAGTAGTGTACTTAAGTGTTATTAAATGATTATTATAATTGTTTGTATTTATATGGTAAAGAGAAACTTCTATGATTCCATTGGTGGAAGTATATAATCCATCATTTGAGTGTTAAGATGAACATAGAAGTTAACTTAATGTGTATTTCAAACATAGTGTCTTAGACTAGATGCCCCATTGGTGAGGGCGTAGAATAATCCTAAAGTTAATATATGCTGAGAGTTCAATAAATGAAACATTCTTGTGAAAAATAAACGCTAAGTAAGCGAATATCATATAAAGACATAAAATGGTTTGTTAACAAACTTGTAACTAGATTTTTAATTCAAGTAAGAAAATAATAGCAGGAACTTATATAAGATACCTTATCAAGAATCCTATAAACAAATGCATGATGACTTAAAGGTTCACCCAGCTTTCACCCCATAAGTAATGCCTCTATTCTTTTAATTTTGTTAGAGTTTCATTAGCTTAGGAAGGCTCTTTATTTCTTTTATTTTTATATCATTAATATTTCATGTACATTTTAAGTAAATCAATTAAGCATGATACACTAAGTAACAAAAATAAGTTATGTACAAAAAAAAAAATACATAGATAATATTAGGTATACTTTACTACATTGGAAGATAGAAATAAATTATCTTTAAAAACTTAGCTCTAAAAGCTTTCATTTGTAGGAATTCATGTTATTAGTGAAATGTAAAGTATCCTTTGGCTATTTTATAGCCCTAATGTTTGAGTGGAAGAGGATTGGACCATAACAGTGAGCTAAAGCATATAGCACTATAATGTTTTGATACTTTTGTATGTTAATAAAAGTTACATGAATTATGTATATTGAGGGAACGTTAAACAAATTGTCATAATTTACGTTAGTGATGGCAAATATAAAATGATAATATGTACGAGACACTTATCAATAGGAAGATTCATCTCATCTATCAACCGTTAACATCGTCTACTAAACGTTGTTGATGGAAGAACTCTATGCATAAAAAAGCTCTTTTTCATTTAAGAAAACAAGAATGGTGAAAAACATTGTTGATGGAAGAACTCTATGCATGATTAAGAGCTCTTTTTTTTCATTTAAAAAAGCAAGAATGGTGAAAAACAATGTTGTGTTGTCAAAGAGTAACAAACATATAGGCACCACTAGACCCTTTTAAAAGAATATACAAATTGAAGAGATAAAATCCAGCTCTTCAAAATAATAAATAAATACAAACGAAACCTCGGATTCTAACCCACTTCACTCATCCAACATCGCCTAAAACTTGAGCCAAGCATCATCATCACTAACATTATCATCATCACCAACATCATTCAACAACAACAACAACAACAACATCATCATCATTAATTACCAATACCTAAAAAAAGGATAACCACAATAATAATAAGCCGAAGCCCAGTGCACAGTAACACAGGTATGTATAGAGTGACACACGAGTTTAACTAAATGTAATGTATCAATAACAAGTTAATATCCTTACTTTAAGTTAAACAAACCAACACTAGAGTAGTCACACTCCGAAGTAATCTTAGAAATGATTTACTATCCTTGGCCTACCACCACAGCAGTCGAGGAGCGCGCCGGTAGCCCTCGTAGGCAACAACCCCAGGATAAAAATTTAGGGATCCTAAGTAACCATAGTTGCTCAAAGGGTTGATATAAGCAGCCTGAATACTTATCTCTGATAACATTATAAAAAAAAAACTTTATCTAGGGTTCATAGCCATTACATAACTCTTCTCATCCCAGTTCATAATATCATCTAGTTCAATCATCTCCATAAAATGTGAACTAGATTATATTATTTCTTTCCAAACCTAAGTAGACATTACATCGATACCATTGCCCCATCGGCTACTCACTGAGCCACTAACAAATGTCATTGCATCATGACGGGGGTAGCCTAAGCGCCTAAATTACCATATCCTCTCCGACAAGGTTGCCACTTCCCAGACTAGATTCAGCGGTACACGCACAACCATCACTCATCTATTATTAAGCCAAGTTTATTTTTTGATTCATTTTTAGGATGCATATCCTACCAATCACCACACAAGTTACTGCGTGCATTATATTTGTAATCCAAATAGGCTCAAAAGGTAAATCAAAAGCCAACTTAGAAGATAGATTAGGTATTCATATCTATAGATCCAAGAATTAAAACCATATAAGAAATTATATTAATTATGCACTTATCTCAAACTTTTATTAAAACCCTATTTGATCAGACACTAAATAAGAACCCTGCTATGGCTGGCTAAAATACAAACAATTCTCCTTTGTCTATCAAAATATTTCTTTTCACTTTATTTATAATCTCTTATTACAAAAGCATCGACAAAGCAATTATATACAAAAACATTCATTTCCTAAGCAAACACACATTTGAAACAACATATTCCCTATATTATACTAAGGTTTATCTTAATTCATTAACTAAAGCTAACTATTATTTATTAAGTCTATATTACCTTAACTTAGCCAAATTGATTAGAATTCATTATTTAATTCAATTACCAAGCCAAGACGATTAAACATATTCAATTTAATTAATTTTAACTCATTCAATTCCATTCAGGTCAGGTTGAATTTAAGTTAATCAACTAAGTACATTTTATATCTAACTCCTCTAATTAATTGAATTATTTATTAAATCTATAAATGAACTAAACTCATGTTTAATTATATTATTTAACTAACACATCACATTAATTATTATTTATCTATTTCATTTTATTTTCTTTCTTCTTTCTTTTTATTTTTCTTTTCTTTCTTTTGAAACAGCACCAAAGGCAGATCATGCCCGTGATGGGTAATCGTTGCTACCATCTTCACCGCACCCGTGATAGGGTCTGTGATCTCTGTCGCTTACCTTATCATAGTCGTAATAGGGACCGTGATGGTCAGTACGGACATCATCATGCCCATAATCAAGGAGAGAAAATGTGATTAGAGGAGATCAGACTCTTCGTCACAGCTGTGATTAAGCCATGACCTTCAAAAATAATTTGCTCTGAGGAGATCATAGGCAGTGATGAATAGGGGGATCCTTGTTATGAATTCCTTTTTTTGTTCTTTAAATTTTAACTACTTCAATTCAACATACATCATCAAAAACATTATGTTATCAACCTTGCCATGCATAATCTTAACTCATAAATACTTTTAAGCATATCTCTATATCATATTACAACAAATCATTTAATCAAACACTTAGTCTACTCAAATAAACATATATTTAGGTTTTTAAAAACATGTTTATATATCCTTGATTTATCAATATCATCACAAGTTCTACATATTTCTAGTCCTAATTCAACATTTATACACATAAGTAATAATTAAAGCAAGAAAAGTAATAAAACTTATCTTTAGATAAATCAAACACCTTGATTCTTCTACTCCTACTTCTCCTAGGTTCTTGGAGTTATTTCTAGCATGATTTTCATTTTTTATCTTATTTCCTATCTTTGATTTCTTCTATAAACATGTTGAATTTGAGATTTGGTGTTAGTTTTTGTGAATTGAGAGAATGAGGAAGAGAGAGAGAGAAAAAGAAACAAAAGAAAAAGAATAGGCAGGAGAGAGAAAGGAAAAAGGAAAGGAGGAGCATATATCTATCTATCTATAATATATATATATATTAGAAGATATTTTTTTGAATAAGGTATTAGATTTAAACCTTTCTAATAATAACTTTAAGAGTCATAATTAGTCAGAAAATAATTTGGGAATATATATATATATATATATATTAGAAATTTATAACCTAATACAAAAAAGAAATTCAAAAGTATAATTTGTAAAAATATGATGTTTAACTTGGGTTTAAGTTTAAAACTGATTTTTTTAAACAAGTAATTGATTTAAAAAATTATCGAGATTCAAAAAAATGAAATTTAACTAATATATTAAGGGTTTAGGAGTTTATAAAACTTTTAAAATTTTTGTTTTGGGGTTTGGGAATTTGAATTTTGGATAAAGGATGTTTAAAATGAAGAATTGGGTTAAAATTGGATAGTTTGATTTTAAATAGAAAATTATTGAAAATATAGATGATTTTAGAAAATCTTTCGATCTCAAATCACTCAATTCTATTTACTAATTTAATTACATCAAATTGTCTATTTATTTTCAATTGTTTACTTATTTGATCCATTTAAACTATCTACTTTATATTTCTAACTTAGGTTAAGATTTAGGGTATTTCATTGTCACTCTACGTCGCTCCTTAAAGATCACCTGTCGTATAAGACACACATTGTACGCATGTGATCATTACAACTAGATCCCCTTCCCTATAATAAGTAAATTGAGATTGGATACACACAAATTACGTAACAAATTTGCATATTGGTCTTCAAAACTTGATGTTACATTAACACTTAAGTCCTACTATTTCTAATCATAATTCACTATTTATTAATAGGTTATCACGTGGTATACAATAGGGATAATTAGTTAAAGAGTCCAAACTTTATTAGACACAGTCCCTTTTGTTGTATTTTAGTTTTATTCTTTCTTAAAACAAAATAGCTTTGTAAAATTCATCCAAATAACGACAAGCTATAATTACTTCATTTATTTAGGACGTTCAGCATTACAATGATACCAATAAATATATAGTAATCCCTAAAGTTGTTCTAAAATAATTAAATAAGAAAAATTATTTTATTCTTACAAATTCTTTTATGGCACGTTTGGTACGAAGGAATGGGTCGGAATGGAATAGCAATTCCAGCTTTCGTTCCTTTTCCCAATATTTGGAAGCGTTTTTAGAAGTTGGAATCGCGATTCCTTAACATCATCGAGTTCGATTATAACACCCTAAACTAAGGCATTACAACCCGTTATGTGTCCTCCTTGAAAATCACATACAAAGGCTATAAATATCTAAACCACAATATATATATCATCACAAACTCCACAACTCACATAAAGGATACTCAATATGAAAATCCAGAAAATAGAACTTCAATAACATCTATGTTGGTATAAACCAAGCCAACTGATAAAAATCCTCCTAAAAACATAAATCTAATAACTCATAAAATCTTTTCAACTAGAAATCTAAAGAAATCTAATACTCCTTATGATCAGTAAAACTCCACTCCCGCCATCTACATATCAATTGGATAATCAGGTCCACTATCGTCCTCCCCAGGCTTTATGAATACATCAAAGCCAGATAAATCATACACTATCTGGTTTTCACTGTTTTCCTGAAAAATAAAAAGGAATGAGCATAAAGGCCCAGTACATCCAAATCGAAAACACAGGCGTATGATCATACATCAAATAGTTCACATGCGACTTAATATCTAATGCAGCAAGCACCAATTATTATCTTTTATTTAATCCAACATACAACACAGTTTAAGATCATTTGTGACTAATCCCAAACTTGGAGTAACTCAGACTCCTTAAAAACAAGTAGTATAGAAAATAAGTAATATAATACATACATGGTGTTGGAATCTCCCACACACCCGGTGCCGTACTCGCACTACTCCTAATATCGGAATCATCTCTATGCCCGAGTCCACTCCGGACAACCTCACACATAGATCATCAGGTTGCCAGTATTAGTATCATACTCTACGTGGTCTTTACTAACCGCAACCACTCACAACAAACACTTGATTCAATTATAGTCGAATATAAATTAGGTTAAATTTATAAACTAATCCTACAAGTACAAACAAACAAGCATGGTAAGGACGTAGCTTTTTCAATTTCAGGAACAATCTCTTCAAAATCACGATTCCTTATAAGCAACAACAATTCAATTCTCCAAATCTCCTTATTAACAAAATATAACATAAACGAAATAAACATCATCTTTATAAACAAACCCTAACATCTCAAAATTCTCCAAAACCCCAACCTTACGAGAAATCCTCAATCGCACCTTCCTCTTAATCAAACTCCATAGAATTCTCACAAGAATAACTCCTTTTCACCAAAACCTTAATTTGTAAAATCCAACAATTACAGACAAATCATCATAAAAATCAAAGTTTTATAGAATCTATGTTAAATAGGATAAAAACTTACTTGGATAATCTTATGAATCCAAATCCTAGATTTCTCCAATTATAATCAGACAAAAACTCCAAAAGAATAACTTCCTCCAAAACCCTAGATTTGAGGAATCAGTAAGAACAGACATGATTCATCAAAATTAATCTTTTCATTTCAAATCTACAATAAAGAAGATGTAACTTACTTGATTCAAATCTTACTCCTTGATTGAATCCATGAAGAACAGATCTTAATTGAAAACTAGGGTTTCTCCAAAGAATTCCTTCATAAACACGAGAAATCTATTATTATGACGTTGATTACATGTTAAACCGTATAGATCTACTTACCCAGATTGAAGATGTCATGCCCCAAAGTGTGCCCTACACGTGACAGTCCGCCACACTCAACCTTTAATCTCAAGTGAGACAATCCTAGTCTCCCCATGAGCTTAAACATTGAGTGTAAGGCTCGCTCTCAACATTTATAGGTCATACTTTGCCTCGTAGTAGCTTAAAGAGATATACACAGTAGCAAGGATGTAAACCATAACCTTCATACAGAGGATTATTCTATTACATGATCTAGGGGGCATACCCCCGTTAACACCAATTACCAATTCTCAATCCCCACATTTCCTTACATTGCCCTTCA
The DNA here is from genome assembly GCA_024138025.1 of Combretum micranthum. Taxonomy (NCBI): domain Eukaryota; kingdom Viridiplantae; phylum Streptophyta; class Magnoliopsida; order Myrtales; family Combretaceae; genus Combretum; species Combretum micranthum. The sequence goes on along the minus strand of JAMXBD010001640.1, from coordinate 11,511 downwards.
ATTACCGACTCAGAAAACGGAATTAGAGTCCATTTCTAATCCTTAGACCCGGCCTCATCAAAAGCTCCTTAATGTCTAAGAGCCGTACCTGGTGTCCGCGGTCCTCGGAGAAAGCCAAAGGTACTCATACTGCAACAGGAAACTATAGGGGTTAAGCTACACTAGCTTAGTGAGTGGAACTTCTGAATTACAATAAACACAACACATTCACCAAGTAATTAAGCAACCAAGTGAAATGCATCAACAAGTGAGTTTAGCAAACATATGACCAGCCGGAAATCATATGTGGATGGACTTGCGCCCTCCATCCCGGGTTAGCAGATTAACGAATCCTGCGGTACGACGCCGTTTAAGCTCACGTCAACTGAACATAAATTCGTTTTATGGATCACGATTAACCAACAAGTATTCGTTTTATGGATCACGATTAACCAACAGTATTCGTTTTATGGATCACGAAAAACCAACCAATGCTAATGCTCCATCCCCATCGTGATATGAATGAATTTCAATTTACAATTGAAGTCGGATATTCATTAGCTCAATTCCTTTAGGTGATCAACAAGTATCCGCAAACATACATCATAAGATACTAGCTAAACAGTCATTAGCTTATCACTCGGTTTCGATATTCCTTAAGCTCCATTTCACATATCACAGAAATCAACATATATAATCCCCATATACCCCATCATACACAATCATCTTTTTATCTTTACCTAGCAACTAGTGCGACTATCATTACAATCACAAGTAATAATTGCAATCGGAAGAGGAACTCACTCGGCCATGGTACGCCGGTCTCTTGTGACGATGGTCGGGTGATACGGTATTGTCGTACTCGGGTTCACCTACCAAATAAAGATAGCCTAATGAGAATCTCATCACTAAACTAATTCAAACTATGTATCTATACTTCACAAAATCGGAATTCTCGCTATTTGCGGAAGTTCCAACTTAAAATGGCCATAACTCGGTCATTTTAACTCGGAATTTCGCAAATTTTATATCGATCTCTATCTACTTCGAAAGATCTATCTATTTCTAGTATTATTTTCAAGTTTTGAAAATAGCAAGGCCACGGAACAGTGGGATCAGTTCTGTTCTGTCACTTTCCCGATTTCGAAAAATTGTATCGCTTTTGATAAAAATGTTCCTAGTTGATGACTCATGCATGAATGGTATAGGAATGAATTACTAACATGAATGGTATGTAATGGACTTAATATATGCATGGTCATGATGATTTTGTGATAGTAACCTCTTATGAACTCCTAAGTGTTAGAAAATTCCATAACGGTTATTTCTAAAAAGCTATTCTTCCACTTTACACTCCTTAGGGTTTCTTTGGCTTTTAATCTTGTAATCCACTTGTTTTCTAACTAAAATTAAGTTCTCAAAGTCTATATTAATCATGGCCTTCATTCATGTATAAAAATTCCCATTTTTCATTTAGTAAACATGTCTTTGAACAAGCTTTTTGTAAAAATCCGAATTTTCCGAATTTCATTTCTTGCATTTTTCTTAAAGAAAAACTTGTCTAATGCATTAAAAATTGAAGCTCCAATATATACATTACCTAAGGACTTCATTTAGCTTATAAAACATCCATTTTAGACTTAATTACTAAGTGTTTATTTAGGCATGAACCTAAGTTACGAATTTTTTAACCATTGATCAACATACCAATATCTTTCATCTTAACTCCACTACTTGTTTTATATTCCTATGATGCCTAAACTCATCCAAGCTTATAAAAATCATTCCTTCAATATTCCTATGATACGTACCCTTCATTTTTCTTATGAAATATGAGTTTAAAGTTGATTTTGGGGGTCTTTAAGGTAGGTTTCCATTTCATCCGAATTTTCAACTTTTCTATTTGACAAAGTCCTTCCTTTTCCAATGTTCTTGCCTTCTATATGTGAAGATCTACTATCTAACATCTCTATACATGAACAAGACTTCATTCTTATGGTCATCAAAGCATATAAAACAAAATGAACCTATGATCATGCATGTACATGAAGTTGTGAATGTCTAAACCTTAGATCTACTACATATGATATATAAAGCATGGATCTCATGGCATGAACAACAATATATGTGCAAGATCACTACTTTACATGCATGAACAAGTTGATATTTCAAACAAAACTCATTTAAAGGCTAGATCCACTTCTTGAGATGGCTTGAGATTCTTGTAGTAGTGTTTTCATGTCCCTTGCTCATGCTCATTGGGATTTAGATGAGAAAACACACAAGAATGATCTTGCCATAACAAGATTTAGGATGTACAAGGCCTAAATATACATACCAAAGGAGTCTTGAGATGGAAATGGAGAAGAAACAAAGTTGAAATGGCAAGGGAGTGGGGGAAGGAAGTGCTCGGCACAAAGGGAAAGAAAAGAAGAGAGGTTTTCTCTTTTTCAATTTTGAAACAAGAAGAAAATGAAGAGAGAGAGAGAAAATTATTATATATATGGAGTGCATTAGGGTTTAGATAATTAAAAAGGAGTAAAATAAATAAATTTGAGAGGGAAATAAGGGGGGGGGGGGGGGGGCGCTGGCCTCTCTTTGGTGTGTGTGTGTGTGTTTGAAATTTCAATATTTGTAATTTAATTAGTTAAAATGTAATAAATGTGATAATTGTTTAAGAGACAAAATTCATTGGAAAAGAAAATTGAAATGAGTAGTTGTAAGGATGTAAGAATAGGGTATGGGTAGTGTGTAGTATAGGTTGTACTTGTGAATAGTAGACAAGACATCTACTTTACCGTTGTTCCGAAAACACGGAAAAGCTATAACTGTAATTTTTATAGCTCGAAAAATTATGAAATTGATATTTTTGGAATCCTTATAAAATTACGTTCTAATGAATATTCCGGAACATTTTTCTGAATCCATGGTCCGGGGCACGCTTTTCCGTAATTGAGCTCGGAAGGCTCGGAATTGAAAATTTCTCGAAATTGGAACTTTTAGGGGTTTAGAATATGCTTTAGAACAATAATTCATGTTCATTTACTTTATAAAAACTTCTTTTATTATGAAATCGAAGGAAAGCCGGATCTAGGGTTTCTAGGCTCTCTCACTAAGCTGAATCGGGACCGATATAGGGTTTCGTTATCCGTTTTCCAAAGTTCGTCCGATTATACGATCACTAGGAGAACTCGGGTATACCGTATAAGAATAATAATAATAACATAATTTAGGTGACTAATAATATTAATCGTACTGAAAAACTTACTAATTACTAGCAGACAACGAATACGAATAAACTGTAAGATTGGATAATTCTGCTATTGAAAATTTGTAAAATAATAGCTAGAGGTCCTTTCGAAATATATTCTAAAGGCACTAGCAACATGTTCTCAACATTTGCATCCCCAGGGCTCGCTTTTCGAAACTGCATCTGTCAGATTGGAATAGGTCGGAATTTCACTGATCTACCTTTCAGGGCATCCTATACTTAATACGAAACCAATTACACTTTTTCCTCTTGTTCCAACTCCTGGGTTTAGGAACACGAGATTGTCGGATCTAGGTTACTGAGTTTCTTGAGAGCTTTGAAGACTCGGTTTCCGGTAACCTTCCGGTTTACACTACTGTCAACACATGAACCGATATTCCACACTTATATGACTTGTCTGATTGGTGAGTTTTATTTTAAGGTCCACTCTCATAAGTATCAATATCTCACCACTTCTCGGAATTCTTTTGGATTGAGTTTTATTCCCGAAGCCAGTCACTATTTACTCCTTAACAATTTGTTTTAGGGCTATATTTTATCCGGATCTATAAGTCGGAGTAAATAGGAAGTTTATCGTACATAAAGGTTTCAGAACAGAAGTATTTAAGTTGCTATTTTATTTCTGAGATTTCTTATATTCCTCACAATTCAGAATTTTCCGAATTCGTTCGGAGTTTGGGACTTGTCAAAGTTCAGTTTTAACTCAGAGTGACTTTCGGGGTTTTATTTCCTAAGTTCATCTTTAAAAGTATTTGTTGAAATTTTCCAGGGCTTACAGAAGACCTTGATTTCCTTTTGATTTCTCACACCAAACATTGAAGAAAGCAAGCCCTAGGTCGCTTTGGAGAATAAGAACTCGGAGGAAAACAAGACAAATCTTAATTCTCGTCATAAACTGCATATTTATAGAAAACAGATTTAGGCTACCAAATAGGCTAGCGGCCTAAATTCCTAAGCCGGTGGCATACATTCTTAGGCTGACGGCCTAAGTGCCATGTTAGGGAAATTTTCACAAATTCGTTCCGTCTTATTCGTGCGACTTTCCTGTGTCCAAAATTTACCTGTTCAAAGATAAAATTACCCTTTAACAACACTTAAATTTCACTTCTACCTCATATGAATTTATTTACTTGTATATTACACTGGCTTTGAAGGGGAATTTGATTCCGTTTTTAAGAAGGCGGAATCGTGATTCTCGTCCACTCTTATTCATTATACAAGTGTAATTACTTTTTAGTCATATCATGTAATTAATATTTTGGATTATTACTAATGGTATTCCCCATAATTACACTTTTAGCCATTCGATTCCATGTAATCTCCCAAACATAGAATTGATTATCATTCCCAAACTTATTCCATTCCAATCCAGTCCAATCTATTCCATTCCAAATCATTCATGCGTACCAAAACGTGAAATTAAGGCCTTCTGATATGTCTATATTCTAGGCTTTCTATCACAGTTGACACAATTATATTGTTAGTGAATAAAAGACACAGTTTGAAAAACTACATATAATTGCATTATGTCATTGTCTAATTTTCTTTATTTTTACTTGTTTTAAATATGTTTGAAGCCTTCTATTCTTGGGGTTGCACAATTCGCTAAAATTACTACTTTATGTAAGCTCTTTTGGTTTTGGTAAAATGCAAGAATTAGACTACCCAATAGTCCTTTTACTCTCAACTTTCTTATTTGTTTTTTTTTTTTTTTTTTTGTTGAACCACCTAAAAAATATCATTTTCTTTTAGTTCAATAACTTTGTATTGTGATTAATGCAAGTTGTCAGGTTGGCCAAATTTGGTTTTAAGCTAACCATTTTAAAGTTGAAAAATAATAAAAAAATACGGAAGAAAATGGTTGATTGAAATTTGTAAATGGTGGACTCTTCTGTTTCTTTTTTTTTTTTCTTTCATAGGCTCCTATGAAATTGCAAACAAGTCCAACTGCTCACAAAATTACCCAAGTTTGACCCTGTTTAAGCTCTACTCGAGCTTAAAATAAAGCTTATTTATTTTAACAAGTTGAGCTTGGACTTCGGTCTAGACTCATAAATTGGGTCATGAACATGCTCATTTGGACTCGTGAATGAGTTTGGGAATAAGCTTGTGAACACGCTCATTGGTAGATTTGTAAGTTTTAACACATACAATTTATTATATATAAACATATTAATTAAAAAACAATAGAAAATAATTTTTATTTGATATAATATTTGGTCTTATATATTTTTTTAGGTCGAAAAAAATTGAAAAATAAGCTATCTAAAAGAGTCATGTTCGATCTTAAATTTGAATTTCAATAAAAGCTTAGCTAGATTTCAATAAAATGCTCATCTTGGCTTGAGTTCAACAATTAAACGTGAACATAGAGTTCGAAATAAAAACTTGCTTAGCTAAACAGACTTCAAGTTTAATAAAAAGCTTGGGCTTGGTTGAAGCTTGAGCATGATAATTTAAACAAGTTGAGCTTGAGCTTCAAAAGCTAGACAGGCTGAGCTCGGCTCAGTTGATTTGTAGCCTCAAAGGTCAGACCATTTTCAAAATTAATTGATTTAGTTACCAATTGTTACCATTTGAGTAAATATCACATTTTCTATATAAATTTTACTCGTTTTTCAATTAATTATATAATTTAAAAATGTTAATTTAATGCACACAATTTGTTATATAGTTTATAGTACCTAACTAATTGCATTTAGATTTTTTCTTTACATTGTGTTTTGTTGTAACCTCATTTAGGTATTAATTGTTAAAAATAAGTAAATTTTGATAATTGATTATAAAATTAGATAGAATTTGAGTATTCAATTAATGCTTTTAGATTAAGATAATTAATTATAAAAATGAATAAAATTTATTGAACCACTATAATTTAATATAAAGAGTACAAGAATAGTGGCAAGCCTACTCTAGAATTTTTCCTCACTGTTGAATATGTAGTTGAAGAGAAAATATTATGGCCAATTAGGGTATGCTCATTGTCAATGATCTTATAACTTAATACAAGGAGAGTATCAAATTAAAATCCCTCCACTTTTGTTGTAATAACAAAAAAATTTAGGTAAGTGTATTATGACTTTGCAAATTGTTTAACAATATAGTTGTTTTAAGAGTAACTTTGTCCTACAAGGCTACAACTACAAGCCTAGTTATTTATATACGATTTAAAATCAGCACCCATCTCTGCTTTGCTAAGTTACAATCCTCTAAAGGCCCATATTAACAAAATCAGGTTTTACTTGGCGTCAAATGTAAAGAACAAACCATATATCACTTGTCACGCCTCGAAGAGTACTCTAAACGTGGCAGTCTGCCGTACACAATATTAAAGCCTAGGAATGACCGCCTCAGTCACGCGAAGGCTTACATACTATGTACAAGGCATTTAACACATGGAGGAGATATATCGAAGTGATACATTTTATATTGATACAACTTGAGTAACAATGTAAAGGAAATACAATTCACTATATTTCAATTACAATTCATCCACAGATTTCACTACACAAACTATTACAAGACAATTCATAACATCTAACTAATATCTTCAAGCATTCTTATTTCCTGCCGGAATCTCGAAGTCATACTCGGCTCCAACCAACTCGATCCCACGTGGCATTCTTGAGATAACCTGCTCATTCAAGCATCTATTGGGGTATAAGCTACACTAGCTTAGTGAGAATTCCCTTAATTCCGTACCATAATAAGCAAGTTATAAATCATCCATATGCTATGCATGAACAAACACATGAGCAAGCAATTATGTATGGGCATCCAGAACCCACACACAAAAAGGATTTACGCCCTCCGTATCTTGGGTTAGGGATATTATTAAAAGTCTACACGACCGCTGCTAGTCCCTAAGCCCTCGGCTCATAGCACTCGACTCGACTATGCTCACCCATGGAATGCATCCCCGATGCACCTTAGATCCCTATGAATGAGCTCTAGCACCGGGTCTCATTATCCCAACGAGTTCTCGGACCATACCGACTGACCTACGTAGGAGTAGTACGCTACTAAATGCAGCATGTCCGATGCGATGCATGACCAATTTAATTTTTGCTCAGGTCAAAATATTCATACATTCTTTAGAGTGACCAACCAATATCATACACACAACAGAAAGTAATATGAACAGAGCAGTTATCTAATCGAATCATGGTTTCAATATGATTTAGTATTCTTTGGCATACATACATCAAAATCTCATTGATTATCCCATCCCCATTCATATCGGCTTTTATCTTATTCCTATAATTCTAATGCAACTAGCTACAAGCACAAACAAGGTAACAAAATAAGAAGAAGACTCACTCGGCCATTGGATCACCGGTCTTTTAGTAAAAGTAATCCGGTGGTAGGGAATCGTCGATTTCGGGGTCATCTAAAAAGGAAGAAATACCATAATAAGTATTTCATCACTTAACTAATCCAAACCATCTCATACAAACTATCAAATTCGTAATTCTCGTCCTACGCGAGAATTCCAACGTAAAACGGCTATAACTTGGTCGTTTTAACTTGGAATTTAGCAAATTATATATTGATTTCTATCTACTTCGAAAGATCTATCTAATTCTAATATTATTTTCAAGTTTTGAAAACATTTGTGTCACGAAACAAAGGATCAGATCTGATCAGTAGTGAAATTCGATTCCGAAAAGTAGTTTTGTGAATGTTTGTGATGTTTCTACTATCCAAAGCGAGTATACATGCAATATGAACAAGTTACTATTATAAATGATATGTCATGAGATATATATATATATATATATATATACATGTTCTTGATGATATTGAATAAAAGGAATTTTTAGAAAACTTTTTCCTTCTAAGACTTTATGAAAAATTAACTTAGAAATGCTAGTTGTGTATTCTTGACAATCCCTCTTGTTTTTAGAAAAATTCCTTAATAAAATCTATTTATTCTTGTTAAAATTAAGTCTTCATTATGTATATTCCCTAAGGCCTTTGTTTTTCAATAAAAACTCCCATTTTACACTTTGTAAATATGTTTTTAAAATTGGTTTTGCAAAACTGTTTTTGTGGTGATTCCTTTATGTAAAAAATCATTTGATACTTAGAAAATTAAGGCTCAACCATGCCTAGCCACTAAAGACTTCATTTCTTTAATAAAACTTCTAATTTAAGTTTGAAAAAATATGGGTTTTCATACCATTACTCCATTATTATGAATTTTTTAAAATGACAACAACTCAAATTTTCCTATTTTATTTCTACTCCTTGTTCTACATGTTTTTCTTAGCAAATCTCTTCTTAATTTATAAAAATCGTTACTTGATGATACCTATGACCTAAACTCTTCATTTTTCATATAAAACACAAGTTTTGGAGTTGATAAATGAGTTTTTAAAGCATGGTTTTGAAACCATCTAAATTTACAAAATTTTGGATAAAACTCAAATTTCATATTTTGTAATCTCTTCTTTTTTTGAGAATCTCTACTAGTAGATTTACCATTTACTTATAAAAAACATCTCTTATTGATACCTATTCCATAAGCCTTCCACTTTCTAAACAAAACTTTCATTTTGGTGTTGAAAAATGGGTTTTCAAAATTGGTTTTGGTGGAGATCCGAATTTACCAAATTTATTTTTGGACATATCTTTTGATAAAATCCATCTAAACTTAGGAAAAATCATCATTTACATATCCTATCTTAAAAACCTTCCATTTCTTAAATAAAAACTTCATTTTTGAGTTGGAAAACATGTTTTTAAACTATGCCTTGGCCTAAATCCGAAAATAAAATTTTTATTTTGAAAATAACTTTTGAAATCACCTTTGATTCTTGTAAAAAGAAGTCTTGATGATATAACATCCACTAAACCTTCATTTTCTCAACTAAAACTTCCATTTTGAGACTTAGAAAGTGGTTTTTAAATATAGGTTTTGTCAAGATACGAATTTTACTATTTTTATTCAAGTTCAAATCTAAGATCTACACATAATATGAACATGAATATAAAATAAATGCATGATAGTAAACTATAAACATAGATATAAACTTTACTCCTAAAAATCATTCATTTATTATATCTATTCCTTAAGCCCTTCATTTTAAATGAAAAATACACATTTTGAAGTTGAAAAATAGCTTTTCTAAATATGGTTCCCTTTTTATCCGAATTTTCAAAAATGATTTTTGTTGAAACTAAAATAGATCTTGAGCTTTCTGAAACTTTTCTACTATCATCAAGCTATTAGAAGTTATTCGAGAAAATAAATCAAAAGTTTAATGCATTTATGAACCAAAAACACTAGATCTAGTTTACTATACTAGTTATAAATGCATGAACACTAAGATAGTTATGTGAATGATGAATATATGCATAAATCATTAGCAATAACAAAATAATAACTCATATAACAAGATCTAAAGTATAAACAAAATCAAAGCTATAAGAAAAAGTTAGATCTACAAATAACTACTTTTAGCAGAAAATAATGATATTACAAGAGAGTACTCATGGATAAGAGGAGTGTTTATTTGGCATCATCATCCTTAGCTTTTAAGCTTATGGAAAGTCATTTGATGCATGAAACTCTCACTATATTTTACCTATATTACCTATGGAAGCTTTAGACAATAGTTTTATCCAAGAATCTTGAAGGAAATATGTGTGGAGAGCTCAAAGAAGGAATGGGGGTAGCAAGGTTTTCTTGTGAGAACAAGAGAAAATGAAGAAAGAAATAGAGGAAAAAAGAGAGAAAAAGTGTAAAGAATGGTAAAAGTTTGAAGGAGTAAATGAGAGAGAGAGATAAAAGGAGTTAAAGGTACATTAAATGAGATAAAAAAATAAATAAATAAATAGGCAGCAATTGTATCACATGGCAGGCGTGAATTTTGGGAGGGGAGAGAGAGAGAGAATTTAGTTGGCTTTTGACTTGAAAATGTAATGTAATTAATGATATGTGTAGCTTCTTGAAGAAGGATTTGAAAAAGGGTCATTTTAATTAATTTTGTGGTATTTCAAGAGACAAAAGGGCAGCAAAAAGGAGTAAAAATCTACAATGAAGAGATATACTGAAGTGTAGAAAGATTGAAGTGAAAAAGAAGTGATGTGTGAAAGGTGTACTTGAACGTATGGGTTGTAAGAGTACTTTCTTAATAAAATAAAATAAAAGTAAAAAAATATAGAAAATATTTCAAATATTTGTAGGATTTTCATAATTAAAATAAGATATTTATTTATTTATTTTAGCTAATTATCAAATAAGTTATCGTATGATCAAAATACGTGAATATGAGCTATAAATGATAACCCAAAAATTCTAAAAATTTATTTTATGAAAATAAAAATATTTTTTAATTATTAAATTAATTTATTTTATTTTTAGTATTGGGTCTTAAACAGAAACTGATTCCGTGAAACCCGAAACTAACTAATTTTAGAAAAACAGAATTTTCTATGATATATAAAATATTTATCTAAAAATATAAGGATTTATAAGAATGATAAAATTATATAATGAGTAGTAGTGAATAGTACCAAAAACTAGTTAATTACCAGTAGTAATGAAATACGAATATAATTGTCAAAATCAGATATTTCTAATTTTCGAAAAATTATAAAACTTTATATTTATGAAATCCTTATGAAAATACGAGTCTAATGGCATTAATGATATATTTTTTATATCTCGATCCCCAGGATATGCTTTTCAAAGTGTGTATCCAAACGGGTTCGAAATAGGTCAAAAATTCACCAATCTGATATTTTTAAGCGACCTTATATTACTACGAGCTACTCTATATACTTAAACTACACCTCGGCCTCTAGGGCTAAGAGCGAGTGATGGTCGGACTAAAACTACTATATTCCACTTAAGTTTCCGGGTGGTTTTCTAGTTTAGATCTTTGCCAATTTGGAAATGATATTTTAGTTATACAACATATTTAATTGAGAAATTTATTTTATATTTTATTTTTGTAATTATTTTAATATCTCTCAAACTTTTCGAATTTCTTGAATTGAGTTCTATTTCTGAAGGTTTATGTTATTTATTTATTTTTAATAATTTGTTTTTGGGTTCTATATTACCTGATTTTACAATTCAGAGTTGAGTATGAAATTTGTCGTACGTAGTGGTTTTGAATTTGAAGACTGTTGAGTTCTTTTTTATTTTTAAGGAATCTCATTTTCTCAGATTAGAAATTTCTAAATTTGTTCGTGATTTAAGGCTAGTTGAAATTCGGTTTTAATTTGGAGTCATTTTTAGAGTTTATTTT